>OX123190.2:80617181-80833132 GCA_944739405.2 Euclidia mi
ATGAAGCAAGAGAGATACCTATGTCAAGATCGTTGCAAATGGCGCTCCGTAGTCTCTGCCTACCCCTCCGGGAAACAGGCGTGAGTCTATGTATAGTATGTATGTATGTATTATTTAGTATACAGCTATTTATTAACATTTTAAGTGTGTTTTCAGTTAGTGAGGTTAATATAAAAAGGTCTCGAGCAAACACACTCTAGAAAAATTCAAGTCAATAAAATTAAATATTAAAAATAATTTAAATATGAAATTTTACTCATATTCATTCCTCACGTGTAATTACATTCTTTTCGACGCCATTTTCAATTGCTAGAAGAACACGTTATGATAAACTTTATTAAGGTTTCTGCGAAGCTTCTCTCTTTGATTCGAATTTTCTAAAAACAAAAGTTTGTTCACTGAATTTTCGCATTCTGAAGTAATATATAGGCAGAATTAATTAAGTTATTATTAATTCCAGGTATTGAAGATAAAGTTTATTGATGAAAATATACATACATACATAGGCTCACGCCTGTTTTTCAGAGGGGTAGGTAGAAATTACAGAACGCCATTTGCAACGATCCTGACATCCTGATGAAAATATATTTATTTATTTAAGCAATGCAATGTCTATAGTGAAAGTGTATTGCAGTATTTATTATAGAAGATGTGATGATTGAAGATCACATTTGTAAGAAAGAAGTATGTAAGCGTAATGTCTTTTAAATTTCATGGCAAAAATATTTGTTCTGCGAATTTAACACACATCCTCAGGTGTTGAAATTAGAGGGTAACGACTGAAATTATAGGTTAGTGGTTAAGGACCCTTATACAGTAATACAGTAAATATAAACGTCTGCCTCCGTGGTCCAGTGGTTAGCGTATGCGACTGCTGATTGGAGGTCCCGGGTTCGATCCCCGGGTCAGGCAATAGTGTTACTGGGTTTTCCGATTTCTCAGTAGCAGCACGGAGTCTGGTGATGTGCCCGGTAACGGCAATAGGCTCGCCCCCTATTACGTGGGATCTAAAAATTCATGGCGAAATTTGGGTGTAATATTACACCTCCGCCTACCCCTTTGAGGATACAGGCGTGAGTCCATAAATAAAAAATAAAAAAAACATAGTAAATATTTTGGCTTCTCAATTCTTATGTGAGATTAGGTTATTTGAGATATACCCAGGAGTGTGACAGATTATGACAACGGCTGATAATCAAAAGGCTTATTTTAAAATTAATCATAGATTCCGTTCATTCTATTGGGGTCGACATAAGGCTAGTAATATTACTATATTACATAAGAAAGTAGGTAGGAGTGTGCTTACGAACCCAGTAATTAAGTCAACTTTTTTTTTTTGCCTCTACTTAGACTAAACATTATTTTTTACCCTAGTTATTATACGGTGATATATGCGTATTGAAACGGATAGTAGATTCATTAGTGGGCATGCATTATACTGTTAAAAATCATTTTACACTTCTATTATAAGATTTTAAGTTTTAACTATTTATTATATTGAATAAATGATTTAATTTTCTTCAGTCAGTGTTGATTGAGCCTAGGAAAAGATTATCTAATTAACTCGGTGTAAACGACTCTGTATCACGAATGGCAACATTCCCATATATATAATAATATAGATAATAGATAATAATCCCCAATAAAAGAACACTCTACATAACACGAATTTCGTTTATCATATTATGCCTAAAGTGGTTTGCAATTACATTTATACCAATTGAATATTTCCAACAAACGTCCTAGTCTATGTAAAATGATCAAATTCAGATAGCAATTTGTGTACACAAAATGGAATTTCACACATTCAATTTATCCCTTATTTACACAAATTGCTATCTGAATTTGATCATTTTACATAGACTAGGACGTTTGTTTAAATGTTGTCAACGATTAATGCCAATTGTTGTTATTTGAAACAATTGATATAGAAGGTGTAACAGTTGCAGCACCTTACAAAATGTAAATTGTGTATTATGCAAAACCTGGCGATGAAAAAGAGTGACCGTGAGTTTTATTGCCCGTTCTTTCTCATGGTTCTACCTATTGCTTTGCGAACGTGGCAGTAAATGTAAATGTAGAAGCATACAGTAATAATGTTTTAAATTTGAGTATAAGTAATTATTTTATAAATTTATTATTTTGACGTTCATAAGCGTCACATTGTGACCCAAATGAATAAAGGATTTTGAATTTGAATTTGAATATAGGAGGAGTGTCATAAGTGTTTTGGAAGTATTTATTCATTACGTGACTATGTTGTGGAGGCATATGTAATATGCGCCAAGGGTAATATTGGTGAATGGAGTCAACATCGACGTGGTTATAATAATAATATTACAACTTCCAAGGACGCTACTTAGTGGTTTCTTTAGTTGTTTGGTTTCTTTGTAAACATTTTTGGTCGTTTTATTACTGTGTTGTCAGTGGACTAAAAAGATAATTATTATTATCCTTGATTTAGGATCCTTTGATTAAAATAAATATTCAAACTTCGTTGAAACCCAGTTATTTTAATAGAAACAAATACTTATTCACATTTTACTCTATTCGCACTCTGGTGACGACGATGACGAAAAGAAACTTTTTATGGCGAATAAATCAAGTTACGCTTTACTTCTTAGTCGACTCTCCCTCACCGTGTCAACCTATCTTTCGAAATGCCGTGTCAACACTAAGCTAAAACCTTAATCTTGAAATGCGATTGTGAAATTAGCCGTGATCGTTTGATTCAAGTTAAGGCTCATTCAATAATTATTAAACTGATTAATCCATTAAATTCAGGAAGCTAGGTCATTCTGCTCGATTAGTATTTAGTGATCATGTTAGTATCAAACATACTGGTAAAGGCTCTGGAAACACTCAAATACCATGCTGTGGACTTCAAAATAAGACATAAGGCATATAATTAAAATAAATGTTTTTTTAATCCCGCACTAGGAATAAATCCTGTGTCGCCGGACCTTACAAACATACAACCAACGGAGACAATGAACACCCAGACTCGAAACAAATCGAACTCGAAAAAAATCCTGTGTAAGTAGTTTCAGCGTACTGGAGCGTATAACTTCTACCAACATGTAATACAATTTTTTATTTGTCCACTGTTAAAAGAAATTTGTGGTTTATATGACTTTTATACAAAATCATCACACATGCCGTTGTAATATTGAACATAATCATTGCTTTCGAAATTAATCAGATTACTACAAATCTAATTCCAAGCCACCGATACTGGTACGTTACAGAGCCAATATTTGTTTGAAACATAGAACTAACAAAACGCATGTTGTTCGTCACCCAGAGAAAAGATGAAACGTGTTTTGTAGAGTTATATCACAGAAATAATACAGCTTTCTATTGTAATCTAGGTTTTATTGCCACTAGAAAAATGAAGGTGGATTAATAAAATTGTTTATAGTATCTTCTGTATATATAAAATACTTGCGTACTGACTGACTGACAGAAAACGGACACTCAAAACTATCGGGCGTAAGAAGCTGAAAGGAGATGTCCCACAATCCATACAAAATTGCCCCACGTCCTATAACAAAGTGACATATCTAAAAAAAAAGATAAAATTTATAAAAAAATATGGCATACTTCCTAAGTTAATTTTTTTACAACTTCATATGAAAAAATTACTATGAAAATAGTTCAGGCGCTGTTGTGAAAAATTCGTTCGCATGAGTATTTATGGACCGATTTAAAAAAAACTTTTTTTTGAAAGAGTACCCGAAGGTAGTCCCACTGCCATAAAGTCAGGTCTCCGATCTCCAGGATCCTGGAGAAATGAAAGTAAAATCTCAAAAATAAGCTCATTTTTGTACTTTACATTATTAGTTTATCGCTCTCTTTGAAAATTATTCTTTTGTTTGAAAGGGTATACACCCAAAGTAGTCCCACTGCCATAAAGTCAGGTCTCAGGTCTCCAGGATCCTGGAAAAATGAAAGTAAAATCTCAAAAATAAGCTCATTTTTGTACTTTACATTATTAGTTTATCGCTCTCTTTGAAAATTATTCTTTTGTTTGAAAGAGTATACACCCAAAGTAGTCCCACTGCCATAAAGTCAGGTCTCCGGTCTCCAGGATCCCGGAAAAATGAAAGTAAAATCACAAAAATAAGCTCATTTTTGTACTTTACATTATTAGTTTTTCTCTCCCTTGTTGTTTCTTTCGACTTATTGCATTATCGATCAATCAAACATTTTATTTCACGTGGCATACACGCATAGATAAATACCTTACAGTCTAATATACATACTGTGGTTGTTAGTATAAATATACTCTAAACTATGTTAGTATTGCTTCACTTGCACGTTGTTGATGTGCGCTCGTGTGGCACTTGTCCGTGGAAGCGACGGAACACCACTCCCGTCGGCCAAAAGTCCTCCTTCATTACAACATCCAGAAAGTTCGTCGGGACCCGCACCACAAACGCCTTGAAATTGACGTTACAACGCGACTCCAGCAACTGTACTCTTGGTGTGTATTATGTCTTTTGGCGCACGTACTCCGCGATGTCCTCTACCTTAGTAGTGTAGTGCAGGCGAGAGAAATAGACGGGTGTGTTCGGTGCGGCGGCACGCAGATTCACACCGCATTATAAGACGTGGGGCAATTTTGGGAAATCTTCTTTCACATATATGTTCCTTGGGGACTGCAGGGGTGCACTAAGAATGGAAATCACTAAATTGCTACAGGAATGGGCATCCTCTAGTTATATACACAATAAACAAGTGAAAAATCACAATAGACTTCAGGTAAGTTTTTTACAGTGTTGACGGTATTCTTGTTTGGAATATTAGCGTATTTTTCTTATGTTGTTTGAGTTAGACAGTATTTATATATTATGTACATAAGATGACGACATCTGTCACTGTTAATTAGTTTTTGAGTAATTGTATTGCCCTAAAATTTTGAATTAAAATGGCGTGTATACTAGAAAAAATTTGTCCACATCTTGCCTTTGCAATGACCGTGGCAACGACCAGCCAGCAAACTTGACACACTAACAGTGTCCCAGTTGTTGTTTGCTTTTCGTGTGAGTGTGTGGCCAACTCTGCTTACGGATTTTTCAGACCGCCCGAAGGCCTCCGCCATGTACTAACGACCCTTATCCTTAGACAAGAGGCGAGACCGACAGCTTTACGTGCCCTCCGAAGCACGATAGCGCTCAGATGTGAATGCCACACCCGGTCACCCATCCAAGTGGCAAGCTGTGCAAGCGTTGCTTAACTTTGCCGACCTCTTACGAATGGCAAGCCAAGTCTCGCTATGAGCGCTACAACAAAACAAAACAAACAGTATATTTTATTATATTTTCATCTTCTGTTGATGTTTGACTTGCCTCATGTAAAGTTTCTTATCTTCAAAAAAATACACGTTAAGTGACTATAAAAGTCAAGTTACTTGAAAAGCACAATAAAATTGTGACAATGAATTTCAAAGATCAACTTCTAAGCCTTCGGAGTTCTTTCACAACAATATTCGCTAAGGCTTTTCATACAGTTTTATTGTAATTTTAATTCCCAGCCATTCCAAGCAATAGTATTACCCTCGTTATTATAGCTTAACACGTAGTATAAAACAACAATAATAAATGTACGTAACTAATTTAAAGAAAATGAATAAAATGTTCTTCAGCGATTTCACATTAAAACTTCCTCAGTTAAACTTATATTTTAATACATATTTATAATTGTTTTTCTTTCTGTGGATGTCTGATAGTTCTATATACTTAGTTCAAAGATAATTGTTTAAAAAAGCATCTCGAGTTCAAAGTTTCTTAAATTAGATTTTATTAGTTTAGGCTTCAGGTTAGCGTAAGCGTTATATAAGCTCGTTTCTGGAAGCGCATGCGGGTCCGTTTTGGCACACGCGCAACTCGTACGAGCGTTGACGCGCTTCTAAGCTCGTATAAGGGCGAGTCGTCAGAATCCATGTTGACACTGTCAATTTGTCACTACCATTCTGAAACGCGGCGAAATATGCCCGTTTACGCGAGTCCAGTTTTTTGAAGCGCGTAATGTAGCGCCTATGCTGAAACGACCGTATACGCGTAGAAAAGTACACTTATCTGAAACTGCCCTTAGCGCCCAATTTATTTGAATTTTTTGTCCGATGTAAATAAAAAAAAACATACAAAGGGATGTTTCTTAGTCCCAGCCTAGATTCGTAGAGGTAATTTACAAACTCTTTTTCAGGCACGTTTTAATTTTACGTGACATAGAAAACGAAATTTGTGTTGGGTCAAAAACATTGCACGACTATGTGCTATGAATGAGAATGACCTGACATCAAATTGCAAACATATGGTCTACAAAGGTTCGTTAATATTAATGTGTTTTATTGGCAATGGTAACATTCTAACTAGCGACACTAACGGCGAAATTTTGAAGTTGTCTAAGGACGACACTTTCACAGATCACCACTACTTTTGACGCTTTTGGCAGCAATACAATTACCACCATAACCTCGAAGCAGAGTTGCATTAAAAGTAAGAATATCATCAATAGAAGTATCGTTCTAAGACAACTTCTAAATTTCGCCGATAGAGGTGCGCGGATAATCTTTGCATCGCCAATAATCAAGACAGCTCTTTTATAAGGTGTGATGGATTACTTTATAATTGGTAGTTTCACTGACTGATAAATAATATAAAATTTACTAAAAGTGATTTTATGTCTCACATCTTACCTTATTTATAAATTTTCCTATCCTAGTTGAATATAACCTCCAACAAAAGATTTTAAGATCCGTCCTAGTCTATTTACAACAAAAACGTTGTTAGCTGCTCTCATTTTGTATCAGTCGTTACCAAAATTACTTAGAATGGACTACCTACTTAAATTAAGTGTCTCTATTTACAATATATTTACTTTGTTCAAATTTCTCGTTGGCTAAATCGCTAGTTAGTAAAGTGAAAGTATTTTTGTCGCAAAGACAAAGTTTTTTATTTTTTTATAAAAACGGCTCGTGTTGTGGTGTTTATGGGTGTAGCTACTCCTTCGGTATATTTTCTAAATATCACAATACGATGCAGAATATATTTCTTTCAGTTAGGTAGTTTAACTGCCTCCGTGATCCAGTGGATAGCGTATGCGACTGCTGATTGGGTTCGATTCCCGGGTCGGGCAATAGTACTACTGGGTTTTTCCGAATACTCAGTAACAGCCCGGAGTCTGGTGATGAGGCCGAGAACGGCAATATGCTCGCCCCCTATTACGTGGGACCTAAAAAATCATGGCGAAATGTGAGTGTAATATTTACACCTCTGCCTACCCCTTCGGGAATACAGGCGTGAGACTATAAATAAAATAAAATAAGGTAGTTAGGTTGTTCTTACGTAGAGCCATTTTCTTTATTTTTCTAATTTTCTTTTTACAGCATAGAACCACGTTTACCGTGTCAGCTAGTTAACAATAAAGATCTGCATAAGCATTAAATACTACACATCTGATAGAAGACTTTAATACGAAAACCGAACTAAAAATGTGTATGAATGACCCATATCCACATCAAAGCAGCTGAAGTAGATTTTTTAATATTAGTATAGGAATGCCAAAAATGAATTAATTACGAATACTTTGAATTTAGTATAAGTACTACTTCTAGTAGCAGACATTCTTTGAAATAAGGCTGTACTGCCTGATTAAGCATGAAATAATCAAAGTTTATGGTTATCTTTACGAAAATATATAACAGAAAATATAATCACATATTTAGAAGTGCGCCAAAAACGCGTACATTTATTTGAACGAAGGCCTAACATTTAGACTAATATGCATACAACAATAAATATTAGTTTTCATTGTGGCAGTAGGCTTTTATCTTTGTCGTTCTTCGAATAGGCAGCGGAATTACTCTGTATTAAATGTAAGGAGAGTTTTTGAAGAAACAACGACGAATAAGACCACTCTTATGGAAGATTGCGACAAAGAGGCAGATGAAAAATAGTTGACTTATCAATTTATACTTTTGAAACATATCAAAATTTTATCACCATTATTGTTTGCCATATTCCATTGCTAGATATAGGTCTCCTATAGGGAGACCGATTTTCGGCTAACATTTAGTATTTAGTCTATTGTAACATCATCATCAGCCCTGTATATAAACTGTTCCACTACTGGGCACGGGCCTCTTCTCACTATGAGAAGGGTAAGGCCTTAGTCCACCACACTGGCCTAGTGTGGGTTGGTAGACTTAACATGTCTTCCGAAAACATTATGGAGAACTCTCAGACACGCAGGTTTCCTCGCGATGTTTTCCTTCAATAATCATATGCAAATCAAACTCAATGTTTGAAAACATCAAATATTGATTTTTATTTGTGCATCGGCCTGCACAAATCCCTCTTTTGACGTCAGGTTACGCTAACAATGTAAAAATCTAATCTATTTAAGTCAAACCTGGCGATTTATCGGGATAAACCCGTCTTTCTTGTTTACGTGGGTTCTATGAGTAACGGATTTTATTCCAATATGGCTAGGGATAAGCCAACGCGAATGGTGGAACCCAACTTTGAGGAAGCGATTAATGGAGTTTTTGGGATGAATTCGGCGAAAAGGTAAAATTGCGAAAACACCACAGGTAAAATGTATGTATATTGTACTGAATAGATGAGTAGTAAACAATGTATTTGAACCCTAATAGTTATGAGTATTTAAACATTCATAGTTTATGACCTTTTAAACAATCTTTACCAAGGCTTGCTAACCAAAACTAGTAAAACCCACCACAAAAAATACGTAGAAAAGTTTAAGTAGGTACATACAAACATACATAAACTCACGCCTGTTTCCCGAAGGGGTAGGCAGAGACTACGGAACGCCATTTGCAACGATCCTGACATATCTCTCTCGCTTCATTCACTCCCATCAAGTTTCTCATGCATGCTCTTCTGTTAAGGGTACTTCTGACCTGTCCTTTTTTCAGGATGTCTCCAATCTGGTCTGAGAACATCCGCCTAGGTCTTCCCCTTTGTCCTTTCCCATTCACACTTGCCTTATATATCTTCTTTGTCAGTCTATCGTCATCCATCCTCTCCATGTGCCCAAACTATCTTAACATGCCTTTCTCAACATTTTTAAGTATTCATATTCAAGAAACTTGTTAAGCACAGTTTCCAGAATTTTAAAATAAGTCACAAAACATTATTCGATTTCACTTTATAAGTAAAGTACCTACTACAAAATGTGTACCTACCCTCTTCCTTATAAGAGAATTCAATTATCTCGCGAAGACCGCATAATGCAAGATGTTGCCGAAATTGTTATTGCTCCAACATAATAACCGCATATTTTTACTATTACTGCGCGTTATACTGCATAATACGTGCTGGGAAAACACTTGGTGCAATATGTGTCCTGATTTTGTTTAAGAAAGTTAAAAATTGCCTGTACATTTAGTATTGTATGTAGTTTTACAATAGTGTACGCCAGAAAATAATATATTCGATTTATTTACACTAGATGGTGAACGAGAAAAAATACCGCAGCCTAAGACGATTAAAATAAACTTATAATTAACGGTCGCGTATAAAAGAGAATTAAGTGCTCTTAATCATCATCATCTTCATCAGCCTGCAAGAGTCCACTGCTGGATATAGGCCTCTCCAATGGCACGCCACTGAGCCCGATTTTCGTATTTTCGTGTCCAGCCGCTGCCAGCCACTTTGCGTATATCGTCACTCCACCTAGGCGGAGGACGTCCTACACTACGTTTGCGCGCGGCGCGGTCTTCACTCTAGAACACGACTACTCCAACGTTTATCGGTTCTTCGACAAATGTGGCCGGCCCACTGCCACTTCAGCTTGCTAATTCTTTGAGCTATGTCGATTACTTTGGTTCTCTGTCGGATCACTTCATTATGAATTCGATCCTTCAGAGAATCTCCGAGCCTATAGTACAAAATTTTACTCAAATTTCTATACCTTAATTTTATTATTGGGTTATGCTAACCTCTAAATATGGTTTTTAAGCTCATAATAAATTGCTGGACAAGAAATTTTAGTTAAACCCACCTTAAGACGACCGGTTGGCGAAGCAGGAGTGTAAGCAACTGCTACGCTGAAGGTCGCGGGTCCGATTCCCGCTCAAGTCAAACATTTGTGCGTGTGAACATGGATGTTTGTCTTGGTCTGGGTGTTTCTATGTATAATATATTATTAATGTATTTTTTTTGTATTTACAAAAAAGTATATATGTATATTTATCCATTATCTAGTACCGATAGTAAGTACAAGCTCTGCTTAGTTTGGGACTAGAAGTGTGAATGTGGTAGAATATTATATTATTAATGTTATTAAATAGGATACGTAATAATGTATTATCTACTAGTCCAAGTACAAATAGGTACACCAAAAAGCAGACACACCGCTTATGCCCATAAAACCGTTCACATTCATATTTGCATGGAATTTTCACCCTTATGGGAACCAAACCTAACACTACGCCTTCCAGAGATAAATAATAAAAAACGCACTAAGTAAAATAAATCTACAATAATAATTTCCTCCCACATTGTTCATATCTAGTGAGCACGCAGCCTAATTGCCCCTCAGGATGATAGTAACATATTATTATAACACTAAATAATAAACCTAAGTACCGACCGGAGTAATCAAAATCGTACTTTATGATAATTGGGTCTCTCATTACGGGATTATTTTAGTGAATTGTAGTTACAGAAAGATTATTTTCCGTTTAATTTTCCGTTTAATCCGGCCATTAACGCAGACCTCATGATAACATTTTGGGCTGACTATAAGAAGCTATATAAGAGACTAAAGATAAAGAGACTTTTTAAGGAAAAGATTTTGACAACATGGGTGTACCCACTTCTAAAGTACTTTAGTACTACGAGATAGAGTTATTCGTTTAGTAAAAATATTTATAATTATCTAGGAGAAGTTTATTATATAGGGTGTAAAAAGATCCGTAACAAAAACTGAAATCCCATGTTTTACCAATCACTACGAACATTTTTTACTTCGGCACCATACCTGGGAAATTACTGGTTCAAGAGATATTGAGGCTCAAACTTAGTATGGCTTTTTTTTCTAAGTGGGTACAAAATCGATGCATTTACCCCACCAATATGTTCTTTAGATGCCCTATGACCCCATAGATAAGTAGGTATTTCAAGCATTGCACACGCGTGCTTTGAATTGCGGTTTAAAAATGTGAAAACTTAAAAAAAATCGTTTCCCAGGTATTATTTTTGGTTAGTATGACTTGGCATGATGTCCACAACGAGTAGACTTCGGCTTAGAGATGGGTTTTGTGACCCCCTGTATTATCTTAATATATAAAATCCTTGCGTTACTGACTGACTGACAGACACGCTACAGCCGAAACTATTAGGCGCAGGAAGCTGAAATTTGGCATTTATGTTCCTTGGGGACCGTAGGGGTGCACTAAGAAGGGATTTCCCGAAATTCCCACGGGATCGGCCAAAACGGGTAAATTAAAAAATATTGCGGGCGAAGCCGTGGGCATCATCTAGTATGTTGTATATTTTTTCTGTTAGGTCCATTTAAATATTATGTCAAAGTTAATCAACTAGAATAAAGATTTTTGTTTTATTTTCCCACAGAACACCTCCCATCTGATAGCAGGGGGTTACTGAACTAAAGCGTTATTTTTTTACTTAGAGCCACTTATAATTAGATAGGTACCATCCTCTTACAGAGCTTTATACACTTTTTTATGTAATAATAGGCGGCAAACGAGCAGACGGATCGCCTGATGGTAAGCCATTACCGCCGCCCATGGACACTAGCAACACCACAGGAGTCACAAATATGTTGCCGCCCCTTGGGGTTGGGAATAGGGATAGGATACGGAGTGGGATGAGGGAGAAGGAATAAGGGATAGGGCCTCCGGCACTCTCACTCACCGAACGAAACGCAACAGTTTAGGTACTGTTACTATACGTCGATTTTCTGTGAGAGGGTAGTACTTCCCCGGTCGAGCCGGCCCATTCATGCTGAAATCAGCAAGACTCTACTACCTTTGAAAATTAAATATTATTTAATTTTCAAAGGTAACATTTTATTTTTGTAATTTAAATATTATTCATTGACATGTAGGTACCGTATTCCATACATCACAAGTATCTAGTGCAAGATTTTGTATTAAGTAGTGCAGTAATTAACAATAGTACTTGGCATTTGGTTTAATACTCACTTCAGCTGGTAATGAAGAGTTTACAGATACAAACTGTATTTTTTTTAAAGATGCAGTGCACTTACTTCCTGACAAAATAAATGAATATGATATTTGTCCCAAATTCTTTAAAAACGGGACCCTATAACTAAGCCTCCGCTGTCTGTCTGTCTGTCCGTCTGTCTGTCTGTCACCAGGCTGTATCTCATAAACTGTGATAGCTAGGAAGCTGAAATTTTCCCGAATTATGTATTTCGGTTGCCGCTATAACAACAAATACAAAAAATAAAAAATGAAAATATTAAGGGACCCCCCCCCATACAATCAACGTGTTTTTTTTCGTATCTTTTGCTCAAAATTACAAACGGTACCAGGTAGACGCTTGAAGTTTTCACAGAATATGTAGATACAACTACATTTTTCAAAATTAAATTTAAAAAATGTGAATAATAAAGGGGGCTCCCATATAACAAACGTAATTTTAAGCTATTTGTTACTCGATCTTAATAAACAGGTAGAAACTTAAAAAAATATTTAAGTATACGTTCAACAAACGTGATTTTCTTTTATATATGGTACGGAACCCTTCGTGCGCGAGTCCGACTCGCACTTGCCCAATTTTGTTTTCCTTTTACTCTGCATCATAATCACCAAATATATTCGTGTGTGCAGTAATCGCTTTTACTTTGACTACTGATTTATCTGAGTACGACCTTCCTCGTTACCATAATGACAGGTGGTCTGAATCCATTAATATCACAGTAACGATCATGATAAAGATAATGTGAGCCATTTTATGGCAACGCGTCTCTGTTCCAGTGGGCATGGAGCCTTACAACGTCATCAGGTTATATAATTATCTGAAAATAACAGAGCTTTCAAGTCCATTGTGAGATTCTTTTCACAGAAATGTTTTCATACAAAAATATTGTGAGCATAGCTGTTTTGATGGCGACTCGAATAGAATGAGTGTTTTGCGTGAATAAGATGTTTAATGTATAGTTGTGTATTGACAAAAAAAAGATGGAGTAGTAACTGCTTACAAATATGATTTTCAGTATTTTATACTTTATTTTCAATCTGAATTTATTTTTATTAAGATGTTATTTTTTGCTTGTTCACTGCTTAATATGTACGTAAAAGCTTTCTCCCGTAAATATATGAACACATTTTAAATACATTTTTATTTTCATATATATATATATACATAAGTAGGTGATAGCCCAGTGGTGTACGTAACGGACTGGCGAGACGATGGTCTCGGGTTCGATCCCCAGGTACCCCGGGCACACACCTCTGACTTTTCAAAGTTATGTGTGTATTAATAATGTTAATAACTATCGCTCGCTTAATAATGTGCCCGGAAGATGGCAATAGGCTCGCCACCTATTACATTGGGACCGAAACATAACTGGCGAAAAGTGGGTGTGTAATACACCTCTGCCTACCCCTTCGGGGATGAAAGGCGTGAAGTTATATATATATATATGTCGGAGGAAGATATGATTGTTGATTTTATAAATCATTCACTTTAAAATTATAATTTAACCTTATTTGATTTGTGAAATATTTCTATAGCTTAAAACCTTATTTATCTTAGTTATTTAAAAAGTTGTGAATGTACTAGTTCAGATAATGACCAATCAGAGCAGGACGCGTGTCTCGAGCGGGGTCAAGGTGCCATCTAATTTTAAAAGGAGAACTGACAGCTAATGATGACATTGGTATATGGTGTTCTGTGCATTGTCTTTTGAGAGCAATCGGCAGATCGACTTGGATTATTGAGTATAGAGAAAGTAAATTAAGATAGTTGCCCTGAACCCGCTGCTCGGTCTTGTCTGATAATATTATTTGTATTTAGCAACAGTGTAAACTTATAATTATTGTTCAACACTAAATAAAATATTGTCAAACTTAGCTGATTGTGTTTTGTGCCCGCATTTTACCCCAATGACGCCCACTAAGTCCGTAACCAATAATATCAATGTCGATCAAAGTAATCCTGCTCCGACATCAGAAGTGGCCGCGGTGCAGGCACAAAACGTGAGCAGCGAACGGGCAATGGCAAATGATGGTTGGCGAGCGTTATTCGAAGCGCAACAAACCAATATGAGGCTTCTCGTGGAGGCGCTAACAAACCCACCGAACACCGAAGACAAGACACGAGAACATCACGTTGCCTAAATTTCAACCGAAAGATATAGATACTGATGCCCGGGCTTGGCTGGTGACAGCTGACATCTGCTTATCGGATCAAGGTTTACAGGGAAGTAAATTGATTCTCATACTTAGTAAGACCATGAAAGGCCCCACCGCCACGTAGTTTTCTCAAAAAAAATTCTTACTCGTTAGACACGTTAGAAACATGTGCGGCAACGATATTGAAGTTGCTTACTGATACACCGTAAATGTCTTGCCGCATATGCAAGCCGTTTACTTTACTGATGTCACGGTGGAATAAATTAAACAAGGAAGAAATGGTAGTATCCTTAATATTTGCGCATAAGGGACAAATCAAGCCAATGTTACAGCGCAACATTTTTTCTGAGGAAATAACTACCCGCTGTAAAACGCAACGTGAACTAATGGTTTTTTCTTATAGCAAGCGAAGTTAGCAAGAAATAACAAAGACCGTAGCACTACGCAAGATAGTAAACGTCCTACGTTAAGTTCTATTTCAACAAATTGTTTAGCTTGTGGAAAGCTTGGCTATAAATCTTTTGAATGTTTCAGTCAATCGAGTGACAAGCAGCAAACAACTCTAAACCCTGAGCGCCCCAACACGGCTGAGGCTACGCGGGTTCCTGTGACTTGCTACAAGTGAGGTGTTGAGGGTCACGTGGCATCACGGTGCTCAACAAAAACATTGGCAGTAGGGAGCAGCAGTGCACAGCCGGCCCCCGCACCTGCCGTGAAACGAGTGGACACGTGTGCTAGACAACCTGTCACCGGAATAATTACGCAATTTGGTGAGCAGTTCCCATTTTGTTTTGATTGCGGTAGAGGCCATTGAAAATGAAACTGGCAGAAAGAGATGGCGAGGTGGCCGTTTAAGGATGTAATCAGTAAGTGTAGACTGTAGAGTAGACTAGTGAGTGGCGAGGAGGCCATGTAGACTAGTGAGTGGCGAGGAGGCCATGTTGACTAGTGAGTGGCGAGGAGGCCATGTTGACTAGTGAGTGGCGAGGAGGCCATGTTGACTAGTGAGTGGCGAGGAGGCCATGTAGACTAGTGAGAGGTGAGGAGGCCCTGTAGACTAGTGAGTGGCGAGAGGCCATGTTGACTAGTGAGTGGCGAGGAGGCCATGTTGACTAGTGAGAGGCGAGGAGGCCATGTTGACTAGTGAGAGGCGAGGAGGCCCTGTAGACTAGTGAGTGGCGAGGAGGCCATTTAGATTATCAAAGAGGCGTGGAGGCCATTTGATAAACAGCGAGGAGGCTGTTGTTTGTTTGTTGTATAGACTTAATTTAGTATGTAGTGTGGAGTACATTAGAATTCAGATTATATCCTTAACGAAGTTGTTTCGCAGAAGATAAAATGTACACGATCTCCTTGGTCAGGAGTGGCCGAACTACACCAATCTTTCTTTTCGCAGATACCTATGATGCGCGGCCTTCAACTTCACACGAGGACGTGTGATATATCAGGACGGCCGTGTCGGAGCAATGATGCGCGGCCTTCACCTTCACACGAGGACGTGTGATAGGTCAGGACGGCCGTGTCGGAGGAAGATATGATTGTTGATTTTATAAATCATTCACTTTAAAATTATAATTTAACCTTATTTGATTTGTGAAATATTTCTATAGCTTAAAACCTTATTTATCTTAGTTATTTAAAAAGTTGTGAATGTACTAGTTCAGATAATGACCAATCAGAGCAGGACGCGTGTCTCGAGCGGGGTCAAGGTGCCATCTAATTTTAAAAGGAGAACTGACAGCTAATGATGACATTGGTATATGGTGTTCTGTGCATTGTCTTTTGAGAGCAATCGGCAGATCGACTTGGATTATTGAGTATAGAGAAAGTAAATTAAGATAGTTGCCCTGAACCCGCTGCTCGGTCTTGTCTGATAATATTATTTGTATTTAGCAACAGTGTAAACTTATAATTATTGTTCAACACTAAATAAAATATTGTCAAACTTAGCTGATTGTGTTTTGTGCCCGCATTTTACCCCAATAACGCCCACTAAGTCCGTAACCAATAATATCAATGTCGATGAGAGTAATCCTTCTCCGACATATATATATATATATATATATATATATATATATATATTATATATTATATATTTATATATATATATATATAAAGAAAAATACACGTGGGTAGTTAAGACAACTAGACGTATTTAAAATAGCGCGTGCGGAAAATTTAAATAAAATCGTTAATTTTAATTCTAATTTAACTTTAATGTTCAAAAGTTAAAGCTTATTCTACATACCTGCTGGTTGAGCGTTATCTCTTAAAACTAACAAACTTAGACAAGACACACATAATGGACACTTTTAACGTATCAGAAATCCTTGATATGCAGTCATACTTTGAGTAGCGTTTGGCAAGTTTTGAGGCAGAGCTACAAAAGAAATCACCACAAAGTACACAGAGTCTAGCAGATGAGTTTGCATCCTTCAAGACTTTCGTGCTGCAGACCTTGAAGTCTTTCTCGCAGCAACTCGATGTCGTCGGCCGCGAAGTAGAGAAGATGGAAATGCGAAGCCGTCGCAAGATGTTACTGCTTCACGGTGTGGAGGAGCGTAAGGATGAGGAGACGTCTCGGTTGGTGACGGATATTGTTAAGCAGCGTCTCAAAATTGACACCTTCGTAGCTGATGATATCCGGCGTTGTCACAGGATGGGACGCCCAACTTCTAACGACAAGGCAAGGCCCATACTGGTCAAGTTCGAGACTGCAGCAGTGCGGGATGGTGTCTGGTTTGCAAAGTCGAAACTGAAGGGATCGGCCATCACTTTGTCAGAGTTCCTGACGCGATCGCGACATGACGCTTTCATGGCTGCACGAGCGAGGTTTGGCGTTGCGCAGTGACGAAAGAGGGCTTCATTCACATCCTGGGCCCCGATGGTAAGCGCTATCGTATTACCTCAGTCGCTGACTTAAACAAGATAAAGCGAGTGGAAGTGGAGAAGCTCGTTACTAAACCAACTACAACGAAAGCCAAGCGTGCTGCAGCTTCCAGGAAATAGGCTTTTCCTTCTACGGGGTATATTTGCATGTCTTCTATTTATTTGTGTTACCTTCAATTTCTAATTCTGTTTATATTAATTGTATTCTTTAATATGTAGGTAACGTTTACTAGCAATAGTATCGCTGCCACTCAAATGTGTTATGAGTGTCATATGTCACAGCTGTCAAAAACGTTTCGTTTCACACTTGATGTATTTGGACACTCGTCTTTTGAGACTCTCTTTATTTAATGTGTTCGTTTACTTATTTGTCTTTCACTTATGTTTGTCTTCCTCTTATTTATTTATTTATTTGTTAGTATCATATCTTCTGTCGTTTTATTTGTTATCTTTGCTACAGCGCAACTGGCGGGTGGATAGAATGTGAAGATGTACCGCGCGTTATCTAATAGAGTAGTAATTAATATAATTATTTATTTTTTTATATTATACATTTAGTTAGTTATATATTATAATATTTATAAATTTATATTTATATTTTAATGTCAGATACAGACTTAAGTAACAGTGGTGATTCCTTTGTTTCTGCAACAAGTTTCAATGAAAGTTTCGAAAGTATTCCTTCACTAAGCGACATTCTCCAGTCACAATTCTCAGACCTACCCAAGAAATTTAATGTAGTCCATATTAATACACAGAGTATTCCAGCCCATTTCCATCCCCTGATATGCTGGCTAACTTAGACTGCCAAAACATACACGCTGTCCTTGTCTCCGAGTCTTGGCTAAAACCATGCCTCCCTTCAACATTTTATACTCTTCCTGGATTCAATTTAATAAGGAATGATCGCTCCTTGGGCAGTGGTGGCGGTGTTGCCATATACTTACGTCACCAATTTCCTAACAACATAGTCAATATGTCTCCACAGCCACCACTGGCTAATGCCGGCGAGCACCTCTTTTTAGAAATAGAACTTCACCACATTAAGCTGCTATTAGGTGTAAACTATTCGCCTTCTATTCGGGTAAATTATTTTTCATCCTTTGAGAAGATCCTGGAAGATCTAACTCCTTTGTATAGCCATACTATTGTTATGGGTGACTTCAACACCTGCCTTCTCAAACAAGATTCACGTGCCACCCATTTTCGTCGAGCTACTGAGTCTTGTAACTTGTCTATATTAGAATTAAACGCAACTCATCACTTTTCGAACTGTACTCCTTCTCTTCTTGACCTTATTTTGGTGTCTTCTCCTAGTTTTGTCTATAAGCATGGTCAATATACGCCAGATGCGTTTTCCTACCTCGATCTTATCTTTCTATCGTACAAAATACGCGCACCCAAAATGAAGCCGAAGGTGGTCTTGCAACGCAATTTTGGTGGTATGGATCACGACAGATTGCGCGAGGATGCCAGCAATATCGACTGGGAGCCCTTGTTCACTTCAGAGTGTGTTAATACTAAAGTTCGTATCTTCACTAACAATCTCACTCAGTTATACGACGTGCATGCTCCAATTTGCCCTATTAAATTGAAGCATTTACCAGCACCTTGGCTAACGGATGACATAAAGAAGATCATGGCAAAGAAAGCCGCCGCCAAGGCAAAACTGAAGCAAAATCCTAGTCCCGTCAAACAAGAAAAATACGTACCTATTCGAAATCTCTGTAACAAGGTGTGTAGGAAAGCACAACGCCAACACATACAATAATCCGTTGAAAACGGTGATCCAGCAAAGGTCTGGCAATTTCTTAAAACTTTGGGAGTTGGTAAGACACGTCAACCATCAATCTCAAACAACATCAACCTTGACTCTCTTCATACACATTTCTCTTCTTCGTCAAAATTTGATGACAATACAAAAAGAACCACCTTAGCTTATCTTTCTTCCTTGCCAAATTATTCTCCCTTTTTTTTCACACAATTTACCGCTTGTGACGTTAAGAAGAGTATACTAACAGTTACGTCCAATGCAGTCGGCGGCGATTGTATCAGTCGGAAAATGATCCTTCCCATCCTGGAGGAAATTCTTCCAATCCTATGTCACATCCTTAATCATTCCATTGCCAGTGATAGCTTTCCATCCGATTGGAAAGATGCACTAATACTCCCCTTACCCAAGAAACCTAAACCCAGTTCCTTCTCAGATTATCGACCCATATTTATTCTACCCTTCCTGTCTAAAGTCCTTAACCGTCTAGTTTACTCACAACTCAGTTCCTTCCTACATAGAAATGCACTCCTAAATCCCTTCCAATCCGGTTTCCATCCCGGCCACAGTACTGTCACTGCCTTGGTTCGCGTAACTGATGATATTAGGCTAGGCATGGATAATGGAAATCTTACGGTCTTGTCCTTACTTGATTTTAGCAATGCTTTTAACACCGTAGATTTTTATATCATACTTGGCATTCTACGCTCTCTTAACGTATCTCCATCGGCAATTGATTGGTTTCATAGTTACCTGTTTGGTCGTGGTAATAAATTGTTAATTATCGTTTGCTAAACGGACGTGACGGATCGTGACGAAACCTGCATGTCTAAGAGTTCTCCCGCATGTTCTTGAATGACATGTGAAGTCTGCCAACCCGCACTAGGCCAGCGTGTGGACTATGGCCTTAACCTTCTCATAGTGAGAAGAGGCCCGTGCCCAGCTGTGGGACAGTTCATATATAGGGCTGATGATGATGAATGATGATTGGGTAATACCAACCGTCGGCTCTACATACGCAGCGATGGTTCTACCACCACAAACAATAACGTTGTAATTTTTATCTCCCACAAAAATAACGGTACAAAGCTGCAAATTACAAACCAAAGCTCGTTTAAAAACAAAGTAGATGACGACGCGCAACCTTACGACCCAAGTCCATTCCGTGTTAATGCCAACCATTTCACTTAGCTCTCAAACACTTTACCGTGATTTTAGTATATGTAATTATGTAAATTTTAATTACAAAGCAAGCCAGGTGTACAAGCTAACAGCTTGACAAAGTAATTCCATCAAAGTTAATGAACTTCGGGTTTCTGCCGCCTCCTAAATGTATGTTTTTCATGTATTTATCTTGCGGAGGACCAAAAAGCATGGACGTCACTTGCGTTATATTTTTTAAGGTCCTACGCTGTAATTGTATATCTCATCATCAGCCTTTAACAGTCCACTGCTGGACTAGGCCTCTCCTTTGTAAGAATTGTATATACGGTTAGTATTAGTAATAGTAGGTACTATAATATTTAACTGCTTATAATCTAAATTAGTATAAGCAGTTACTGCATTAGTAAAGATAGCTGTTATTTCAATGATGTGTTTAACAGCTTATAAGGCGGCGAAATTTTAGCTTTCATACAGTTTGTGTAGATAATAAAGATATACAGCAAACCGTATGTTTTAGTTGCATACAAGCATTACACTGGTATTTTTTTTTATAGACTCACGCCTTTATCCCCGAAGGGGTAGACAGAGGTGTTATTTTACACCCACATTTCGCCATGAATTTTGGTCCAACGTAATAGGGGGCGAGCCTATTGCCGCTGCTGGGCACATCACCAGACTCCGAGCTGCTACTGAAAATTTGGAAAAACCCAATAACACTTTTGCCCGACATGGGAATCGAACCCGGGACCTCCGATCAGCAGTCGCATACGCTATCCACTGGATCACGGAGGCAGTCAATGGTAAAATACGAAGATATAAAATGAGAAACGCCTACCTACATATTATACCGTTCCACGAACTAGGTCTTTTGAAATCTGTTATAATATAACGAAACGCAGCGGAGAGCATTCCCCACTATCAAACTATTATTTTCGACATTATTCTCATTTTAATATAGTTCAAAATCGCATAATACTTGTTTGTGTATGTACGTGCGTGTTGTACACATTCTTTTGTTAAAGGATTTTAGGCATTCATTTTAAAATATAACAATTTCGATAATAGTTTGAGGCTTCGCATGTGGGCGGCGGCCCTTAAGTTATGATACTAATAGCTGTTTCTGAGAATTTCATAATAGAAAATTAATATACATATAGTAATTATAATTTCTGATACTTAATAAGGAGGATTAAATTATTTTGCTCTAGAGTATAAGTCTATTTGTTATTGATATCTGTTCAATAGTCTACTTCTGAAAATTTCATGTTATTTCACAGTAGGTATGTAACGGTATCCTTCTGACTTCTTTAGTTTCTTTTGTGGAATAAGTCAAACGAAACAGTAGTTTGGAGTTCTCCTAATATTGTTCAGAAATAAAGTTGTTTCAAATAAGTTTTCTCCAACTTCAGGCAAATCTATACATATAACATTCCTGCGCTACTGACTAACTAACAGAACTAACTAACACAACCAATCAAAACTATTGGACGCAAGAAGCTGTAATTTGGCATGTATATATTCCTTGAGGACCCTAGAGGTTCATTGAGATGGGATTAACTGAAATTCCTACGCCATAAAATGCACGGGCGTAGCTGCGGGCATCCTCTAGCATTTTTATGTTTAAAAGCTACAATGACTTGTTTTGTTAAAATTGAATAATACATGAAAAAAGTATTAATTGATGACGTATTCCATTATGTATATTCTCATGATCACGTACTTACCATAATTCAATTTATATTTTACTAAAGCGTAATATTCTGAAGCTAATACTGAACACTTGGGAGGCCTCGTTAAATGTAATAGTTGGGCCTGATAAGGGTTCTAAGGGTATCCTTTATATTTTCTTAAAAAAACTTTATGAAGGACGATACAATTACGTTAATGTTAAGAATATGGAAATAAACGATCTTAGGAATATGCTATTTTTCAAAATTAACTAAAAGATTTTTAACTAACGAGGCAGTTAAAAACAATAATAGACTCATCTTAGATATTATAGCATAAGTTTGCGTTATCTGCAGCCGATGATGAAACCATCTACTACCCTCAAGTTGCCTCAGTTTTGACTTTGGTTTTATGATGGTAAATTTTCTCTTCGGAATAACAGCATAAAATGCCGACGATGCTGGAAATTACCTGCACAACGATGTTTTGACCATTCCACTGCGCTTTTGCTTCCCTTCAACACATAATGCTATATGTTTTCACTGGAATATGTTTTCGCTATCCACTGGACTGCCTTCGTGGTCCAGTGGATAGCGTATGCGACTGCTGATCGGAGGTACCTGGTTAGATTCCCGGGTCAGGCAGGTGTTACGGAGTTTAAAAAAAATCTCAGTAGCAGCACGGAGTTTGGTGATGCCTGGTGATTACGTGGGGCCTAAAACCTCATGGTGAAATGTAGATGTAATATTACACCTCTGCCTAACCCTTCGGAGATACAGGTGTGAGTCTATAAAAAGCAATGGAAACAATATAACATAATCTTATAGACTGTCTTATATTTCCTAAAACGTCCGGTAAGTAAAGTAAATGCAAGTACCAGGAAAATAAACTTGTTTAAAATTAAATCAAACTTGGTAAAGAGTATAATGATGATGTCTTACAATTATGTACTTAGGAAACACCTAAACTTTGCCATCCAGTTTCATACCATATGCAAGTATTTCCTGCAGCAGTCACGCACAAAGCGACATTTTATCGGCAATTCATCGCAGCAAACTAGTACAACTCCTTTATGACGTGCAACAACAACATCTTGCTATAATTTTAAATAATTTACGTCATCAAAAGCCATAATACAACAATAGCTGTGATATATTTAATTAATAACTTCGCAGCAACTTTCAGAAGGATTGCTGATTATTGTCCATAGTTTATATTGTCATGTGATGTCTTCTTCTTGTGCAAGGCCATTAGCTTGGGAATGGCAGACGAGCTGCTTTTGATTGTAAAGAACAGTTCAACGAAGTTTTTTTTAAATAGCTCATGGACAAATACAGATTACAGATAAAACGAAATTCATATGATTTTAATTTCAAAACCAACTAAAATCTGCTCGTATACAAATCTTTTAGTTAAATTTGATATGATAATCTTCTTCATTGTAGCAGAATTTGATGTTTCTTCACAGCACGTGCTGTGTCTGTGTGATAGAAGTGAGACATTGAAATATTTCTTACCCACATTTAGATATGTAGCAGGAAAAGACTGCACAATTGTTAACTGTGGCATAAATAATATTGATTATTGAGGCAACTACCTCAAAACACTGTTATCATAATAGTTCAACTAAAATTATTCAACAAGTTTTGTTCACATACAATTTGACGACGGTAGGGCAACTGTCACGCAACTTTAAGTGGCTCCGCCTGAACAAACAATGTTGTTCTCGTAATAAACAAAGCGGGAAGTATTGTTGAGAGGATTAAATTATTAATGGGTGGTTTTCATGTCTTGTAATAACTCTTCAGCGAAACATATCTTATAACTCGCAACTTGTCGTTATAATATGTTTTAAAGACATTGTTTGAGTTATAAATGACTTAGTATGTCGGCATTTTATTGCCTTTATGTAAATGTATGGATAATGTAAAGAAAAAGAGAAACATTTGTAAGCCAAGGAATATAAACATAAATTATATTGAAGCATTGTAAACTAAAAGTGTGAGGCTAAAGGCATTGTACCAAAATATTGTGTAAAGCTTATTTCCAGGAAAATTTAGTCATCGTGATTTTAAGCATCATATATTTATTAATGCTTTCGAGTAATTATATTAAAATTTGATGATCGATGAAATTCTTTTTGTTTATCAATTTTATACTGTAATTCTTAAATTTATCGGTCCTACTATGATACGCTTGTACTCTTTATTAATTAAAAGGTCAAACAATTTCTTTTGGGTCGTTTTTATAGATAAATTAGAATAACATCAATATTTACATCAAACAAATTAATTAAAAGATTCAAATAAATTGTGCTCTCGATAAACTAAGCGGAGAAATAGTGTATTTTCTTCTAAAACTGATTAACCAAGAAAAATGTCCGGAGGCCTTGAAGAAAATCTCTTGAGCGAAAACACATCAAATACACTCCTTGAGTTTTTCTTACATTTTCTTTGAGGCAAAAAGCCTTTGAATTGAGAAGTAACAAAAGTTTATACCGTCTGAAAACGTATGAGGCGGCAAACACTATCAATTTGCCTAATACAGAGGTATATACAGGCTGTAATATTTTGCGTAAGCTTTTTTTAACACCTCTGATAAATATTTTTAAGGTAGAGCTGAGGTTATCAGAAAAATATGACACTCGCTGTGGGTCGCATTTTCGGTGAAATTTCATCCTTTTGTTTTTACCCTTAGGGATGGAATATTATCAGCAAAAATTAACCTTAAATGCTGAGTACATTATAAAAGGAACCTATCGAAAAAAAATCATGTTTATAGCTTCAGTAGTTGAGTAAAATACTACCGCAGAGCGATAGTATTTTAGTCAAGGTATATGATTTTATATACATATATGGTGATTGAACTTTACGTTCAATGAAAAGTAATAGTCAAGAAAGAAACGTCTACGCTGCGTAACAGATTAAACTGAAATATATTGCATAAAACTCAAATAGCAATGTTATCATAATCAATCAATCAATCAATCAGCCTATCGCAGTCCACTGCTGGACATAGGCCTCTCCCAACACGCGCCACAGTACACGGTCCTCAGCCTTCCGCATCCAGTCTGTCCCAGCCACCTTTTTCAGGTCGTCGGTCCACCTAGCCGGGGGCCGCCCTACCTTACGCTTGCTGAGACGTGGTCGCCACTCTAGGATACGCTTGCTCCATCGGCCATCAGTCCTTCTACAGATATGGCCAGCCCACTGCCACTTGAGCCTACTGATTCTGTGAGCTATGTCGGTAACTTTGGTTCTTTGTCGGATAACTTCGTTTCGAATTTTATCCTTCAAAGAGACGCCAAGCATAGCCCGTTCCATAGCTCGCTGCGTGACTTTTAGTTTGTGGACTAGTCCCACTGTGAGTGTCCACGTCTCGGCACCGTACGTCATAACAGGTAAGACGCATTGGTTAAAGACTTTGGTCTTCAGGCATTGCGGTAGGGGCGAAGAGAAAACTCGACGTAGCTTGCCAAACGCTGCCCAACCCAACTGGATCCTGCGGTCGATTTCTTTCTCGAAGTTGTTTCTACCAAGCTGGACTACTTGCCCAAGGTAGACATACTCTTGAACAACTTCGAGCATCGATCCGTCGACATAAACCGGTCCCGGCACAATGTGTTCGTTGAACATAATCTTGGTTTTATCCAAGTTCATGCCGAGACCGACCCGTCGAGAGGCTCCATTTAGGCTGTGCAGCATCTCGCTCAGCTCTGCCAGGCTCTCTGCCACGATGACGATATCGTCGGCAAACCGAAGGTGGGATATGTACTCGCCATTAATGTTGATGCCCCGTCCAGTCCAGTCCAGCGTCTTAAAGACGTCTTCGAGTGCGTTGGTGAAGAGCTTAGGGGATATTATATCCCCCTGCCTCACCCCTCTACGCAACTCAATGGGGCTGGTTTTATTGTCCTGGAGCTGAACGGTCATAGTGGCCGTGTCGTACAAACATCTCAACACCTCGATGTAGCGCCAATCGATGCGACACCGCTGCAGAGCATCCAGAACCGCCCAGGTTTCGATGGAGTCGAAGGCTTTCTCGTAGTCCACGAAAGCCATACACAGCGGCTGATTGTATTCGTTGGTCTTCTGTACAATCTGCCGAATAGTATGGATGTGGTCTACGGTGCTGTAGCCTTTTCGAAACCCGGCTTGTTCCGGTGGCTGGAAATCGTCGAGTTTTCTGGCGAGGCGATTTGTTAGGACTCTCGAAAACAACTTGTAGACGTGACTCAGGAGTGAGATGGGTCTGTAGTTTTTCAGCAGGGTTTTGTCACCTTTTTTGAAAAACAGAACCACCGCACTCCCACTCCACGCCTGAGGTGTTAGGCCTTGGTGGATAACGGAATTAAACAGGCTCGCCAGCTCTTTCAGAACTGCTGTCCCACCTGCTTTTAAGAGCTCTGTGGTGATTCCGTCATCCCCTGGAGACTTGTTGTTCTTGTGCTGCTCGAGAGCCACTCTTACCTCGCCCTGGTTGACATCAGGGATGTCCTCCGTGTAATGGCGCGTGAGTTGGGCTCTGTGGTCATCATCGCTGGGTCTCGTGGGTTTAGGCATCCGTGATGCGTACAAGTCCTTGTAGAAACTCTCAATTTCAGCGAGAATCTCGAACTTAGAGGTTACCGTTTTGCCATCCGCAGTATTGAGTTTCGACAGATGCATTCTACCAAGCTGGCGAGCGAAGACTTTGGTGCCTCGATTCTGTTCAATCGCAGCCGTAATGGCGCGGGTATTGGAACATCGGAGGTCACGTCGCACCAGCTTCCGGATCTTCCGGTTTAGGTTTCTTCCATCTGTCGAAGACGTCTGCGCATATGACATTCCCCTTCTTTGCCTCATAAGTTCAAGAGTCTCGTGCGAGAGTTTACTTGGCTTGTTAACGCTTTTTCCGGGAAACACCCTTCGAGATACATCCTGTAGCGTTTTGACCACAGCGTCGGCTTTCTCGTCAACAGTGCCATTGGTTTCCAGCAGTCCGAAACGGTTTTGAAGTTCCAGTTGAAACTTTTCGGATCCTACTGCTAGCTGAGGCGCAGTAGGTCTTAGAGTAGACTTCATCATGCGAAGCCTCTCAGCTCTGAAGTCTATATTTAGAGTGCCTCGGACAAGTCGGTGATCGCTACCGGTATTAAACCTGTTGATCACTGAGACGTCTCTAAATATATACCTCCGATCAGACATGATGAAGTCTATCTCGTTCCTTGTCACAGTATCGGGGCTTCGCCATGTCCACTTTCTATGAGGCTTCTTCTTAAAGAAGGTGTTCATTAGGAAGAGCCCCTGTGACTCCAGAAAGTTGACCAGCATTTTCCCCCTATGATTTCGGCACCCCACGCCATAGGATCCGATTCTCGTTTCGCCGCGTTCTTGTACTCCCACTTTGGCATTAAAATCCCCCATAACAACGCTGTAGTGTGTCTTGGTGGTATGATGTAGAGCCTTAGTAATGTCCTCATACATGGCTTCGACTATGTCATCGCAGTATGTCGAGGTCGGCGCATATACCTGTATCACCTTCAGGGAGTACCTGTCGGTGATCCTTAATATCAGGTACGCTACCCGTGTCGACACACTGCTGATTTGTACAACGTTGTTAGCGAGAGATTTGTTAACGAGGAAACCGACACCGCCCTGAGAGGGCTGATCGCCTTCTCGAAAGTAGAACAGGTTTCCTGACTCAAGGGTTATCGTGTCCTCCCCCTGTCTTCGGACTTCAGACAACCCTAATATATGCCAGTTTATATGGCCTAGTTCTACCTCGAGTTCGGTGATGTGTTGGTCCAGCCGTAGAGAGCGTCCATTGTACGTAGCCAGGGTCAGTTTCTTGTGGTAGCCGTTTGCCGTAGCCCGGAGATTCTTAGCACCCCCTGCCCCGCTGTTACCGCGACCGCTACCGTAGCTGCGTCAGCGGGACTACCGGGAACTGGGGGCCTATTTGTTGGTGCGCTCATTGGGTGGTATTTGGCCTACTATACCGCGCTGGCCAGACGAGTTGGTATAGGGTTTGGTTTCAAGTTTTCCATCTCTTCGCAAAGATATTATTCGCTTTTTTGCAATTTCCTTAGTCGCCTTTTACGACACCCACGGAATGAAATGGGGTAGTGACACTTGTATTCTTTATCCGTCACTACACGGAACGCTTGTATGTTATCATAATACGTCACTGGAATGTTTGGAAGTTAATCTAAGCAAAACTAAAGCTAAGTAAAGTTGTCCCAAAAATAATCAATATGTCTAATATAGTGTGTAAACATAGTAGAATAATTACTTAAATGATCTTAATTTACTTTGGTCTTCTTTTCATGCAATTTCTCTATTATTTTGGTGTGAACTCTGCCAAGGGGAAAGTTTTGAATCACAACAGTGATAATGATAACTGTCATTATCCTGAAAAAGAACTGCAGTATTCATAATATTTTCAGGCTATAATTTTCCATTTTATCATCCATCAAACAAGTAACCAATAAATTCTAATCCAAGGCTAGAGTGTTTTCTCATTTTCTCAAAATAGTTTCACTTACACACAATAGCCAATAGTTACTCTCAAACAAAATAAAATAAAACGAAAGCAGACTTGTACAAAACCCTACATATTTCCAGTACATTATTCCTGGCAGTACCGTCGCAACGAAAACATGTTTTTCACTGAAAACCCTGTAATACAGGTGATAAAAGTTTGCATGCTCAATTAACCTTTTACTACTGTGTTTGTTTGTTGTGCTATATTTTTGCCACAGCGTTAAAGATTTATAAGTATAAGTATATTACAACTTTTTAAAATATGACTTCCTTAGCTTTTCAGCGTTTTGATCGGTAAAAGATTCAAAGTGTTCGGTAAAAGATATTTTTGTTAAACTATCAAAATTATTTGTTATTATGATATTATGTGCCATGGATTTTAGATGTGTTTCAGGTGTTTCATAATTGTAAGTAAATCGTGATTATAATAATTTATGATAAAGACAACACCGTCTTGGAAAGCGTACCTAACTTCCGTGGGATATTTTATGCACTGATGTCTAAAACAGGCCCTATCATGTTAGTAAATACATTTATCATTACTAAAAAGTATAGAACCTCTTATAAAGAAACTTGATAGCATAATTGTTTTGGAAGGCCTGTCTCTCTAATGGGTGGTAAATTAGTTTGCAATTATTGTGTTAAAGACATATAGTTAACGGTTTTATTTAGATTTTATAGATACTTATAACATTTTAACCGAAGGATAAAAAAATATTTTATTTTATAAAATACTATACAACTTTTAATTTTGATCACATCTTTACAACTAACTTGAGATATTAGATAGGATTCGTCTGGTTTTGAAAAATTGCTCAAAGTATTTAAATAGTTTCGGCTCAGGTGATCAATAAGTATCACTTTAATTCAGCCGAATCAGAAATTACTTTTAAATGACAGGACTTAAAATAATATCGTCTTTTTTTAAAACTAGACTTATTATGACTGCCTCTGTGGTCCAGTGGATAGCGTATGCGACTGCTGGTCGGATGTCCTGGGTTCGATTCCCGGGTCGGGTAAAAGTGTTACTGGGTTTTTCCGAAAACTCAGTAGCAGCCCGGAGTCTGGTGATGTGTCCGGTAACGGCAATAGGCTCGCCCCCTATTACGTGGGACCTAAAAATTCATTGCGAAATGTGGGTTTAATATTTACACCTCTGCCTACCCCTTCGGGGATACAGGCGTGAGTCTATAAATAAAAAAAAAATATATAGTTACTATAATAAGTAAGCGTCTTCTTAAATATTTTAAATTTATAAACACATCAGAGGCTTTTGAGAAATAGTATTTTAAGATCATTAAGTTTAAAAAGTGTTGATGCTAAACTGAATAGTTGGCCATCAATCATACAGTATTTTATCTCGCCTGAATTCTTAGGTCATTGCTTCATTACTTTTTTTATTTTTAGGTCAGCACTGTCTGCCGCCTAATCAGCTTAAACGATTTTAAGTCAATGGCATCTGTATGGTTTATTTTAATAGATTGGATTTATTTTTGCATTTTCACAACATTCGTAAGTACCGACTATCTTTTTTTCATGTAAGTGGTTAGCCAACTCTGGTTTCAAAGTTTATCTAGCACTTAAATGCCTCCGTATGATAACCTAGCGATCTTTATCCTCAGATAAAACCAATACGGTCAGCTTTAAGGGCTCGTCTGTAAATATTACTACTCTGTTTTGAATGCTACTTTTATTAGTCACCTAACGAAGTGGTGACCGTCTTAAAGGTTGCATTTCGATCTGCTACAAATTTTAAATCGTGTACAATGAGTGCTTATTTGATATATTATAAGAATATGAAATGTATGTAAATAAACTTACTATGGAGCTAAACTCTGCGCACTGGCGGGCCCGACCCGCTGGTGGGCCCGCCTGGACTCCCTGTGGTGGATTCCCTTTAGCAGATGATTGCAGCACCTGGAATTGAGAAATAATCATTTTATATAAAAAGTTTTATTGGTAATTAAAATGGTAAAAAACATAGTTTAATTAACTGGTATTACAACGAACCTTGAGGACGTTTATGAATATTGTAAATTCATTCTGTAATATAGTTTTGCGAAAGTAGTAAAAGCTCAGTCACAGAGTGTCCCGGGTTCGGATTTCTGGCGGGTACTAATGACTATTCAGTGATATGCGCTTAATAAATTGTAATTGACTACTTGCTAACAGATGGAGGAAACTATTGCGAGGAGATCTGCGTATCTGAAAATTCTCTAAATGTCGAAAGATGAAGATCTCAATGACTGTGAGATCTGCCCGCACTAGACCGGGTGGAAGACTATGGCTTATTCCTATCCATTGTGAGAAGAGGCTTGCACCTAGCAGTGAGACAGATTAATCAAATAAGGCTGATATAATGTGCTCAATATAGTATTAGGATATCTTTTACTAACAGCAACTTATACTATGTGCAAGTTTACCACCACAGTGATGTATATAAAAAATGTCTGAACAATTAATCTCCTAGTACAGTACTAACACATGAAGCAGCTGGATGAAATACTGACATAAATATCACAACATTATTTTTCAACTGCGAAGTAGGAAAAAAAATGGCGTCGAAAATGGCAGCGCAAATATGCAACAGTTCCAAGGAAATAAGTACGGACAGCAAAAAAGTAGAGCAAACTAAATTATCTAAAACAAGCATTTTAGAACTGTGTAATGTTCGTGAATGGCCAGTCTTGTGTGGTGTAGGGGAACTAGATGTTGGAATCTTGAAGGATAATTATAATTAGTGCCTTTTTTGTAAGCTGATTCCGTGGTACGGTGGATAGCGTATGCGACTGCTGATCGGAGTTTCGGGTTCGATTCCCGGGTCGGGCAAAAGTGTTACTGGGTTTTTCCGAATTCTCAATAGCAGCCTGGATTCTGGTGATGTGCTCGGTAGCGGCAATGGGCTCGACCCTATTACCTGGGACCTAAAAATTCATGGCGAAATGTGGGTGTAATATTACACCTCTGCCTACCCCTTCGGAGATACAGGCGTGAGTCTATAGATAGATATAGATTGATAGATTTTGTAAGTTAATTAATCGAATAGCAAAGATAAAGTGGGATATATATAGATTTTACCATCCAAAACTAAGATAATGCTTGTGCACACCTTAATTTTCCCTGTGATCGACTATGGTGATGTGTGTTATTTCGACCTGAATGCAGACCTCCTCAATAAACTTGACCGTCTTCTAAATAACTGCATTCGATTTATTTTTAATCTTCGCAAGTATGACCATGTGTCTGCTTATCGTTCTCGATTGAAATGGTTACCTATTCGTCAACGCCTTAGTATGCGCGCTCTCACTACACTCTACTCTATTCTCATGTCTCCTAACACACCTTCCTATCTAACTTCTCATTTTCAATATCTGTATTCCAGTCATAATAGAAGTCTTCGCTCTAATAATCTACTCCTCCTATGTCCTTCACACAGCTCTGACTTCATTCACTCATCATTTCCCGTGCAATCTGTCCTTCTGTGGAACGCCCTCCCTCTAGAGATCAGGACGGCCACCAGCAGACACTCATTCAAATCGAAAGTACGAGAGCTCCTACACTCCGAACTTTCAGGATCATCGCAGAATTGATATCTCTAGTTAATTTTATTTTATATATATATATATATTTATTTATTTTTATATATATATATATTTTTTACGTATACATGTAGGTTTATATTTTATAGTACTTATTTACTATTTTGTATATGTATTGTATGTAATTAGTATGTAGTTATTGATTTGTATATATAAATAATGCTTTGTTAGTCCCTAAGACTTCAGCTTGCACCTACTTCATATATCTCTGCATCACCCCAAGGTAGACTGTTAGAGAATGCCTCAGGCATTAAGTCCGCCGATACATGTATATTATGTGTATGAAGTCCAATAAATAAATAAAAAAATAAATATTTTTTCAACTTATATTATGCGAATAAGAAGAGAAAGGAGTGGTCAGACTTAGTGAAGTGAGAAGATATCCCCCCCCGTGGGATCTCCACCTTGTCGTAGTAGGGGGGCTCAGTAACCGTGGATTGGTCAGCCGCGGTGAAGCTAAGAGGGATCCAGGAGGGGACGCTCCGCATGGGCGTGACGGAGGCTTGCGCAGGATGCGTCCAAAGGGGCGGGTGCGAGGGACAGTTCTTCTGTCCCTCGCAGTCGCGTGCGGTCGCGGGAGGAGAGGCGTGTTGGTGTTGCGTTGCCGCGCGCCCTATCTCTCGCGACCAAATGGGGGCGCACCATCGTTGCGCCGCGGTTGGGCCGCAGAGGAAGAGGAGATGCGGTGTTGCGTTGCCGTCCTCCCTATCCTCTGCGGCCGCTGAGTGTTTTGGCGGTGGAGCCCAACACCTTCATCCGCCGCCAAGGGGGTTTTGTTCGGGGCACGCCTGACCATCTGGCGGGCCAATACCCGTCGGGGGGTAGCGAGGAATGCTTCAGCGATACCCGACCCTCCGACACACGGGTACGTGAGGAACACGGGTTGGTTTTTAGTCAGTAAGAGTCTGACAGTCCCCTTCGCCCTTCCCCCAGGGCGGAGGGACTCCATGAGGATTTTCCAACTCGACACCAAAAAAAAAAGTCTCACGCAATATTGCGTCTCCCAGGAAGTTCAACGGGGTATACTTTAGCCAACCAAATCCCGGTGAGGAGGAGCATTATAAAACCATTCTGTGGTATTTTTGCGTGTAATACTAATATTTGTCACTAACAGAATTTGATGAGATCTTGGTGATTATAGTGAAAATGTACCGACAGGTAGTGGGAGTGTCACGACTCTTTAGTCTGCAGCTTTTGCAAAAGGGATGGCCCGTAACTGGCTTTTAATGGAAGGATAGGAGTTTAGTTACGAGCGTAAAAGGATCCTTGTAATATAGATTTATTTAAAGTTATATTTCGATACAAATAACGTTACCCAACAGAAGAATACTTTCTCAAGTATTCTACATTCAACTTTATTTTTACACATCTTCTAAGTTAACCTTTGCCAAAGAACAGCACAATGTGAACATTCAACTATATATAACAACTAAATAACTATTTCACCTTCTCCCAAATGTCTGTAAATATCTTAGAAAATACAATTCACGTATCCAACCTAGTAGTGAATGGGTCGCTTTATTTCTTTTGTCGTCTATCTCAGCTTCTGCAGGCTGTGACAACTGGCTTTCTGCCAGCCAAATGTTACGGCTCAAGTTGTAGGCTCAGGCAAATTAAGCTAATTATAGTTGGCTGGCGACATCTGGCATTGGCCAGTTTTAAAAATAAAAAGTTTGTTTGAGTTTTAAAACGCTAGGTTTTTGGAGCGGAATTCGAATTTAAAATCTACTTTGGAGGAGTGGGTGGGTTTAGTTAAAGGATTATGATGGTGACGTCGTTCTTTCATGCATAAGCTTACACATATTTTATTTTATGGGCGTCGAGTTATTTCTCTAGTTTTTATGCTCACGTTTCGTCACATTTTTGTTTTATTTTATAGTTGTTGACAAAAAACTACATGAAAAATTACGAATGTTTTTGACAAAAGATCTGTGTTGATTGATTTCTTAGTTATAAGAAATGTAATTTGGGTGGTACATTTTAGTTATACCCTTTTATAAGAAGATAAAATTTATCTGAGGAATGATACTTAAGATTTTTTAAAGCCACTTTGGTAAAATTATGCAAACAAGAAACAACAGTCAACAAAAATTCTCCCTCAAAAAAATATTGACATCATTATTTATACTCTTTCAATAATAACATATCGCTGGCGCTCATAAGCTTGTGGTTGCCATATTAATTTTAAGTTAATATAATAGTGTTATATTAGTTAGCGTATGAATAACGTCGAGACGCTAAAATGCTGTCTGTCTCTGCTCAACTATTGTTAATTAATATAATTAATATCAAAAACGCTATTTATATTAGATTTTATAAAATGTCACCCTTAATTAATTTTGGAAACTAGAGGATGCCCGCAGCTACGCCCGCGCCTATTTTTATTTAAGCGTTTCTTCCCGATCCTGTGGGATTTTCGACAAATTCCTTCTTAGTGCACCCTGCGGTCCCCAAGGAACATACACGCCAGATTTTAGCTTCATGTGCCCAATAGTTTTGCTTGTTCGTTGTCTGTCAGTCAGTAGAGTAGCAACAAACAGGCGTTGGTGGTCAGAGCAACAATTGCTGCGATCTTGCTTGGAGTTCTCCATAATGTTCTCGTAGGAAATATGTGTACTTGGCCAGAGTGGTGGATTCTGGCCTATCCATACAAATAGTTAACTGACTACAACTTGTTCAACCAAATCAAATTCTATTCAGTTCAATATTTTATTTTTGCAATATCATCCTACACAATCTTTATGTACAAAATTCTCCCGTTACTGATCGACTGACAGGCAATCCACAGCCAAAACTATTAGACGCAAGAAGTCGAAAGCTTACATGTTTCTCAGGAACGGTAAGGGTGCACTAAGAAGACATTTGCCGAAATTCTCAGGGAATCAGTCAGATATCTATCTATTTTATAAAAATGAAACGCTGAATATGTTGCTAAGCATAAATCTCAAGAGCAGCTGAACCGATTTCGCTAATTCCTTTTTTATAATATTCCTTGAAGTACGAGTATGGTTCTTACGGATAGAAAAATATCGATTATTAGGCGGTACGAAGTTCGCTGGTGGCTAGTGGTTAATAAAAAAATTTGCAATTCATTCATTATTTCGTAATTTATATTTTATAAGTTACTATACAAAACAACAATAATATCTTAAAACTATTATTAAAATATATCTTATTCAACAAATAACATGAAAGATAAATAAGCCATGACAAAAATCTAATCGTTCACCCCAACAGTAACATAAACATAGAAAAATAAAATATATTAACATCGTTAGCGTGTGTATCCAACGCAATCATTTAAATATTTTAGCTTTTAATGAGATGTTGGATTTGATTTGAGCGTGGCGATATTTTGAAGAGAAGTACAAGCATTAAGCGAATTATAATATGAGATATATTTTTAGAACCTTTTATAACATGTTTTCATTAAATAAGTGCATATTAACTTAATAGGCTTTTTACGTCATTACATATTAGGCCGCCCTTACATTGCCGTCAGCATCAACGCAGCGGCATCTCGGCGTCTACGCCTACGTCACGTCAGCCGAGCGTGCTTTGAGAACGCTTTTGAAGGACGCTTGGCTGACGCGACGCAGACGCGGCGTCTACGTGAGGGTAGGCCTTATCATTCAATATTACGTAAAATAGTCATCAACGTCGTTTTGGCTGATGGATGTCCATTGCTGAAAATCCATCAAGGTTTCCATATAATCCAATCGTGAGCCTACATTCAACGGCTTCCCCAAATCTCATTAAATCGCGATCGTCTGTTGTCTAATGGTGCTTATGAAGATTACAAATAACATTCCTTGTAGTTGTATACGTACTATGGAAGGCAACAAAATTTAAAATAAAAAAAAATGTGTTTTTTGTGAGTAAGTTTTGTTTTATTTCTATATTTACTGTTGTTGAAATGTATGCAAATAAACATATTTCCTTCTTAATCATACTAACAAAATTTTCTTCATAAACGACACGAGTTCCGAAGTCTTCGATCCCAAACAACTTTATATCCATCACAACAGGAAACAGAAAATAGACATAAACTTCAAGAAACTTTAGCAACATGACAACTATTGTTCCATAAGGAAACGTACCAAAGAAAAACTACTAATGATAGTTAAGGCCTACAGTAAAAATTTTCTTCTAACAATAATAAGGCCAATCTTCGTCTGCGAGCATCTATCACCGACAAACAAGGCTATCCACGCTGCCGCAAGAGTGAAAGCTAAGGAGTTGGGTTACAAGTTTGTTTGGGTCAGGGGTGGTAGAATCATGATGCGGAAAGATGATACTTCTATGTCCAAAGTTATCAAAGATATCGCTTACCTCGATAAGCTCGAGTAGCTGAACTCGCATTCACTAAATTATTATTCCAGTATTCAATCAAGTGTATTAAACTAAATTTTATAAATAATTAATAATGTTAAGTATATTTTATCAAAACGTTAGAGGGTTACGCACCAAAACTCATAACTTCATGTGTTCTGTTACCACTTGTAACTATGATGTCATTATCTTGACGGAAACTTGGCTCAATTGCAATGTATTTAATAATGAAATATTTGATAATCGATATTCAGTTTACAGAATGGATAGAGAGACGGCAGGGTTCAATAAAAGTAAGGAAGGCGGAGGAGTATTAATCGCAGTTTCAAAAGTATTTAACTCAAAACGATTAAGGTTAAGAGAAAGCAATTGCGAGGATATTTGGGTTTCTGTAGAAATTCCATCAATATGTTAAACACAACCGCGATTTATTAATTTTTGTGCGCTTTATCTTCCGCCTCCTGTCTCAAAACCCATGCTAGAACACTATGTCGCTAATTGTAACAAGTATTTAGATAACTCAGACGCCAATACATGTATCTTAGGCGATTTCAATATATCAAACATTGACTGGGTTGCTGTGAATAACTCTGTAGCTGAGCATAGCAAGCCTGGCGTCGTAGAGATATTGACCGACTTTGTAATAGTCAACAACCTTCTTCAGTACAATACGGTAACCAACGTCACAGGAAAACTACTTGATATAGTCTTATCGAACGTACCGGGTTGCTGGGTGTAACATGATACCGAGCCAATGAGCCTCATCGATCCCTATCATCCTCCTCTTGAGGTCCAAATATCCCTAACTGAACTAACAAAACTCAAACCAGCAAAGAAAAAGAAACGAAATTTTTACAAAACAGACTACAAAGAGGTTAATAAATATTTTAATAATAAAAATTGGAGCGATACTTTTAAAAATTGCAAAGACGTGGATGATATGGTGGACGTTCTCTACACCACCCTCCATAACGCCATAGACACTTATGTACGAAAAAGATATAAAGCATATAACAACCCCTTAGACCGTTTGTCATTTAAACTTATTAGTAAGCGTTGTAAAATACTTGCAAGTAAATGCTATAATTTATATTTAGAGAGTGTGGCAGTAGATATTTCAACAGAAACTAAGCATTTTTGGACATATATTAAAAATAAACGTGGCGGGGAAAGTAGCTACCCATCGGTTATGTCCAATGGATGTTCTTTGGCCTCGGATGGCAATAGTATATGCAATTTATTTGCGCAAGAATATGCAAAAGTATTTAATTAGACTTGGAGTCTGACGATGATAGGTATAATGTTCGGGTGAATCCTATGTATGAAAATGTTGAAAGTATCACCTCGGTGACGATCAGTGAAGACGACGTTCTAAAGAAGTTATCTGCTATAGACAAGTTCAAGGGTGCGGGTCCTGATGGAATTCCGCCACTATTCATTGTAAGTTGTGCACCGAGCTTGGTGAGTCCGTTAACGGCAGTATTCAATGAGTCTTTTAGCTCTGGTCATTTCCCCAAAGCATGGAAATTAACTAAAGTAGTACCTATATTCAAAAGCGGTGATAACTGCTTAGTAGACAATTATAGACCAGTATCAATCCTGTCCATCTTTGGCAAAATTATGGAAGCATTGCTTTGTCCGTACATGGAACGTCACTTCAAAATGAACCTCTGCGAGCGGCAACATGGTTTTGTTAAATCACGTTCGACCAACACAAACCTTGTTTCTTATATTGAGATGTTGTCACATGCTTTAGACAATGGTCTTCAAGTAGACTCTGTGTATACGGACTTCAGCAAGGCTTTTGATAAGGTCCCACATAAAGTACTCTTGAAAAAGCTTTCCATGTATGGGATATCCGGTTCCCTACTCGCTTGGTTCCATTCATACTTGAGTGACAGATTATTTTATGTAGTTGTTAGCGGTTTTCAATCATTCCAACATAAAGTTACGTCGGGCATTCCTCAGGGCTCACATGTAGGACCTTTGTTGTTTAACATGTTCATAAACGACGTCAGTGATTGCTTCCGTAACATTGACTTCTTTCTTTTTGCAGATGACATAAAATTTTGTAGGCACATCGAATCACAGCAAGATGCCATATTACTGCAACAGGACATCGATAGGCTATCAGAGTGGTCCTCTCGTAATGGCATGTTGTTGAACGTTAATAAATGTCCACATATTAAATTTAGTCGGAAACTAACGAACATGAGTACCTCATACAATATAAATGGTACAACCTGAAGTGAAACGACTTGCATTAAGGATTTAGGTGTGCTCATAGACAGTAAGCTTACATTTGTGCCTCATATTGATTTTATCATAAAGAAGTCCTTACGTGTTCTAGGTTTTGTCACACGCAACAGCAAACAATTCCGACAACCGCGTACTAAAATCATGCTGTACTACAGCCTAGTCCGTAGTATATTGGAATACTGCAGTGTAGCCTGGCGTCCACATTACGCGGTTCATTCACATAGGATCGAAAGGGTGCAGAAACGATTTTTGAACCATCTTGTTTATGCCACAAAAGGAAAAGCAACAAAACATGTCAGTTGCAGCGAAAAACTAGATCTCTTTAAAATGCAGTCCTTAGAGAAACGCAGAGATATGCTAGATGCAAGGTTCGTGTACAATTTACTTCGGAACAAAATCGATAGCCCACAACTCCTAGCCAATATTTCTTTCCGAGTCCCTCGTAAAATACCCAGGAAACCTATCACACCGTTAGTTCCACCCTTTCGACGAACTAAACATGGAGCAAACTCACCCATTGCACGCTTATGCAGGCTCATAAATGAACACAGCGACCTGATCGACATCCACGCTGAGAACATATCGTCCTTTATACTAAAGATGTTCAAACAACGTTGATATTAAAATGTATATTTTAGTAAATTTTCTTATAATGCTAAGCCACCTTTTCATTAGAGACTCAAAATCATTAATTATTGTTACTAGGCTTGTGTGTCGTTAAATAATTGTAAACACATTGCATGCTGTGTTTGCCTATAATTGGTTGTGCAGTAGTGATAAGACACTTATAAACTATTATATATTAAATTAATTCCACTGTAACAACTGTTGGTAAACCATATTAAATAAATAAATAAATAATAAGAGTTTTAACACAAGCATCGTTTGGCTTCGTTCCAAGCACAAGTCTTCATGTTATGGGTGTTGACCATTTCGTCATCATCATCAGCCTTAAACAATCCACTGCTGGACTAGGCCTCTCCTTTGAAAGGAGGAATTGGCCTACTATACCACGCTGGCCAAACGGGTTGGTATAGGGTTTGTTTCAAGTTTTCCTTCTCTTACATTGCTGTTCTCTGCATAATATGCTCCCTCTGTCGGCTCTTACGATACCCATGGGATGATACGGTGTGGTGACATTCCGTATTCTTAATCCGTCACCACACGGACAGACCATTCCGTAGTTTAGAACATTTTCAACTCAATGTAGAAAATGTTCTCAATTTTTAGGCTGCGTTTATTTATGTTCTGCATTTTAGTTGTATGTATGTATGATGAATGGGATTGCCTAGGGATTTTGTTTTTAAGTTCGTTAACTAAAGTTGTTGCCAAAGGCGTGGGTGGTTCTGTGGTTACGAATACATGTAGATAGGTAAAGTAGTGGTTTATAAATAGATGAGCCCGCGGTTACACCCGCGTTATTTAAGGCTACTGCTCCGCTCCCGTCGCTTATAGCGCGATGTTATATAGCCTTTAGCCTTACTCAATAAATGGGCTATCCAACACTGAAAGAATTTTTCAAATCGGACCAGTAGTTTCTGAGATTAGCGCGTTCAATCAAACAAACAAACAAACTCTTCAGCTTTATATATTCGTATAAGATTCTAGAACGGAAAAATTTATCCTTTAGATAACTGATCAAAAAGACAATAAAAATGTGTCATCACCATCATAGCCTTTTCGTGATTATGTCAGCCTTCCAATCTAAGGGCGGTTTCAGATTAGCGTATTATACGCGCGTATAAGCTCGTTTTTGGAAGCGCATGTAGGCGCGTATAGGCGCGCCTTTTGGCCCACGCGCAACTCGTACGACCGTTGACGCGCTTCTAACCTCGTTTATGCGCGAGCCGTCAGAATCCATGTTGACACTGACAGGACGTCACTACCGTTTCGAGCGAACACGCCGACATATGCCCGTTTACGTGAGTCCGGTTTTTTTGAAGCGCGTAATGTAACGCGCGTGTAAGTGCGTATGTTGAAACGACCGTATACGTGCAGAAAAATATGCTAATCTGAAACCGCCCAAAGCAGATTTGTCAATATATTATTAGTTTGTAACGACCGTCACTTTTCGTATGCAACCTAAGTAATTTGATTCCCTAATCTGAAAGCGTCGTTATTCTAGGTAATGGTCGATATAGTTCCTGTTTCTAAAGTAGAAATAGTTAAAACTCTTTTATACAAATTTGCTTAAAACTTATTAGGTGGCTTATTTTGCCTAGTGCTACAATTAACGGCCGACTAGTCAACGTGTTACGGTATGTAATTATGCGGTAGTATAATTACATTTGGCTTGTTATAAACAATAAATCTACATAGTTACCTACTAAAAACATGAGAAAGCAATTTTTGGGACAAACAAAAAGTAAACCTAAAACAACATGACACTAAAATTCAAATTAGCGAACACGACAGTCCTTGAAATGCATCGGCATTATGCACGTCCCATCATATCAGTGAAATTTCAGTTTTATTCGTATACTGCCAGGTCATACTTTTCCTTGTCACTTTAGTATCTCATCATATCCTTGTTCGAAGCCTCAAGCCGAAGCTCATTAATTTACAAGCGGATGCTGTTTTGTTCACATAGACACAAAGTAGCTTTTAGGCGTTTGGCTTGATTGTGACCTGCAAATAGGATTTGCGAGTGGAAAGGCAGTTGAAATTATAGTGATGCTTGTTGGTTGAATATATTAGAATTGAACATTTGTTTATGTACATATATACATACATAGACTCACGCCTGTTTGGTAGGTAGAGACTACGGAACGCCATTTGCAACGATCCTGACATACGTCTCTTGCTTCATTCACTCCCATCAAGTTTCTCATGCATGCTCTTCTGTTTAGGGTGCTTCTGACCTGTCCTTTTTTAGGATGTCTCCAATCTGGTCGGAAAACGTCCGCCTAGGTCTTCCCCTTCGTCCTGTCCCATTCACACTTGCCTTATATATCTTCTTTGTCAGTCTTCCGTCATCCATCCTCTCCATGTGCCCAAACCATATTAACATGCCTTTCTCGATGCTTGTTACTACATCTTCTTTTACCCCACACCACTCTCGTATCACATAATTCTTTACTCTGTCGGTCAAAGTACACCACACATACTTCTCAGTGCTCTCATTTCTACAGCATTTATTCTACTTTCAAGTCTCTTCTGCCATACTCAACTTTCACTACCATACATAAGGGTAGGCACTAACACCCCTCTATGCACTGCCAAACGTGCCTTCTTGGACACGTTTTGACTGTTCAGAAACGCTTTTAGAGCTCCATTCACACTATTACCTGCATTAACTCTTTCAATATCTTCTTCATTCTTACCATCTCTTGTAAACAACTTACCTAAGTAAACAAACTCATTCACTTGTTCCACTCGCTGTCCATCGATTAAAACATTACAAGCCGTAACGCATTCCTCCTTTTCAAAAATCATAACTTTCGTTTTATTTACATTCACTTTCATTCCTTTCCTCTCTAACGCACTATGCATTATTGTTACCATCTTCTGCAACTCCTCCGCTGAAGATGAAAGTATTGCCTGATTGTTTATGTAACAGGTCTCAAACGCGTTCTCAACTATTTGGTCTAATAAATGTGGAATAGGATCTTGTATTAGTTCTGACGCTTTTGCGTTGAGTACACTGACCGTAGTGACGGATGACCATCATCACAAATTAATGCGAATGAACTTATCGAAAATGTGTGAAAGTATTATTTTTTTTTTTAATTTTTTTTTTATTTCTGCCGAACAAATTGACTCCATGCTGCCTGATGTTAAGCAGTCAGTGAAATCCCATAGTGATGGCCATCATCCCAGCAGCCAGCATGGCATTATGGCATGATGGCCCTCACCTTGACGGCCTTGAGTAAAGCTTTTTCACGCCCCGTTTAAAGGACCCGGGATCGTAAGTGGAGGGAAACACGTGGACTGGTAAAGAGTTTCACATCTTAATGGTACGGCAGAGATAAGAGGCGCCGAACCGTTTGGTGCGTGACGGTATCTGTTCTACCGTGTAAGAGTGGCACCTCAACCCAGCACGAGCCGTTCGGGATAGGAAAGGAGAGGGTGGGATTAGTTGAAAGAGCTCTTCGGAGCACTCACCGTGATAGATATGGTAGAAGACAGCCATTGAGGCCACGTCTCTGCGTAATTGCAGTGACTCAAGAGTCTTAGTGGCCTCTGGATCCCCGATGATACGGACAGCATGCTGCTGCAACCTATCGAGGGCGTCCAATAAGTACTAAGCGGAGCCATTCCAAAGGTGAGAGCAGTATTCCACGCAGGAGTGAATCTGGGTCTTGTATAACAGACACAACTGCTCCAGCGTGAAAAACCTCCTCACCTTGTTCAGGACTCCGAGTTTCCGAGATGCGGATTTGATGACACCCTCGATGTAGTTCTTCTGGGTGAGATTTCTGCGTGTGTCCATACCTAGGACATTGAGGCCGTCTTGAATCGGTAGTGGAGTGTCCAGAAGAGAGGGATGGGGAAGGAATGGAGATACCTTGGCTGAGAATGCGAGATGTAATTCAGAACCCGGTCAAGCTCAGCAACAAGTGTTCGCCTATACTCCTCAGTGTCGGCTTGCTTAGCCGCAGGGTGTCCGAGATATCGCCCATGTACAGTACTGTCATCTGCATAGCAATGTATGCCCCCAAAAGTGAGCATATCATTGATTTGCAGAAGATAAAGCGTGGGCGATAACACGGACCCCTGAGGCACACCAACATTCACCTGGAGAAACTTCGATGATTCACCGTCACAATGGGCTCATATACGGCGCTCATTCAGGAAGCTGACAACCCAGTTGCACAATCGAGGTGGCAAGCCGTAGGCTGGAAGCTTGGAAAGAAGCGCACGATGCCAGACTCTATCGAAGGCTTTGGAAATGTCAAGACTCATAGCCAACGACTCCCCATGCCTGTCCATCGCCTCACCCCAAATGTGAGTGACATACGCTAGAAGATCACCCGTTGATTGTTTCGGTCTGAAGCCATACTGACGATCACTGATGAGAGAGTGATCTTCTAGGTAGCGAACGAGTTGGTTGTTGATTAGTCGTTCAAACACCTTTCAGAGGATAGGGGTGATAGCAATGGGTCGATAGTTGCCCGGATCAGAACGATCCCCTTTCTTGGGAATCGGTTGTACGTTCGCCTCTTTCCAAGCCTGCGGCACTACGCCAGAGGCATATGATAGGCGATACAGGCGTGTAAGCATTGGAGACAACTCGGCTGCGCATTTCCTAAGCACAACCGCTGGAATTTCGTCAGGTCCACTGGCTTTCCGGGCATCGAGAGATCGCAGTGTCGCACGGACATCGCATTGCCTGATTTTAATATCAGGCATGGAGTGGTCGCAGTAGGGAATCGAAGGCGGCTGCGCACTACGATCATCGACTCGGGAGTTGGCCGCAAAGAGATTAACAAGCAGGTCAGCTTTCTCTTGCGGCCCATGGGCCAGTGATCCATCAGGGCATCGCAACGGCGGCAGTGAAGGCTGGCAGAAATAAGATTGCACGGCTTTGGCCAATCGCCAGTATCCCCGGCTGCCCGTGGGGTGCGACAAGAGTTCATGACCAAACCGTGCAATGCGCTGTGCAGCCGCTCTTATGTATGCCCTCTTGCAGACCTTGGTGGCTCTATTACAGGCTGCCTTGATGAGATGGACATTCGGATCGCGACGAGACCGAGCCCTGATCCAAGCGCGGTAAGCCGACTGTTTTTGTTTAACAGCATCGGCGCACTCGCGATCGAACCAGGGCCGTAATCCGCTGCTGCTGGAGACGTCAGTGGATGGAATATAATATTCCATACCCAACATGATTTCCCCAGTAACAGCATTACTTATTCAAAGGTTATAATGTTCCAATATAAAAAATTTATATATCAAAATTTATTTGATAGTGTAAGTTGATGACAGGCATTCTCTTATTATGAAACTTTAAACCACCCAATTAATTTGTATAATAAACGTCAGTCAATAGCTTTTACAAAAGAAAATAAAAAAATAAAAACAATATTAACGAGTTTGGTTAAGTTTTAAAAAATAACATTTAAAGAAATTGCTTCATCTACACAACGAAGATAGCTTCGACACACTCTGAGCCCTATTTTACTAAATTAATTCCATTAAGCTAAGCATGTTAAATCGTAGAGAGAGAAAAATCCAAAAGAATTTCCAATTACGAAGATCCCGATGTTAAGTTTATTCACATGCATTGACGTTTAATAGGCCTTCCTTGGGGTGTAGAAATGCCAAGTGCTGATAAGTAAACCTCCCCTTAGGGTGTGAAATAAGAAAATGTTGCACGCCACTTTGATATTTTTGGTAGCTGTTATTTCTGTAGCGGAAATTTCTGTAATGTTATTTTGGATGTTACGCCCTTTGTGGTGTTCTTAAAAATAAATCCGGATCATTTTGACGAACAGACGGCTTGACCACACAAAGAAAAAAAGAATTAGGATGAAATGGAAACGCTCACAAATTCCGTTGCATTTTTACCTACAACTAGAGGACGCCAGCAGCTACGCCTGCATTTTTTTTAAATTTACTCGTTTTGGCCGATCCCGTGGGAATTTCGGGAAATCCCTTCTTAGTGCACCCCTACGGTCCCCAAGGTACATGCCAAATTTCAGCTTCCTGCGCCCAATAGTTTCGGCTGTAGCGTGTCTGTCAGTCAGTCAGTAAAGCAAGGATTTTATATATTAAGATAATAGCAGTATTGAAATTCGAACAGTTACTTTAGTTATGTTTCCTTATAGGCAAGGTATATTCTCCAAAGGCCGATGGCCGTTGGGGTTCCTGACCAGTTCCTGATTTTTGACGATTTCTGATACATTTTAAAGGATATACATACATACACATACATATCGTCACGCCTTTTATCCTCGAAGGGGTAGGCAGAGGTGTATTCCTACACCCACTTTTCGCCAGATATACTTTAGTCCCACGTAATAAGGGGCGAGCCTATTGCCGTACCGGGCACATTTCCAGACTCCGTGCTGCTACTGAGAATTTCGTGACAGAAAAACCCAATAACACTGCCCGACCCAGGAATCGAACCCGGGACCTCCCGATCCCACGCGCACATTTATGCCGCGAGACCAACGAGGCAGTCGTATAGGGTTTGATGTCGAGTTTTCCGTCTCTACGCAAAGATGGTATTTGCATCGTGTTATCCCTTAGTCGCCTCTTACGACACCCACGGGAAGATAGGGGGTGGTGACAATTGTATTCTATGCCGTCAACCACACGGCTCTTTAAAGGATATAATATAACATTTTAACTAAAAAATTATTCATACTTAAATGCTTGCTTTGATGTAACTTTAGAGTGAGATTCTCTCAAATTGTCCAAAGCCAAACTAATCATCCAATTTAAACAGCGTCTGTCCATACCCTCTCAATATCAAAAGCACTATTCCAATCAACGCCTACATACAACCAGCAACGCTATTGTTACATTGAACAATCTAAGCACAGGGTTAGATAGGCTCTCTGTACCTGTGTACAGGCTCTCTGTACACAGGTACAGAGAGCCTATCTAATCTCGGCTAAACAAGGCACATCCGTTAAATCAAATTCACTAATTTCACAGCAGCAATACTGCATTGTGTGGCTTGCCTAATGAGGTGGGTTAAAAGGCATTGAAGCGAACTTCAAAGCGAATATCGAAATGATATACGTCAAAGACATTTTTTCAAGCGAAAATAATGGTTGAGTGTTTATTGAGTTTTTGTGTAATGGATAGATTTTCTTTAATAACTGTAAGATATTTTGTTAAGCTTTTAGTAATTTGACTATCTCATGTTTAAATGCATTAAAAAAATCATTTTATAGTCTAACCTAATATTATGTCCCTCATGCTTTGTAACTTTAGGGTATATGTCACATTTTCGCGTATACCACAATATAACGTTTATGATCATCATTCAAATGTACAGAATAATTATTACTAAATGATTCTCATTTATATTTAGTACCACGTTTATAATGCAATTGCGTAAAAAATACAAAATCACTACAGCCCCAACTACTTGTCAAAATACTTCTCCACACACAAAATATGCGCTTTTAACGTTCCAAAAATACTCGATGCAATTGGTAAAACTTGTGTTGTAACTATGAATTAATGATTAATTGGTAAATTTCCTTCAGTTACTTAAATTGATAAATTTAGTTATGATTATTAAATGGTAACAATACACTTATACAAATCAAGTAGAGTTGAATATATTTTCAGTACAAGTAAAACTTACAAATATGTGTTACATAGGTACGAGACCACATCTTACAGACTGCTTCTCGGTGGCGTAGCAAATGCACTACTTATGTAGCACACTTATCAAACGGTACGTATCTACGCTCGATACCTACAGATGGTACTACGACGAAGCCTTTAACATGACCTAAACTTAAAAAATCATAATTCATGACTGCTTTTTCCTTAATACATGCATATTTTTCTCAGAGGTGGTGTACCATCAACTTCAACGTATTCCTAAGTAAAATAAAAACCCTTTATCGTAAAACGCGGCGAAGAAAATTTAAACGAAGTATTGATAGCACAGAGTATTAGCAAGGCCTTCTTCTAGACTTTCTTAAACAGCTAATTAAAACCCAAGATAGGTACTGGCGATCAGGTAACCGAATATCTGATGAGGCTTATCATTAATTAAGTTATCGAAATTGTCGTATCGTATCGAAAAGCAGCCGGTTAAGGGTCGGGATTCTATGCCGGTCACGTACAATCGGCTTGGCAGTCACTACCGCCGGAGGATAACTAAGTTTTATGCCCGGCTTTACCCGGTAATGCCTTTACGCCACTTTGAGATCCGGTGGTATTTGATTTAAAGCTGCTCAACTTATTTAGGCTTAGCTTTTCTGGGCGGTTAGGTTATGTTGAATAATAAGGGTTGGGAATAGTGAGAAATGTTTTAGATTTGCTGTCGATTAACGATTTTAAATCAGAAAATAGTGAACGAAGCTGTTTTGTGGATTGTGTAGCATTAAGGTATATTATTGTTTACCTCTCATATTTTGTAAATATGAGAAATCAAACTGCACGGCACTGCAATTTATCTGGTGGTGGTTATTGCAAAACAGTCTTACTATGACCACGGTTACGAAAAGCAAATAAAACGTTGGCAAATTGTAGAAAATAATATGACAATTTGACATTTAACTGTATACAAAACACAATAGTAAGTACTCGTGTAAGTTTGTCAATGTATAAAACTTACTTACGCTAACACAATGAATAAAATACATCTAGCTTCAGGCACTTAGTATACTAATAAAGACATAAAAGTCTCAAAAGCAATATTCAAACTAAGCTAATAAAATCTGTTTAGTTCCACTAAACAGATTTCGAACCGGACACGGACGGAATGGGGTCTCAGAGAGTCGCCATCCTGCGAGTGCGGAGAGCCAGACCAAACTCTAGCCCACGTCTTGAATGATTGTCCGCTCCACCGCTTTCCTGGCGGTATGTCCGAGTTGCACCAGCTCTCTGCAGCGGCCAAAGACTAGGATCCAGCGCAAAGAACGCCATACGAAATGATGATGATGGGCTAATAAAATTGTACACTTTAACAACAATTGAACACCGTTTAAGTGGCTACAGCCTGCGGTTTATTCGTTGCTCTGCTTAGCCTGTTAAATTATGCTTATTTTCCTGGTCTAGTCCTGAATATTTCACCTCGTTTGCTACGAGCTATAACGACTAGAAACTCAGCAAGAATTTTTGACCATTTTCTTTTAGTTGTTAAAGTATGTATGGAGGTCATTTATGAAGAGATACGTCACAAATTTAATAGATAACCAAGGACCTATTATATGCAAGTACCCACGAAATCTGAACCTCAGCTAAGTTGTGTTATACTTACATTCTTTCTTTTGGTATAAGTGTGTGGCCAACCTTGGTGTCGGAGTTTTTCAGACGATCCAAAAGCCTTCGACATGGCCTAACGATCCTTGTCCTGAGACAAGAACTGGGACTGACAGCTTCAAGTGCCCTCCATAGTGCGTGCATGTATAATGCCACTCGCGGTCACCATCCAAATGCCAACCTATTACGAACGGCACGTCAAGACCATTCTAAATAACATGTATTGCAATTTCATTGAGGAGTCGATAGCCTTAGGTATTAAGGCCTTCTTGTTCTAGTTCTATTATTATAAGTTTAACATAAATAAAGATAGCTGAGCTAAAACTCACATGTTGTTTTGAACAAATATAATAAGTATCATATATTTTTCAAAGCATTAACAGCCATATCAATTTACACTTGGAAACGAATGCAATTTAATATTAAATTTATTCTTCATCTCGAATTTTTAGCTTCTAATCCAATCGTAGTACAAGTAAACGTCAAGAGGAACCCCGTCTTGAGGCCTACACCCACTTTTCAACTGCGAACAGAACTTGACCGGCCGACTATTTGTCTTCTTCTCATATTTCCCGAGGGCTCTTTATGCGAATTTTTTTCACCAACAAAATAAATTTAGAAACGGACCGTTGTGACTGTTATTGCGAAATGTAACGCCTTGTACCACTCAATTCATCTTATCTGTTTTTATATGAAAAGGTTTTGTTTTTGTGAAAGAGCTGTGATATTATAAAAGTTTTGTATGAGATTGGCCTGAGGGTAGTGTGGAAGGAAAGTGAGATTCGACATTGTGTTATATGTGTGTCATTGTAGATAATTTGCTGTCCTACCGGTTCCGTTACTTAAGGTTTATTAGGTGCATGTGCTATTCTGACATATAAATAAGCTTTAATTATTGTCTTTTATCAGAACCAATTTAGCTGTTCTTGCTTAATAATGTAACAAACCCATTACAATTTTGTGGACGTTATTATAGTAGCAGTATAGGCCGACTTTAGAAATAAAAAGACTGATGCCTGGTAGAACCTAGAAAAACTAACGTAATTCACATAAAGGTAGTAGAGCAAAAGTATACAAAAAATAAGACAAAAAGGTCTACATTCTAGGTCACTACGGTATAACTATGCCCACATTCTGAAAGAAAAGTTTTAAATCCCCCAATAGACGTCAATTTTACCGCCTACTACTAGGCACTATTCCAAATTCCTACGCTTGGAAAACTTAGTGAAATTGCTACCTAGGAACAACTAATACGGTTTTACTAAAGTATAAAACCGAAGTACATTGTTGAGCCTTACCTTTCCTAGCACGTTAGGACGATAGTCTACCAAACATACTCACTCTCATTTAGGTTGAAACGGAAAGCTTACCCTTAACTTTTATTTTAAACAGTAATAGCATTAACCTCAGGCACCCGTTTGTGCTATACCTTTCGTAGCAAGTTGGATCAAAAGACTACAAACGCAATAATCTCTTCTATATAGGTGCCAACATAAATCTTACACCTACGGTAGGCATACTACGGCCAAATTTTACCGATAATATTACTAAGCCGCACGAAATCGGGGATGATCTAGAAAGTTCACGAACACACACTGCTTTTCTTTATATTATTTTTAGAATTTTACTTTTTTTTACCTTGAATAGAACGTTTACTGACAATATTTAGTTGCATTTTACTCCTACTAAGCATCTTATCCAGATCCTCTAATATCTCATTAACAATTGAAAATGTTAAGAATATAAAAGAAACAACATACAAGTGAGAAAATAGTTCTCAATGTCCTTAAAACTCTCACGTAAATTTTTCTCACATCATTTTGAAAGATAATTTTCAACAACTTTTGGAAACAGGCTAAAAATTGTTTATTTTGTGGATATATTTTCTTTCAACTTTTTATCAACTATGACCAGAATTAGACAAACAGATGAAAGTAATGGAAGGCACGTGAAAATCAAAACGTAAACGAAAAGATAAATAAGCTCATTGTGTTTTCAAATTTTAGTGTCAACAACATTGTACTGTCTGAATTAGCATCTATTTAAATTGGAAACTTTTTAAATATTAATATCATAATTGTTAAAAAAAACCTTGACTGATAATTTTATAGCATAGTGTTAATAGACGTCGTGTTCATTTAAAAAATATTATAAAGTTTCATCACCACACTATTTTGTAATCCACACGAAATGATGTCCAGTATTATATTGTATTTTTATTCATTTAACGAGAAAATCTGACCCTAACAGACGATACCATTACAATAACAACCGAGAAAACAATGCTCTTTAAAAATTCCTGTTTTAAATTATTGAACAGCCTCAACATAACTCATTTAAAAAAGGAAAACCTCGAATCGCCCGTATAATGTATTCAGAAACAAAGCAATACAACAAAGATTGAGCTTACTAAAGCATAAAAATCTCTGAAATAAATCAGAGGGCAACGCGTGAAATGGCTAATGGGAACATTACAATCTAACTCATTTCCCACGACCAATCTTTTGTTGAATGGACACCAGAAAAAAGAAAACCATATAAAATACGAATAAAGTAAAAAAGGATCCTTACTTTAGAATCGTATGCGTATTTTGGCGTAATAAAGTATTGTAAGCTTCTGAAATAGGAGCTGATTATTTGGAGTTATCAGGTGCACAATATATTCACTTAGGATTAGAGACGTTTATCGTTGTAATTTATATATGTTGGCGGATTCTAGTGTCGTGTAATGTTACAAGATAATATAATTATGTTCTGCTAGTAGCACAGAAATTGTTTGCCTAATTTAGAAATTTCCGAATAGTGTCTTTGTGGTCTAATTTGTTCTGTAGAAAGTGAACCAAAATCAGAATTATTATACACTCTATAGTTTCATGAATATAAAACAACTGAATGAAGAATAAAATACGAAACAATTCCTGAAGTGTAGGTAAAAGCTAAATCTGAACAACAAACTGAAAAATGCACAAAATTTATCAGTATCAAGAGTCCTGTTGTTTAAAAACTATGATATACGTGCAAAATTTAATGGAATTCGCGTTAACTTTGTTTTGCCGAGCAAAAACCGCCAACGTTCGTTTCGTAGTATGAACAGATTAAAATTGTATTAGTACAAAAGTTCTGCACAAGTTCTTTCAACGATTGAATGCCTAATATTCTACCACATTTATAATACGCCCTCTAGTCCCAAACTAAGCAGAGCTTGTACTATGGGAACCATGTACATAATGTATAAACATACATTTTTTTTTTTTACATACATACATACATTTTATACGCACACAAATGTTTGACTTGAGAGGGAATTAAACCCGCGACTTTCAGTGAGGTAGTCCTTTAAACTCCCACCACGCCACCGGGTCGTCTAACATAAGTAGAAGAAGAAGAAGAAAAACATTTATTTCCACAACATAAGGATGGTATGATTGCGAAACAGTTTGTATTGAAGTTGGTTCAGTAAACAACCGTTGACAAAATATTGCTTGGTATATCTGAATATCAGATCAAAGTATATTTGAAAAGGAAGTTTTCATAGAATTGGAAATTTAGTTAAACGGAATAGTATAATTATCTTCGTAATTATAAAGTAGATGTAGATTGTGGGAAATCTAAGGAATTTTCGACTTGGTTTCATTGTCACCAAGCATGTATTAGGTACTACTCTATACCACAGTAGGATTCGACAATTTCATTTTGTATGATATGTGTTTTACTTATCTTGGGCTGTACATGCGGGCTATTGTATAAACTACTTGCTTGGGTACTGATGGGTTATCCTTATTCAAAAGAAAGTCTGATATCAAAGTAGGTAACAGCTCGCATATCGACATACAGTGACATCAAAATCCAAAAATACGTCTTTCAAACAAAATGAATAAAAAAGTCTCAGAGAAACCGTGGATGGGTAAAATGTACGACGAAAATCAGTTTATCACTATTGTAGATGTTTATCGAGTTGGAAAATAGTATGTGGCTGTCTCGTCTTATAGTCTGAAGGCGTTTCGTTCGAGAAGGATTTGCTGAGATGAACAATTAGATAGTGAATAGCAGACGTTGCGTAGAATATTAATGGGACATAGAAACAGGATTATAATTATCATTGGGATCTAAAGTGGTTGAGTTGTTTTAGATAGATCGCAATGTACATAAGTTTCTTCAAGCTAACGAAAATAATTACGATAATATTGTGATTTGAAATTTTGTTATGACAGACCGACAGACAACACAGCACAGCCGAAACTGGTTACAGGCAGCTTAAATTTGGCATGTGTCCTTCTTGAGTGTATCGTCTTTCTATTTCTATTTTATATTTCAACATGTACTAAATTGGCAAGGATGTGTACCTCAAGCTGTGTTTACCTATAAGTGATTGTTGCACTGTTATTGTAATTTTGATAAATGTATTTTATAATTTATCCAGTAAAAACAATTCTTGGTGCACCAACTTAAATAAATAAAAGTGCCCTCAGAAATTTACACACTAACCCCGTATTGTGTGAGCGAATTCTTGTAAAATATAAAATACTTTGAATAAAATATTTTTCTATACTTGTTAATAAATCGAGAAAATCGTAACTTAATCTGTGGTTGTAAAACAATAAAATGTGATAATTTCATACATATTAATGTCATGGGTGGTTGCGGGGTGCATAGGGTTCCCACCAAGAACTTAGGGTCCCAAGCCAACCTCACCTGCAAGTGGTGCACCTGCCGATCAACGGACGAGGCTCTGGCAAACAAAATGTCCCAATAAGCGGCAATAGGCTCGCCACCTATTACGTGGGATCAAAACACTGGCGAAAAGTGGGCTTTAATATGCCTCTGCCTACCCCTTCGGGGAAACAGGCGTGAGTCTATGTATGTATGTATTAACGTCATGCTCCTAAGACAAGCATATCGCTTAACTACAAAAGACAACAAAAATAATGCCCTTAATTTCTACCTCAAACTAGCAGCTATATTTTCAAAGAAAATACAGTAAAGAGGTTTACCTATGTAGTTACTTTTAACCTATTATATTACATAGTGTATATTTATTTGCCAAACAAAATCAACCATTACATAAATATTAAAAGCAACTTAATTACCTATGTCTTAAAATTAAAATAAGCCTATTTAATAGGTATATACAAGACGATAAATAAATTAAAATTAAATTTAGAAGTCCTCATGAAAGTCATCCGCATCGCAGTCAATCGGAAGCGTGCCCAGAAGACTGACAGCATTGCCTCGTTGTATAGCAATGCTTATCTTTTGTGCTAAATACGTGCCAGCCCTCTAGTCACCCGAGGCGACGATCAGTCTCTTTGCAAGATCTCTAAAAAGCGATCTCTAAAACACCCCATGGCCCCAACGTTTCGACCCCAAACGGCTTAAATATATAATCTCCTCCTAAATTTATGTATTTGCACCGTTTGAGGGTCTGCGCTGAAGCAGCAGCAGCGCCCGCACAACCTGCTGTGCTGGGAAGATGAGATGGCGCAAGGGTATCGACACATGTCGCGTCCCATATCAAAGACCTACCCAGCTTCCACGGCAGTAAAGACCTCCCATCCGGTCTCTTGCCATCGTCGCGTGCCAAGCTCTGAGGTTCAAGTTGGGCTGGAACGCCGGCGGTGACAAGAGTACGGCGCAGTATGTCGTTGAGGTTGGCGTGTCATGAAATACGACCCGCGCTCCTGCTGCATGACAGACCATGGTGACCAAGGCTATCGACAGCCTCTCCGCAGTGACAGCGATGCGGAAAGACACATGACGCGCCTAAACCGAGAACTTACTTAGGTTTAGCTTACTTGTTACTTAGGTTCTATGTACTAAAAAGAAAGCACACTGATAATCTTTTTTTTTTATCTAAAAAAGACAACTCCCGCATTAGGACTAAATCCTGTGTCTCGGGGGACTTTACAAACATACAACTAACGGACACAATGAACGCCCAGACTCGAAACAACAATTTGTGAATTACACAAAGTGTTGCCTCGTGTGGGGATCGAACCCACAACACTCGGCGCAGTGTCAAGCGGTGAGGCGGCCGCTTAAACCACTACGCCAACCGTGCAGTCAAATAACTCAGTTCAACCTTTTCTGTCAGGCTCGATGCAAATGGTCCGTGAAGAGAACCTTACGACGGACGGTTGCGTTGCTATACTAAAACTTTACTGCCTTTCAGATATAGCGGCACTAGTCAGGCTACTGTTTTGTTGAATTTAGTTCAAGGATAGCTTTTTTTTTCTAACTTGTACTGTGTTGGCAAAACACACTCAGAAATACTGCCGAGCATTCACAGCCCAGAGAGGATTTACCAGACAAGAAAACGTAAAAATCAACATTATATGATCTTAATATGAAGCAGCAGCATCTTCTTTAGAGTCATTAACTTTGAAGAGCCTGGATTCTAGACGAACTGAAGTCTTCGAACATCCTCCGGCGCGTTGAAAGCCTTAGCTTTCAAGAAGTAGACGAGGTCGACGAGACGGCTCTTTCTGGTTCATTGTCATCTTTAGATTCTGAAGTGGGCAGATGACATAGTTTATTGATAGCCCTTCGAATAATGCCCTTCGAAGTAGTGACGTCAGCCACCCTACTGACGCCATCGGCCCCTGGGTAGAGACGACACACGCGCCCCATCCGCCATTGTAATGGCGGTAAGTTGTCTTCCTTCAGTACCACCACGTCCCCGCAGGTGAGGCCTTGTTGCCCGGTGCGCCATTTGGTGCGTTTTTTGTGACAACGCGAAGTTGTCGCAAAAAATCTCATGACATTTTCCTCTACGTGATATGAAACGCCTTAGGCATAAAATAAAAGCTTGAGTACTTAGTTCACTCACCAGTTCTAAATGTATTGCTTTTGTACTGAGGCAAACAAATACACATAAATAGCATTTAGTGATACGGTTACCACGACCTTTCCGGCTACTAATCATGAAAGGTCCAGCAAAGTCAACTCCACACGAATAGAAAGGAAAACAAGCATTCGTACGCGCTTCAGGTAAATGACCCATTATTGGTTGCATCGTATTCGCTCGTAGGCGAACGCAAACGATACATCGTCTAACTACTTGCCGCGCTAAACATCTTCCGCCGACAGGCCAGTAATTATCACGCACTGACGCTAACAGCAGCTGTTGACCTGCGTGGAACAAACGTATATGTTCATTAATCATTAATAACTTGGTAAAATGATGTTTCGAATCTAATATTATAGGGTGCTTCTTATCGAAATTATAATTTGAGTTTCCTAAACGACCACCCACACGAACTATATCGTTTGAATCTACAAATAGAGTCAACTGCAGCAATTTATTCTTTTGTGGTAATTGTTTTCCTTGCTTGAGTAACCCAATTTCAAATGAAAACGATTGTAATTGTCATTTTTTTATAAGTAGCATCACTGAAACATTTATTTCATCTGAGCTTATAGGACCTGAATATTTATGTTTGTTTTTATTGCAGTTATTAACAAAACGTAACACATACGCAAATGTTCTACTTAATCCGTCACCACACTGAAACACACACTGTTGGGCACACACTAACGCGAAAAAGGAAAGAAATAAAGAAGTTATCCGGCTTCCAGGATATTATTAAATAGCATTTAATATTTTAAACTATTTGCATAACGCCGTCCCGCTCGGCATTTACAAAAAAACCAACAGAGAGTTGTGAGTGATGACTTAATTTTTAGAACCACCGCGTGGTAACCGGACCCTGCACACCGGACGGACAAACTGACGACACTGTACGGATTAATTTATTGAAACTGGAGTACCTTTTGAAATCTATAAATAAACTGCTGTCATTAGAATTGTCTACTGCAGTTATCAACGAATGTACCTTTAACTCAGGTAAGTTTTGAACTACGAAAGAATTCTGTGGCCATTCTAAACGTTCCTTCTTTAGGAAAGAAGGACCAGAAGCCCTTTTGAAATCTATAAATAAACTACTGTCATTAGAATTGTCTACTGCAGTTATCAACGAATGTACCTTTAACTCAAGTAAGTTTTGAACTACGAAAGAATTCTGTGGCCATTCTAAACGTTCCTTCTTTAGGAAAGAAGGACCTTCCCAACACAAAGAGGAAGACAAAAGGTCCTGGGGTTCGCCCCCCCTTGAGGCCAAGTCAGCTGGGTTCATATTCGTAGGTACATGTCTGTGTTCAAAACCACTTGTTAGCTCGTTAATTTCATTAACCCTATTGCAAACAAACATTTTTAGATTTCTTACATCAGTTCTTAACCACCCTAAGACAACTGTCGAATCTGTCCAAATAGTTTTGGAAGGTATGTTAAATCGTAAGGACTGTATAATTTTATCACATAATCTGGCTCCCAGCAAAGTACCGAGTAATTCCAATTTTGGTATAGTAATAGGTTTTAAGGGTGCAACTCGTGCCTTTGCGCATAAAAGTCTAACAGTAACCTCATTTTCGTCATTTATTGACCGTAAGTATACACATGCGGCATATGCTTTCTGTGACGCATCGACGAAACAATGCAATTCTATTAACCTGGGGGTATCGCAAAGAACATTTCTGCTTATTTAAATATTAGAAATGTAGTGCAAATTAGAAATAAATTTTAACCACGTATCTAATAGATTTTGTGGTATGGGGTCGTCCCAAGTTAATTTATTGACCCATAATTGTTGTAAAAATATTTTAGTTTTAATAATAATAATAATAATAATAATAATAATAAATTTTTATTTCAGACAAGGTCCATATAGTTACAATTACATACATAAAACTTAACCTATATTAGTGAACACAATAAATTTACTAATCTAGAAGGACTCGCAACCATCTCCTCGATATATCGGAGTCATACTTATCGGCAATGACATTCAGGATGCCATTTGTACTACCCCGTACTCTTTTTAGAAGAGATGCAATGCGTTTACGCATAATAGCGTGGAAACCATCCACTCTCGCTTTCGTAAACATGCCAGAAGCACTACAGAAGCGAGGCAATCCTAATAACATCCTGTATCCATTGTTATACTGCACTCTCAGAGTATTTAGCGACCTTTGAGTAAAGGCGACCCATAGACTACTCGTGTAGAATGTTTGACAATACGCCTTAAACAGAATAATGCATGCACAAATTAATCCCAACGGATCAAATATTTTACAAATAGTAGCTGTTACGATTTTCTTTGTAACAATTTGCGGTGGCGCTTCCACTTTCGAGGGAAATTGAATAATGTCTAGTTTTGGAGAATAATTTTAACCTAGCACGCTGGATTCTTTAGTTAAATCTACCGGGTTGAATACAGTATCATCACAATCAAGCGCCTGCAAACAGTTAGTACGAATTTTTCTTAAGGGAAAATGCTGAATCCAAAATTCTCTTCACATTTACATAAATGTGCTGTAATTCACTTTCACTATTTGCACCGGTGTTCAGGTCATCGGTAAAAAAATCATTTTTTATTATGTTTGCGATAGTGACGTCATTACACTCCTTAGCTAATTGTAATAAACATCTGGTGCTCAAAAACGGAGCGCTGGCCAACCCATACGTTACTGTATTTAATTGTAGAATCTTTAAATTATCGTTATTAAAGTTATTATTTGGTTCCGTACTAACAAATGAATCCCTCCACAAAATTAACTGAAAGTGACGTTGAGATTCATGCAAGGCCGTTTGTCTGTACATTTTCTCAATATCTCCTAAGAGAACAAATCTGTGACCGCGAAAACGTAACAAAATTGAGAATAAATCAGACTGCACTATTGGACCTACAGCCTGTATGTCATTTAATGACTTCCCAGATGATGTTTTGGCTGAGGCGTCAAACACCACTCTCAATTTCGTTGTTTCACTGTTCTCGCGAAGTACACAGTGATGCGGAAGGTAATTGCCAAACTTTGGGCGATCTACTTCACTTAAGTGACCTAATTCTTTATATTCATTTATAAATCTAGTGTATGACTCCTTAAGTTTCGGATTTTTATTTAATTTTAATTCAAAATTTAAGAAACGTTTTTTAGCCATATAATATGAATCACCCAGACTAGTTTCGGGTTCCTTTAAGGGTAAACGGACACAAAACCGACCGTCGGATAAGCGGGTCGTGTTTTCTATAAAGTCAATTTCACAAAACTGCTCCTCTAATGAGTATGTTTTTGTCTTTGTAGGTAGTTCTTCAATCTCCCAAAACTTCTTCATGGAATTATCCATATTCGAAAACTGATTGAAATAACAATAGACCTCAGAGTTGGATTGGCTGATACCGAGTGGGCCAGCTATTAACCACCCTAATTGTGATTCTTGTAAAGTAGGTTTATTAGACCCTAACTTAATTTGATTTGTCCCAATAATGTTCCAAAATACGTCAGCCCCTAACAGTATATCTACAGTGGAAGGCTGGAAAAACCTTGGATCTGCTAGTTGTATACCACACGGAATATCTAATTCGCAAACGTCTATTTCGACGCTGGGTAAAATACCTGTTATCGTAGGCACTAGTAAACAAGAGACTTGAGTACTAAATGTCGATGTACAAGATTTAATCTGGACGACACACTTTCCTAAAATGTTAGTTTTAATATTATTAAGACCGCAAACATTTAAGGTTTCACTAGAATTCTTATTGAACCCTAATTTCTCTCTCATAGCTTTGGTTAAAAATGACGATTGACTACCTGTGTCCAATAATGCTCGCGCCTTAACCTTTTTATTGTTCAACTCATTAACGATTTCTACCTGCGCCGTACACAACAACGTATGAGTCATCGTCATAGCCGATAACGTAACCGGTTCCTTTTGTTGACTATTTGCATTTTGTTCTGAACAAGTATTCATGAAAGAAAAAAAAGAAAAAGAAAAATAATTTTATTCTTAACACGCACAAATAATAAACACGATGAAAAAAAAACAGAACAAAAAACAATAAAAACAATTTAGAAATATATATATAAGTGTGGCGTGTCAGAACAGGGCATAGTTCAGCATTTGTCAGGCAGATGCCTGACGCTGATTTTCAACTATGCCTATGAGTGACTCACGCAAGCGTCAAACTAAACAACACTAGGTACAAAATAATGCAGTAATTAATAAACATAATAGTTAAATAATAATATATGAATAAATATCATGCATACACACTTTAAACAAATAAATAAACATAATGTTTAACTAGGTATATATAATAAATATTTATAAGCGGTACGTATACATACAAAAGTTAAATACATCAACGGGGAATCGAATGAGAGCACGGCGTCGTGGGCGCAGGCAAAACCGGCCGCGGCTGCGCATCTCTCGCACTCGGCACAGTGTCCGAGTCGGCGTCGACGCGACTACACGCTGCCCGAGTGCACAGCCGCGGCACAGCGCACCACACAGCGGGCGCATGTCATAATAAGCCTCGCGCCACGCATTGCGAATAAACAAACAATAACATAACAACAACATAACTATAACAGCTGTGATAACAGTATGTATAACGGTAAGAATAAACATTTTCATTTCCTTTAAGGTTTCTTACGTGGAGTGCCCGTGAGATAACGCTACAAAACAAGCAGGATGGTGGACAACTAAAACTAACCGTGTAAAAGAATAAAGCGACACGGGAATGCATGGCAGTTAATCGACGCGGACACGACGACTTCAACCAAAACTAGAAATAAGATGAACAACAATCAACACAATCGCGCACACACACAAACACAATCAACACAATACACACAAGTGCCCCACCCAGGTAGTATGCGATGGGATGGTTATAACTATAACAAGGATGTGTTTATGTTGGCCATACCTAGCTTCCGCTGCGCCTCAATAAGATACAGACGAACGTGTTTTTTGAAAGTATGTACTGTCTTGAGTAATCTAAAAGGCGGTGGTAAGTTATTCCAGATCTTAGAGGCGGCGTAGCGGAAGCTGCCCCTAAAGGCGTTCGTCTTATGAGGCAGTATCGACAGTTGTAGGAAGCACTGCCTTCTTGCGTATTCTCGACCACTAGCCACCCAGCCCAGTTTGTTGTACAAATAAGTAGGCTCTTTGAAGTTAACAACGGTAAACATAAGTGTGGCTAAATGTAGTTTGCGTCTTGCCTTCATTTTTAAGATGTCATTTTTATTTAAATATGGCGTCACGTGGCATCTACGTGGTATACTAAAACAGTACCTAGCACAAGCGTTTTGGACTCTCTGTATAAGCCGGTCAGTACGTGAGAGCAGACGCGGCCCGTATACCATATCCGCGTAATTTAATTTAGACAACACCAGTGTCTCGATCAGCCTCACACGCAGATCTTCCGATAAGTAGGGACGCACTTTATACAGAACCTTCAGTCTGTAAAAGCAGTTTTGTACGAGTTCAGCGACGTGCTTTTCGTACCTGAGATTGTCATCCAATTTAAGGCCAAGGTTACGAGCTTCCTCTACTCTGCTTATTGTTTCGCCTTGAAGGGTTATGTTAGAGAGTTTCAAAGATGATAGGTGTTTTTTAGTACCAAAAACCATATATTTCGTTTTAGATGGATTGAGTACCAGGCAGTTGTGCGCAGCCCATTCAACAATACGTATTCATGTTATCTTTATGAACCAAAGTATTGTGTTTACCTTTACATATCTTGCAAGAACCCTTTAAACGGCACTGATAACTATTATGCCCACTACGTAAGCACTTAGTGCACAATTTTAACCGTCTTACTTCGCACATTCTATCGTCATAGTTCATTTGTTTGAACTTCGGACATTCATAAACAAAATGGTTCTGGCTACAAATTACGCATTGATATTTTCCCGTATTTGCATCCGAAGCAGCCAAAAAAGATTTCACCTGTCTCTTATTGTGAGAAAAATCATTATGTTCCTGTTTATCGGATCTATTATAATGCGTTGTTTCCAAGATGTCTGCTCGGTTACGTAAGAACGAGTAAAATTGATCCAACGATGGTAAATCCGATAGACTATTTTTATATTCTTCCCATTTTATACTAGTAGTGGAGTCCAACTTTGCTGAAACTATGAATATCAACAAGACATCCCACTGATCAGTAGGAAGCCCTAGATTGTGCAAAGAACTCAAGTTTTTAGATAAGTGATCAATTAAATATCGCAACGCTTTAAACGATTCCTTCGCAATTGGTTCAATACTTAGTAACGACTTAATGTGGTTATTTATTAAGATATTTTTACTATTATAACGGTTACATAAAATTTGCCATGCCTTTTCATAATTGTCAGCGGTAAACTCAATTGATATAATTACGACAGCGGCACTATTTTCTAAGCTTGATCTGAGATAGTGATATTTATTCATTAATGGAATCGAGTCGTTTTTATTAACGAGGGAATCAAAAGTGTCCCTGTACTCTAGCCATTTCAAATAGTTCCCGTCAAACTTCGGCAAATTTATTGTGGGTAACTTTATACAATTCATGGAATGTGAACATTGATTGGACATACTTTCGTTATGTAATGATCTCTTCTCTAAATTCGCACATTCAATCAATTCTTTAGCCGTGGAAAGAAGAGAAAAGAATTGTGATTCAATAAAATCCCGCTCAGTTAACTGTTCATCCTCATTTGAAGAGAGTAATTTAATATCTGATTGTATGACGTTAAAATCCGACAGTAATTCTTGAAATTTATCAACCCGCAAAGATATTTCTTTGACTTGAATGCTAGTTATCATTTTCGCACCTACTTGGGTTAAAATATTCACATAATCTTTAAATTTTGTCAGCCTACCTTTGATTATGCTACGCTTTTTGACAAGCTCCTTTAAAGTCTCTTTTCCTTCCATGGCTAATTAATGAAACAAAGAAATTAAACAATGAACTAGGCAAGATAATGAAATGGTCAAACCAGTTATAACGGTTCCATCGCAGTGTGATCCAGCCGCCTTGCCGTAGTTATCACTCGGATGCTTAATGGGATCGCCAACAAGAAGCCAAGCACTACGCAAGAGAATATCTGGAATTTACATAAATATGTAACGTTAATTTTATTTGTTAGAAGTTGATAAATTTTATTAGAGGGTAGGCGGAACACCAGAAAAATGACTGGGCAAAATTGAATAAATAACTACGATTAGCTTTAAAATATTTAGCTAAGAAGTAAATAGCGTAGGTAACTAGTAATTTAATTTTAAGCTAAAACCACCATTTAATGGGGTTTCTAACTTTATTTAATTTTTGTAAAGAAAAATAGGAATACGATAAGTACTTATAGGCAAGCTTTCGCAATATTCGAAGCGTAAATTACAAAGATGCGTAAATTACAAATGATATGGAAGAATTATGGCAGGCCTTTAAAGAAGAGGTAGTATGTGTAGAGTCTGAAGTATGTGGTATGATCAAGAGAAGGAAAATACGAAAGGTTAAGAATACATGGTGGGACAAGGATGTACAATCAGTAGTGTCAGAGAAGAAGAAAGCTTGGTCAGATTGGTTGGCTGCCAGAGCAAATGAAAGAATGGGAAAAGCAACGAGTGTAGACATAGATGAAGCAAAAAAGGAGTTTGTTAGGTCAAAAAGAATAGTGAAAGAAATGGTTAAAACCGCCGCTGTTGTTCACATGTTCGATGCGTGAACAGTATGTATGTATTTTAATTCAATCTCGTAAATGTTGCTAAAACTTACGCCGTAAAAAAACGTTAACTGCTTCTGAAACTGATAACATTACCAGAAGAAAAATCATTGCCTTGCCAGTACAATTAAAGGAGTCATATTTTTTGAAAAAAACTTCTTCTGGAATGGCGCAATGCATATTATGCATTAGCGAGAAAGAAATTTGAACAATGTGCTTTTAATTATGCTGTTCTAATGTATAGACAATGTCTCTCCTCAAACTTGAATAAGTTTATTTTAAGTATCATTGAATATCACTAAATACATTACTATAGATGTTATGCTATTATATACATGGAATGAATAGCAAGAGCTCGCAAAATAGACTTGTTGTTAACAAGATGTCAATTGACGTTGTCAATGATATGAAAAATAGAAGTCTAAACGAAAATCATATTTCTCTTCAAAAAGAGATAGCATTTTATAGGGCTATCTAAAACTTGCATATATCAGATATCATACCTTATATTCTCAAATAGTATCGCAGAATAAAATAAATCAATATCGCCGGCCATAAAGCTTCCTATTTTCACATACCCACATTTTGCGTAGTAAAATTTCGACACGAAAATTCACTTCGGTCATGCTGGCTCGGTATTTTGATAACAAAAGTGGTCCAATGGTATTTTTATAGGATGTTATAGGTGCTAGATATCCTTTTTTTCCTCTTACAATAAAACGAACTTCAAGCCGCTTTATGTTATTTCATAAATATTGTTTAACTTTATGTTAAATTTAACTTTCGTTCTATTATGAACAACAAAATTACAGTTCTACTCCAAAACTTAAAATTAGCCAGGTTAACTTCATGTAGGTTAAAATTAAAGCAATTCATCGAAACAGTGTATTATAATTACTTTTTAGGAAAGTTGCAGACTTTTGACCCTTTTACTGATCATCAGAGTCAAAATCTTTTAGTAGGTATGTGAAATATGGGTAATTCACAGCATTCTAACTACGAACGTTTTTTTAACGAAAATTAAAGTAATACGAGGCAGCAATAGTCTAGCGGAGATACCAACAGACTGCCTTGCAGAGGGTATCGGGTTCAAATCCACGACGCTCACCTTTTCGGCATTATATGAGTAGAAACTTTTAAACACTCGCGTTGCATGTTTAAGAATATATATATAGACGGGAATTAACGCGAACATGCAAATTAGGTATTTACATACCTTATTTTGCGCGCACGTCCCGTAATGCACGTCCCGTGGTCGCAAGCTGACTGAGTCAGCTTGCGACCACGGGACGTGCAACCGTCTCGATACGTCAAGCAAAATAAGGTATGTAAATACCTAATTTGCATTTTCGCGTTAATTCCCGTCTATATATATTATATGAGTATCTCATTCTCCTAACGTTTTCCCAGTTTAAATCTGGGGTCCGCTTTCTAGTCTAACAGGATTTGGCTGAATATTAGCTTTTCCACAGAGCGACATTATATGAGTATACCACTGAATAAACTGAGAGTAGACTATAGAATGTCGCGATATTTGCGCTAATATTCAGTCGAATCAAATCAGACTAGTAAAACCCTACGTTGCAACTGGAATAACGCTAGAACTATGGTAACTTATAGCTGATCCTATGGATTCACTCAGGCAGTGAAATATCTGTAGTATCACCATGGTTACAGATTTATCGTTTTGTTTGTATCACATTAACTCCAAAGCTAATTCTTACGACTCCATCAACCATAACGCATATTAGTACATATCAAATAAAACCGGACAATAGTGGTCATCTAAACGAGTATAGTGTTGTCCGTGTTTTATTGCGGCCATTCCGTGGTTGTAAAATAAATCTGATCCCTTGTTATGTGGCCCACTCTAGTACGTTAGTTTGGGGGGTATTTGCCAAATTTATGTAGAAATAATGATGTTATACAGGGATTTGTTGGATGGTACACCTTGTTCGATGTCATGCAAGGATTTCATAGATCTTCTTGGAATTATTTACAGTAGATACATAACAGAATAACTAGACATGTTAATAATATTTTCATTGATTACTTGTTAAGATACTAGTTATGAAACACAAGATAATGATAACATGATATTCAATGTGGGTAATAAATTATTTTAATTTTTAGCAACAAGTAGTATAAAACGTTCTCACTTAAAACTCTACGGAACTAAACGTTCCATCATAAATTGAATCTTAGGGCCTCCGCAGACTAGCTTCTTTTAGCATCGGCGACCGGCGATTTTGCAACTGTATCGATGCTGCATCGCGTTTTAGCGACTCTCTGCGTTCGGACGCAGCGACCGTAGTGCTGTAGTGTGTTGTTCGTGATCGGCCGAGTCGACTATCGATAAATTGATTTATTTTTTCATCGTTGTAATACAATAATTGTACAATATCAGTAATATAGGTTTCTATCAAGAAACACAAATATACCAGTATAATTAAATGATGTTCGTTACAATGATGTTAAATTATGTTCTATTATTAATAGACTTATACTATAGAAAACTGGCAAGTTATACTCTACATTTTATGCTTTAAACAAGAGATGGCATGGACAGTACTGTATTTATTTCTTTGTATTAATATTAACGTTTGAATTGATAGATGATGCTCTCTGAAAGTAATACGAGAACTGGTTTTTAGATGTAGGTAAAAAATACTGACTTTAGCTTGCTTAATATTTTCATCGGTATAAAGAAATCAAAAGGTAGTGTAGCTTTATCATAACATATGATAAGGGTCCCCTCGTCAAAATCTAGTACATCACCCTAGGTAGTGTACTGCCTTAATAAAAACTTAAATTTATTATAAGCGCTGTCATAATTTTATCGACATTAATTATTCTGTTTAAGCCAGTCACTAGTCAAACCCTATAATAAAATCCTTATTTTCGGTAACAGAATAATAAATAAAACTTTGGGGTTAAATTACCCCAAACGGCTATTAAAAGTTGTAGTGTACAAAATAAATTATTTTTGTAGTTTACATGGGGATATTTTTAACAAAGCATCAAAAATTTTAAATAACACTAAAGTGCTTCACGTTAAAAATCTTCATTATTTCATTAAATTACTAATTGTACACCAAATTAACGATCGTTCTACAAAATAAGAAAGAAAACAGAATAGAAAACTTAATAGGTTATGTTAGGTTTTCTTGTGACGCTGCCACCCAAAAAAGGAGCTTCGCAGGGCTCTGTAAACTTAGTTTATCAAACATTTGACTAAATTGATGAGAAATTAATGCATGCGTAACTGACACCCTGGGATAATTTTCTCACATAGTTAAGCAGACTAGATGGAAGTTTTTTTTAGGCCACGTGACTGACAACTTTAGGAGATGAATCGTAATAAACGTAATCATCGTAAGAAAAAATACAAGTTGTGCCCCTGGGGTGAAGAATTTTATTACCCCACGGTGTTATTTAAGGGTTAACAAATAAGTGACAACCTATGGTAAGGAGTCGTCCTTTAATCACGTGAGTCTTGATAGGTGGAAGGGACAAATAAGTGTAGACAGATATCAAGTGTCCTTGTTTTTCTTCAGCCAGAGATTTTTATCCTATACGCATCATAAAACAACGATCGTTCGTTCGATTGGCAGGGATTCAGATAAAACCTGTATTAAGATCTTTCGTTGCCTTTGGATGCTCTAGGATGCTTTAATCAACCCACTTCAAAAAGGAGGATATCCTCAGTTTGGTCTGGATATTTTGATTTTATGTAGGTGCACTGGTCTCTGAATTTTCTGATCCATTTCTGGAATTCTTTATGTTTGATATGCTTATATTTTGCAAGATTATTATATTTTGCAAGATTGAATTGCAATTATTGCAAGTTAAGACATAAATGAGCCAGTATACTTCTAAAATAGCGTTCTTAAAGGTAATGATGCATGATATATATATTCATATTTTTTTACAATGCCAAAATAGAGAAAATATCAAAGTAGTCTGCAAGTAGCGTCCATGGATGAAAAGATTTGCAGTTTAGAAAAATCTTATGAGAAGAGTGGATGATTATGTATTTCGGTAAACAAGTGATAAATAGGAGGGTAGAGAGGAAAAGGCAGGGGGCGACCAAATAAAAGATGGAATAACTGTGTGAGAATTGATATGTAAGAAAAGGGGGAAGTGATCGGATGACTGGTGACAGAGAAGTATGGAAGAGAATGTATGTCCATACAGCGCCAACCCAAACAAATTGAAGTCAGGTAAGAGATGAAGAAAATAATGAGTGTTATATTTTTTTAAAGGATGTTTTAGGAGAGTCGAAAGGGAAGCGTATGAAAGATAAGGACACGTGGTGGTGGACAAAAGAGGTACAGAATGCACTTAAGGAAAAGAAAGCAAGGTTTAAAGAATGGCAGCTGACGAAAGGAGGAAATGAATGTTTAGAAGAAAGTAAGAAGAAGGAATATGACGAATGTAAAAAGAGAGCCAAAAAGGCCGTAGCCATTGCTAGATCCAATGCCCTAGACAAGTTGTACGGGTTACTTCAAAAACCCGAGGGTCATAAATACTTATACAGCATGGCTTAAGCTAGAGAGAGAAAGGCGAAGGATGTATCCCATATTAAGTGCATGAAAGACGAAACAGGAGCGATTCTTATGGACGAAGATAGAATAAAAGAACGATGAAGGACATACTTTAAAAAGTTAATGAATGAGGAGAACGATTGGAGCGGAAAACTTGAGAATGAGGTGATGAATATTGGGTTAGTGAAGGAAATAAATAAGGACGAGGTAAAAAAGGCTGTTAGTGGAATGAAGAATGGAAAATCGTTAGGACCAGATGGAATACCAGTAGAAGCATGGAAAGCATTAGGAGATGATGGATGGGCGTGGCTGACTTTATTCTTCAATAAGCTGTTGCACGAGGAGACCATACCCGAGGAATGGTGCAACAGTTACCTGGTGCCCATTTTTAAAAATAAGGGTGATATCCAAGAGTGCAACAATTATCGGGGAATAAAGTTAATGCCACATACTATGAAAGTATGGGAGAGAGTAATTGAGCGACGCCTGCGTGACGAGAGTGAGATTTCACGAAACCAATTCGGTTTTATGCCTGGTCGAGGTACGGTGGATGTCATTTTCGCTCTTCGCCAAATATGCGAAAAATACAGGGAGGCACATAAAAACTTGCACATGGTGTTCGTCGACCTTGAAAAGGCATATGATCGAGTGCCCCGTGAAGTCTTGTGGTGGGCCCTGAAGAAGAAAGGAGTGCCTGGGAAATACCTGACGTTGATTCAAGCCATGTACGCTGAATGCCGAACGCAGGTCCGATCCGCAGCTGGTATCACAGCCAGATTTGATGTGGCCGTAGGCTTGCACCAAGGGTCGGCCCTTAGCCCCATACCTCTTCCTGTTAATAATGGATGCTATATCATCGGACATACAGGAAGAGGCACCCTGGTGCATGTTGTTTGCCGACGACATCGTTCTGGTAGCAGAGAGTGGACAGAAGGTGCAGAGCAAGCTGGAGGAGTGGCGGCAGAGACTGGAGAATGTAGGCTTGAGAATAAGCAGAACCAAAACGGAGTATATGTTCTGTGACTTTGGCGGTCTCTCCAGTCCTATACCGGTTACACTCGGCGGTACACCTCTACCAGTATGCTCCGATTTCCGCTACCTAGGTTCACTCCTGCAAGATGACGGCGAAATTGATCGGGATGTTAGGCAAAGAATCAACGCAGGATAGATGAAATGGCGACAGGTCTCAGGCACAATATGCGACCACAAAATGCCTGTGAAATTAAAGGGCCGTATGTATAAATCGGTTATAAGGCCTGTCGTACTGTATGGAGCTGAGTGTTGGGCTACAAAGAAGATGGATGAGAAACGATTGCATGTGGCAGAGATGAGAATGTTACGATGGATGTGTGGAGTGACAAGAATGGACAGAATTAGGAATGATTACGTTAGAGGTAGTATGAAAGTGGCGCCCATAGCTGAAAAGGTGAAAGGGAGTCGATTGGCCTGGTATGGACATGTCATGCGGAGAGATGAGATGTATGTAGGTAAAAAAGTGATGATATGCATGTAGAAGGACGAAAAGGGAGAGGACGGCCAAGGAAGAGATGGATGGACTGTGTGAGGATGGATATGAAAGAGAAAGGGGTAAGCGATTGGATGACTGGTGACAGAGAAGTATGGAAGCGAAGGACATACTGCGCCGACCCCAAATAAATTTGGACCAGGGCAAGACAATGATGATATTTTTTTATTTTAGCTTAAATTTTGACACCAGTAGCTCGCAATGTCTGTTTTGGATAAAACCTTTTTTTATTTACTTTCTATAAAAAAAACTTTTGATAAAGAATGAGGAGAGGTGATAAAGCCTCCAGCCTACCCAGGTATCATCATCACAGAGTAAGTTTAAAATTGGAAAGACATAAAATCACGTTATTAATGGACGACCCCTACGTTATTATTTTAAGTGACAAGTCGCCGCGATCGGCATCTTCCAGTGTGCGGTGTAAGAATTCGGATGCTGCATCTGGATGCTAAAAAACGACTGAATCGCCGGTCGCCGATGCTAAAAGAAGCTAGTCTGCGGAGGCCCTTAGATTCCAAGTTTAATTTCGACTTTAAGACATAAATTCTCGAATATTCGATCGCGCTTTTAACCGTGGCTAATTCACAATAAAAATGTAAAGTTCGGTAATTTTTATTCCAAATATTTGTACGCCGAATCAATTGCGAATAGTCACTTAAATAACTAAAATATCGTTGCAGATTGTATCAAAATCCGTTCAGAGGAGAACCCGGCGACTTCAAACTTCACCAAATTGAAACTCTGAATTACTTGAGAAAGTTCCGCTATAAATTTTGTTGAAACGCTTCAAAGTATTTCATAAGGAAAATTGGAAATAAATTTGGATAGCACTAGGGTTGACGGTGATAAGGTTTAGAAACTTCTTTCTTGAAACTGCTCCGAAAGGAAAATCAAGTTAATTTTCATAGTAAATTGTCTCGTAACTTACATAACCCTCTATAATGATTACCAGTTATGAGAATCTTTACTTGGTATATTAGAGGAGAACAGGATGCTTTTATGCTTGCAAAGATGTTTGCATATCTTGACGCAGGTAACCCACTGCAAAAAAATTATTGAACAAAAATCAATATTTGGATAAGGTTTTTCACTCTTATGTAGGTGTTTGTATGCTTCGAAATAACATTCGCGACGTACAAATCTCTGAAGCGAATTTATTGATTTTATAACTGAAAAATAGCTAAATAAGTTTAATATTGAACGAAAATATAATATAAATAATATAATATCACTGTTACTAAAAAGTATTAATGTTATTTAAATGTAGATTTTTCTTAAAAGAAGTCGTGCTTATCGTGCTGGCGCTATTCCGAGCCCGGGGTCTGCTTACTCATCTAACACATATTACAGATTATCAGCTGTTTCGTAGCAGATATTTATGGTAAAAAATCATAAAAAGAGAAAGTGCGTTTTCTCTACAAATATCTATCATTACATTTTCTTTACGTTGTGGCATCCCTATTGAACTAATTTCAGCTACTCGGACGGTAATCTTCAAGCCTGGTGGGTGCGATATCGCAGTATTTACTTTACCCCTGACTCTTTCATATTTATAATGCCTCTAACGTTTTGAATCAATTAATATAAATTCCAAGTCTTTTAGACATAGATTACTGACAAGTTCCTTCGTTGTAAATGCGATAAAATTGTCTCTGAACTGTCGAGACAAATTTCTAATTTAACTGTTTAATGAAACTGTAAATTGTAGTTCGCGAAGTTGCCTTAGTATTTTTTTACTTAATTCTTAGCATAGTCGCATATTGGAAACTATTTTAGGTCTTACAATAAGGTTTTTAGTGGTTAGGTTATTACATGAGGTATTTGCTTCAAGCACGTGACATTATTCAGTACGGCAAATTTTCTGAAAATGTAATCATCTCATTCTTTTTACGACTCTGTTTTTACATATTGTTGGTTAAATAATATACCAAAATAAATTGAATCTCAAAACGGAAGCTGATAAGATAAGGTAGATATATCCTCACATTCATCAAACTTATACAATGTCGTAGCCAGTATATATTTATGTTTTATTTATGAAAAATAATATGCTACTTATCGGCCTTAGTGGCGTGCCATTGGAGAGGCCTATATCCAGCAGTGGACTACGGCAGGCTGATGTTGATGATAAAGCTGCTACTACACCTGTTTAAAATTTAAAAAAAATTAGCCACTCAGCAACTGCATTAGACTAATCAATAAACTCAGTTCGCTTGCTATGTCAGTGTAGCAATGCATATTTTCAGTCAAGATTCTTCTACCAAAGCAATCAAGATATTTCTGCCGATTACTACTCAGATGTTTGACAGTATTTTAGACGGCTATATGAAAATTGACAATGAATCAAACGAAATGAAAAATAATAGATATTTATCGTTAAGTCCAGCTTAGCTGTAATTAAAATTAATGGTTATGGTGAGGCCAATGTCAAAATTTCCATGCTGAGAATGATCGTTGATGAACGACAGTCCTGAAATCCTAATAGCTGCCGAGGGTAATGCGGTAACCCAAGTTGTAACTGAGGTTTCACTCAAATTTGTGGCTGTCGAAGATATAAGTTTGGGGAATTTCGCGGCTAAATAGCTGGGCTTCTTAAGGAGTAACTTTATGTAATGGGCAGTCAGTTACTATTATGAAAACTCCACAAAGATTCTTTATTAAAGCCAGGCGCATATTCTGCTGTAATACCTTTCGGATATAGCTGTAAATTTGAACTAAAAGGGAAAACCGTCACATGTATGTAAAAAGAATCTTCACAGTATTGTACCATATAAGCCTCAGCTTACTCCAACGTATGTGGCTAGCTATAGGATCACTAAATCTTGAAGTATTTCTAATTAACCAAAATCATTCACCATTGAGCAAGTAGCAAACGTTCCTAGCTCAGTATTTTTAAAAGTATTTTGGATTATTACGCAAAAGTAAATAATATTTGGATAAGCTAGTTATGAACTTAATAAATAATAAAACTGTAAATGGTTTATAATATAATTCATAAAAGTGTCAGAAATTTAAAACTTTTAAGCAACTTGGTTGTATCTGTCATATTTCAACATTATAATGAATATAGCTCAGAGCATAATATTAACACTGACATTGATTAATTACATTGATTTTTGTTTTTATTCAACATATTTCACCGATCACGCTCAACATGCTCACCTTAAAACTTATTTCGTATTGATTATTAAATAGTGCATAGGGTTCCCACCAAGAACTTAGGGTCCCAAGTCAACCTCACCTGTAAGTGGTGCACCTGCCGATCAACGGACGAGGCTCTGGCAAACAAAATGTCCCAATAAGCGGCAATAGGCTCGCCACCTATTACGTGGGATCAAAACACTGGCGAAAAGTGGGCGTTTAATATGCCTCTGCCTACCCGTTCGGGGAAACAGGCGTGAGTCTATGTATGTATGTATGTATGTATTAAATGAACAGTTTTTTTTTCTATTCTACTGAATTATGAGACGACACTAAAGTCTATTAAATATATAATTGGATCCTATTATCTCTGCATAACTATGAAGGTGGTGATGTACTTATTACACTAATAATTTTGGTTCATTCGGAAATTGTTAATTCATAATTTTAATAAACATTGGGTACTTCAATTATATTCTATTTTATAATTAAATTTTTATTTTGTCAGACTTCATTATTAAATATGTAAAATATTGTAAAAAGTGAATGAACGTCAACAATAGTTATCGACCATAACTCCGAGGTAAACTTATGTCACAAAATGCCCTAGGGGCTACGCACGCAGATCACAATTCGCTGACTATGTACCTACGTAACCGCTTGCAATTAAGTGAATACACACGGTATTTATATTTTGGGTGGGCACTCAATGTCCAAACAGTTGGACACAATATCTTGGGAAATTCGTACGTTAATTGCTCGATAGAATGTTTTCCAATTGGATAAAATTGTTTCAGAATTTAGTGGATTCGTGAAATCGACTTACATTTAATTTTATAAGTACACACATCAACAAAGTCTAGGGATATCTTAATCCTAAATTATTTACGAGTTTATAGTTTAGAACCTTGTTAGTTTCCACAAAAAGTTTATATACAGATTAAAACCTCTTTTATTCTATTTTCAAAATTTGAACATGGAAAGAAAAAAAACAAAATAATAAACAAAATATGGCGGCAAATTTGCTAGTAATTCGTTACATTAAAGAAAGTTAAAACTGTTTTATTATAATTATTAATGAACCCCCCCGTGGGATCTCCACCTTGTCGTGGTGGGGGGGCTTAGTAACCGTGGATTGGTGACCCGCGGTGAAGCTAAGAGGGATCCAGGAGGGGACGCTCCGCGTGGGCTTGACGGAGGCCTGCGCTGGATGCGTCCAAAGGGGCGGGTGCGAGGGATAGTTCTTCTGTCCCTCGCAGTCGGGTGCGGTCGCGGGAGGAGAGGCGTGTCGGTGTTGCGTTGCCGCGCGCCCTATCTCCCGCGACCAAATGGAGGCGCACCATCGTTGCGTCGCGGTGGGGCCGCAGAGGAAGAGGAGATGCGGTGTTGCGTTGCCGTCCTCCCTATCCTCTGCGGCCGCTGAGTGTTTTGGCGGCGGAGCCCAACACCTTCATCCGCCGCCAAGGGGGTTTTGTTCGGGGCCCGCCTGACCATCTGGCGGGCCAATACCCGTCGGGGGGTAGCGACGAATGCTTATGCGAATCCCCACCCTCCGACACACGGGTACATGAGGAATACGGGTTGGTTTTTAGTCAGTAAGAGTCTGACAGTCCCCTTCGTCCTTCCCCCGGGGCGGAGGGACTCCATGAGGATTTTCCAACCCGATACCAAAAAAAAAAAAAAAAAGAAAAAAAATAAAAAAAAAAAATTAATGAAAAGGGTTTTAATTGTTTTTCTTTTTTAATTTAACGTGACGTACGAACTTTAAAAGTCATGTCACGTCGTCATTTGAGTCGAGATGAAATGTTACGAGCCGTGGGCATGTTAGAAAATGGTGCAATTCAACGCGTCGTTGCTGAGGCCCTACATACCAGTCAAAATGTGATATCAAGGTTGTGGTCACGTTATCGCAGTACTGGAGATGTGGCCGAACAGCACACAGGTAGATATCGTGTTACTACGCAGAGACAGGATCGATTTCTCCAAATGACCGCCAGAAGACAACCCAATATCACAGCGCTGCAACTAGTGCAAAGGCTCCAGGAGGACCACCAGCTGCTGGTAAGCGACCAAACCGTGCGAAGAAGGTTACATAAAGTTGATCTTCATGCTCGAAGACCATTGCGTGTTCCAGCATTGCGACGTGGCAATCGCGGTCGGCGGCTTTCGTGGGCTCGGGAGCATTTACCATGGAGTGACGAACAATGGTCTTTGGTGCTGTTCACCGATGAGTCCTGGTTTGGGTTTCACCCGGATTCACGAAGAACACGCGTTTGGAGAGCTCCAGGGAGAGTTAGCCGTCTACGGCACCCTCAGGAGGTCCACCCATACCAAGGCGGGACAATCATGGTGTGGGCAGGAATTCGTCTTGGCGGACGAACCCAACTCGTTTGGATCCAAGGCAGCATGACTGCACAAAAATACCACGAGGAGGTAGTAGAGCCCGTTATTGTCCCACACAGAACTCAAATAGGCCATGAATTTCTACTCATGCACGATAATGCTCCTTGCCATACGGCGCGGCTGGTATCGACCGCTCTCCGAGAGCACGATATTCAAGTTTTGGATTGGCCTGCACAGTCGCCCGACTTAAATCCTATCGAGCATGCCTGGGACATGTTACAACGAAAAGCTTTGAGAGATTTTCCACCAAATTTGACGACTGAACAACAACTTTACGAACACTTGCAAAGGACATGGGACCTCATACCGCAGCAAGACATTGACAATTTAATTTTAAGTATTAACAATCGATGTCGATGTGTAATCAATGTAAGAGGTGGCAACACTGATTATTAATGATTAGACTTTACAAGATTTTTTCCATTTTTATTAAAATTAATAGTTTTTTAAGAAGAAATGTTTGTTGTTATCATACTAATTTTCCATGATGATTAAAAAAAATATTTTTTTTATTTAAAACAAAAAAAAACACGAAATGTTTTTTATTTTTATTAAAGACCTTAAAATAATCTATGATTCTTCTATTTACTGTATCAGAAAATTCGTCATAGATTTTTAGATATTTGATGAAATATAAAATATCCCTAGACTTTGTTGATGTGTGTATATTAATATGTTAATGCCACAACTGTTTTAATATGAAGCTAAGCTTAAAATTACGAAACAGACCCATTAATAGCGTGTAAACGTCGCGCGATATTAGTATAGTCGCAATATTCTATGTTCCATAATTGGTTATAGTTGTCGTTGATTATGAATTGATTTCAATGAATTGAATTTGATGAAGCATAAATATACCCTAGCTTACTAAAACCTTCTTTCTTTATAACTCCATAAGTGCATAAGAACATAACCGTACAATCCAGCCACGTCATATATTTCCAAACAAAGAGAGGTCGGCGGTTTTATAAACGAGATAAAGCCTTCGGACGGAGGCATGAAAGAGATTATAATATTATCCTCAGATATGAAATTTTCTACGAACGGTTTTCAAACAGAAAATGTCATACGCCATTGGGCTTAAGTTGAGAAAAAAGTCAGGAAAGAGCACCGTGTGAAAAACAGAGTAAAGTCTTGGATAAAATATATTATAATCTATGAAACCATTTTGTTATGTCCACACAATTTAACGTTAGTGCTACATTGAGATTGATGTGGCCAAACTTGGGAATACAAAAGCAAGATTTTATTTTCGGGACTTTGGTTTTTGTTTTGTATTACAAAGTTCTGAAGTTAACATTAAATAGCACTTTACAGTTGTTCTGATGTGTTTTCAAAATCTGTTGTTTGTAATTGTATTGGAATAGTTGAGATGGGAATTAAATTACAACTACATTTGTGTACGGTTTAAGCGAAAGTTTGTAATTTTCGGATGGTTTAAATTTACAGAAATGGAAATAGTATCTAAACTGCGGACTATTTTAAAATTGTCTGTCAGAACATTTTTCATAAAAAATATGCGTGTAAAAAAATATATTATCCGTGGTCGAGTGGATAGCGTATGCGACTGTTGATTGGAGGTCCCGGGTTCGATTTCCGGGTCGGGTAAAATTTTACTGGGTTTTTCCGAATTCTCAGTAGCAGCACGAAGTCTGGTGATGTGCCCGGTAACGACAATAGCCTCGCCCCCTATTACGTGGGACCTAAAATTTCGTGGCGAAATTTGGGTGTGTAATATACCTCTGCCTACCCCTTCGGGGATAAAAGGCGTGAAGTTATGTAAGTATGTAAGAGAAAAACGACGACAATAACATAACCTTAGGTTACTGTTTTCCTTTATAATTTTTTTGTTTAAAATAAAACTCTTTCTTTTCATTTTTACGCTGTGCATGAATAGTAATTGCTAACAAGCAATATTCGCCGTTTAACTGCAAAGTGAACGTCACCAAACGACGTAAAAATTTTATAATACACAGTGCAATAACACTAGACGTTGTAAGCAGACGCCATTTAAAATTTTATTTTCCTGTTTCACTCCACACGGCTTTATTAGGTTCGTGTGAGTTGGACTCAATTGTATTAACTTAAAACATTAAACAGTAACCTTGCCATAATCCGATAAAAGAGGTTTTTATGCGTAGTTTGGATGGTTAGCTATTGAGGGTCTTGTTAAATGAATTGCGTTCTTTATAACGCTTACTGTATATTTGGTTTGTATGATTAACAATGATTTCAATGAACGCTGAAAAGTATTGTTGGAGTATAAAATTAATTGTGAATTGCAAGGAACAAATATGATTCATCATCATCATCAGCCTTTAACAGTCCTCTGCAGGACTAGGCCTCTCCTTTGAAAGGAGGAATTGGCCTACTATACCACGCTGGCCAAACGGGTTGGTATAGGGTTTGTATCAAGTTTTCCTTCTTTTACAGTGCTGTTCTCTGCACAATATGCTCCCTCTGTCGGCTCTTACGACACCCATGGGAATTTAGTGCTTGATTTGTACGATAGTTTATTTTAAGACGATACTAGTTCTTCGTAGGTTGTAATACAGCATCACATGTATACCTTCTTGGTTCTAAGCTACTGAAGTTAAAACATGACATTTGCTGAGTTCTTTTTATAATAATGGTAGGCATCCACTTACCGCTAAATACAATATCCGATCTAAACATGAATTTTGAGATTTGACGTACATGTTGTGAATATGGAAACCGTATTTAAAAACTAAGTTTAAATATTCCACCCCTAAGAGGGTAACAGAGAGAAGAAAGCTGCCTTGAAAGTTATATTTTGAAGCAAACACTGAAAATATGCGCAATAGCTAGTCGAATATAAAAATCTCGTGTCATTGTGTTTGTTATGGAAGTCTTCCGAAACGGATTTACCGATTTTTCATGTTTTTTTTAAATATATTTTATAGGTCTGAGCACAGGTCGTAGGCAATATATTTGGGCTATAATTTTTTGGACTTAGCGTTAATTTTACGTATGCTTATTTCTTAGACCTAAAGCTCAAATACGAGTAATGGCCAAACAAGCTTTCCCGAGTTAGCTTCTTAACAAAATACTAAGATGTTTTCATAAATACCAAAGCCTACCTAGTTCAAGTAACAGATCGGTTTACCCCTACAAATACCCAGCCTTTACAAATACTTGTGGTATGTAAATAGTTGCTAAACACAACAATTTATTTATCACACAAGTATGTATACAATATTGACCTTTGCGCCTTTGAATTAAATTGCTCTAATGTCCGCGAAAAGGTCAACCCAAATTTATCATTGTATAAATACACTTTAACCCCCCCCCCCGTGATACAGCATGCACGGTCGTGCTCTAATTCAAGTGGTCCCATGTGTTCGCGGCACGCATGGTCGTGCTCTAAAAAAGTCGTCCTATTGGTCGCAGATTTTTTACGATTTGTTTTACTTAAACCAAGAAACGAAAGTAGTAACTATAAGAATAGTTCATATTCTATGCAACTAAATCGTTTTAGAAGGGTGAGGGAAACGAAACGCGCCAAAAGTATTGAAATATAATTATCTGTGTCTCAGTTGCGAAAGCGTCCGCCATTGTTGTGTTTTGTTCCGCGATCTTTATAATAAAAGTTGTCTTGTGGAAGAAACCGGTGAATATTTTATAAAGATACTTATATAGATTTACTCAGAAATAAATAAATATTAATTGTGAAGTGACATTATTCGTGACAAAGACACGAAATACAGTGATAAAAGGCAAAAACTTTTTAGAAGGGCTATTTCTACTCTTGAAACTTGCTATTTTCGTAATAGTTTTATGATAAATACTCTTTTAATAGTTATGAAAGACATAAAAGTACCCAGATTATTTATCTGAAAACATATTTTAGCAATTAAATACTAGTATTGTTGTACATTTTCACTGTCATCGTGTTTCAAATGGTAAATAATTCACAGCCACAGTGTTCGTTACAGTAACATGGCGGCCTGGCACGGCGATCTTTTTGTCACGCGTTCGGATTATAATTTTTTTAGTAGCGTTAGATTCATTTGTTACAAATAAATAATGTACTGTGTGAAAACCTAAAGGTATATGCGATAGTGTTTTTGTGTTTATGAACCAAACAAGTAATGATATTCATTAATATGTGATGAAATGTTTGTGCGAACGAGTGAAAAAAAACAAACTTCTAAGTTTGTAAGCCTGTTTTGCCGGAAAGGTGAGTATTTAGTTGTAATTCATGTTATTATTATGATAGCTGATTTAATACCCAACACAATGATATGCAATTTATGTGATATAATTATATTAAGGTGTCATAATTAATTTTTTTCCGGTAACCTATGCCAATGAAAATTTGCAGCAACGTGACCTTTCGCACTTGTGGCACTTTGCCTTTAGTTTGATCGCACCTCAAGGGTTAAACGTCAAAGTAATATGCTTGTCCCTCCCTACCATGCTACAGTACCTACCTAATCGCATACTATGTTCGTACAGTCGAACATCTTCCCGCTAGACCACCATAGGGGCGAGAATCGCTCAGAAAGACATCGTTGCTTCCGGTGCTACTTTACACCCACATTGAAACACGTATACAAAACCAATTTCTAGTGTGCCTCGACTCTATGAGCGAGCCAAGGGATTTTTTGTAAAAATTCCAATGTGAAAAAATATACCTAGATAATTATTTTCAAATCATTAGGAAAGAAAAAATAAATTTACAAAACAACCTAATAATGCTAGCTGCATGGTGATACTGAATGTCAATGCTGATTTTATGGATGAACTATAGACAAGGCATGTAGTCTGGTTGAGTATATATGATCGTGTTTCGATATACCTAATGCATTTGGAATATAGGTACAATCTGAATTGATAAAACATCTCCTTTGCAAATATGGTTAGGCTGAAAAATGCATGGTAAAAGCTGTGAGTTTGACATTTACCAACTTACATATTATATTCAAATTCAAACCAAAACGCAACAAATTCAAACCCAACAAACCGTCGTCGAATTTCACGATTCGCCGTATGCAAAAGCTTTCACCGCTACATCGCATGTACATTATATTTCCAATTGTAAACACTACATTGTACATTACTGTATAAAAGACTAGCACAGAATTTGCTCTGATTGTGAAAGGGGTATAACATTCATTGAATATATATCAGTGTATTCACTTTCTCGAGTACAATCGAGAACAAAACGCTTGACGGAAATACTGCGACTATTTGATATGTGTGTGTCAATAGTTGCTTTACAATGCTCAGATAAGAACAACATGAAAAAGTAGACTTTTTATTAATGTTTAAAGGTATGTGTAATGTTTAAATGATGTAAGAATTTGTAAGATACCAGACTATAGTTTAATAATTGAATAAGTCTGTATTTTAGGCTGTTAAAGCTGTATTTTTACAATTGGGTCCGAAGAGGTCGCAGCTGCCGAGCAAATGGATTATTAGGCGTATGCTCTTAAATTTAAAGATACTTATTAGAAATACCTGTACTAAATATCATTTTATATATATATATAATATGTAATGATACAAACATTTTATCGTAAATTGAGTTGAGACGTTATAGATAGATACTAGTTTCTTGAAGCAAGGTTAATATCAATTTAGTTTTTTTATACAACGTGTGCCTCGGTATGACGCAGTAGTTGATGTTTCCAAAATCATAGGTATTAATAATTAAAATTCCTTTGCCTCATTATTAAGAACCGAAATATTGCTCCTACTTTTGCCCTTTTGTCCATTAACAGGTACTACAAACCCCAGTAGCCTTATTATACCGACAGTACCCCAAATATAACCAAATAACAAGGTACCTAAACAAAGCTATCGGGCCCTCTATTACCTTGATTGACAATAGGCATACACCAGTAAGTTTATTGGCGATAAGACTAACATCCTACAAATATTATGTATTCCGTGGTTATGTTCCATTGATATATTTGATACGTAGATACTGTTACAGAAAGTTTTGGTTGCCATGATGTGAAGTTCTTGGAAACTCTTATGCTTGCTCGTATACTGAAATGGTCTATTAGGTATATACCTAAATAGATCAATGAGATATATGAGAACATGCTTATGTTGGTAGACATGTTTTCCACGTAAAAGGTCACTACAGAAATAATATAAGTATCCGGACTAAGTCAATAGTATAGTATAGCTAAAAAATTTGCCAAAAACCAAAGGCATGCAAAAAAATATGAATGTTTTTAGATATCAGCAGTACCTTAGGGTTGCGTTATTTAGGTAGGTACCTATCCAATATTTTGGTTTTTTGAATAGTTAGTTATCGCTTGCCCTACGCCCCGGAGACCACGTTTAGCCGTAGGTTTCGGCTGTCATGAAGATCTTTGACAGAAGTTACAGGGAGTCAATACCTCTAAATAAACAGACTACTAGACTTTATCATGGAATATCGCTATCCCTTTGGGTTGCGGATATTAGCCAGGCAGTTGCTCTGTGGAATTCTGTTTTAAGCCTGACATCCACTGTCTTCTTGCACTTGCGACTGTCATTTGATCTCCGCAACTCATAGGCATAGCAACATCATCATCGTCATCATCAGCCCTGTATATAAACTGTCCCATCGCTGGGCACGGGCATCTTCTCACTATGAGAGGGTAAGGCCATAGTCCACCACGCTGGCCAAGTGCGAGGTGGCAGACTTCACATGTCTTTCGAGAACATGCAGGTTTCCTCACAACGTTTTCTTTCACAGTTTAGCAAGTGATAATTAACAATTTAATACGCACGTAACTTTGAAAAGTCATTGGTGCGCGCTGTGAATTCGTACCCGAGACCCTCGTCGTAGCAATTTGTCGGTCCCTCCACTAAGCTATCGCTGCTTGTGCTAGGATAGCAACAACGTACAGTTAATCCGTGATTCGTAACACCAGTACTTATTGTTTCACGTAATTACTATATATCTAAGCTTCGCTCATCTCTGATCTATACGCAGCCTAACATAAGGTGCACGGATGTCCGCTGACGCTTGACAGCGGTCTACGCATCACCGCCTTAATTGCGCTACTCTATGACATCGCGACACACGTGCTGGAGAAAACACTTGTCTGTATATTAAAAACTAGAGGACGCCAGCAGCTACGCCTGCATTCTTTTATTTACCAGTTTTGGCCGATCCCGTGGGAATTTCGGAAAATCCCTTCTTAGTGCACCCCTACGGTCCTCAAGGAAAATACCTGCCAAATTTCAGCTTCCTGCGCCCAATAGTTTCAGCTGTAGCGTGTCTGTCAGTCAGTCAGTAACGCAACGATTTTATATATTAAGATTGTTATGTAACTGACTATAGACAACGCATAGCCTATTGGGCACATGCAGCTAAAAGTTCCTTGGAGACACTAGGGGTGCACTAAGAAGGGATTTATCGAAGTTCCCATGGAAATAAAAGTGAAATAAAAAAACTGCCTCGTATATGCGATCATCGTCTAATCAATAATAAATGTCAGTAATTATGGAAACCTTCACAAATCACAATAATCATCATCATCATCATTATCAGCCTTTAACAGTCCACTGCTGGACTAGGCCTCTCCTTTGAAAGGAGGAATTGGCCTACTATACCACGCTGGCCATACGGGTTGGTATAGGGTTTGTTTCAAGGTTTCCTTCTCTTACAGTGCTGTTCTCTGCATAATATGCTCCCTCTGTCGGCTCTTACGACACCCATGGGATGATATGGGGTGGTGACAATCCGTATTCTTAATCCGTCACCACAATCACAATAATAAACATCTTATAATGAGTCTTAAACACGTCAATGTAATACCTCCTTTTAAAAAGTAAAATTAAAAGAAACCAAAATACTTTAGTGTTTTATTAACACGAGTTACGTTAAGCGGCACAAAACCAGACAATAATACTCTTCAAAATTTAGCTCAATATTACCGAGATAAAATTGTGCAGTTTCATACTCGATACTGAAAACTTAATCGGCTTAAAAGTCAATACAAAATTAATTAAAAGAAAAGAGGATCTGGGATCTGTTTATCAGTTTTATATTGAAAAAGAAAGTTATGGAATATTATTGACAGAAATATGCCAGTAGTGATCTCGCCAGCAAAACGTACATAGTGACGGAACTAGACACTTCTAACGAGAAAGGTGTTCGTGATATCCGTTCCTGCGAAACTATGGCTTTGAACCTCTAAAAACAGGTACTCTACAAATATACCACTATAAGTATAGAAAACCAAGTGATTCCAGAGTAATACAATCACGATTTTAATTCCTAGAATGAGCATTGAGAAAGAAAGAGAAATGTACTTGATCTAAATCGCACCATTTAAGTTAAATTCTACGTAGTACCTAGAGAAAAGCTCCATACCATTTTTTTATTATACTATTTAGATCTGAGCAATAAAGAATATAAATTATTCCAAAACCAATATGAAAACAAGAATACGGATAAACCGTTAACACAAAAAACAAGACCTAACAAATATTTTTGGATTGCGATTTCTTATGTCAGATATCCCTTTCAGAACTCTGCCATACAATTGTGTGGTTTACTAGATTCAAATTTGTACCTAAAATAATTGTTTGAAATGACCGGGGAAGAGCTCACACGATTACGCGGGAGCTGAGCTATGACGTAGCGTTTGAATTTCGTGCGTCGGTCAGTTTCCCAACTGACCGACGCACGAAATTCAAATGCTGTAACGTGAAAAATATTAAATTATATTATTAAAATATCTGGTAAAAGTTGTATTTATTTATGAAGTAGATAAGAGCATGAGATGTTTACAATGGTGATTATTACTCGGCATACTGATCGTGTGGTGACGCATTAAGAATATGAGGCAACTATTTTACACCAAGCAAATAATATATTTAGAAAGAAACGGAAGACTCGACTCCAAAACCTGTCTGGTCAACGTGGCGTAGCTGGCCAAATCCTTCATTTGACCTACAATGCTATTGTCAAGCAAATTACGAGAAGCCTATATCCAGTAGTAGACTGCAAAAGCTGTATGACGACGTAGTATCATAAAATACTTATTTTTATATTTTAGCCTGTATCCCCGAAGGGGTAGGCAGAGGTGTAATATTACACCCACATCTCACCATGAATTTTTAGGTCCCACGTAATAGGGGGCGAGCCTATTGTCGTACCGGGCACATTACCAGACTCTGAGGTGAGTCTTTCTGAGAACTGAGAAGAAACTGAGAATTTCCTAACGGAAAAACCCAATAACACTTTGCCCGACCCGGGAATCGGACCCAAGACCGCCCAATCCCACGCGCACATTTATGCCGCGAGACCAAAATACTAGGTCATAAAATACTAGGCTCATCTTATCCTCCTAACGTTATCCCAGTTGCAACCCAGGGTTCATTTACTACTTTAACCGGATTTGACTGCATATTTGCTTTATATAAATAACATAAAATACTGGCCTAACGAAGTTCACCAACCAAATAACGTTATAAATCATAAACCCCCATCATTACTTAAGCTTTATGCCCTACAAAACGCCCCTATAGCCCTTGTATCGTGGAAAGGAAAATAAAATAATGGTCAAGCAATAATGCCTTATCGTCGGATACAAGTTTTAAGTGTGGTGGTTGTAAAACTGATCGTAAAATACAGCCTGCAGTGGGGGCGTATTGTGGGAAATTGTTAAAAGATCGACTGGAGATAGGCCGTGGATCGTTCAATCCTGGCTGTTTGACTTATGTGGACTTGTAATTTGGGTTTGTGGGCAATTCTTTATTAAACGACGAATTCGATCTCTTTTGCATGTAGTTTTTTTTATTTCTTTTAATGACATCTATTATTTAACCTTCTCAGTTTATTCCAAGTTAATAATCTTATTTGCAGCTTAACCTGTTCCGCTACAGGGCAAAGACCTCACTAATTCTCTACTTATCGAAAGCTATTGTTACTTACTCTTCATTTAGTTGTGAATCACTTTGCCTCCTAAGCTACTACAGACACTTTTATTCAAATTCGGGTATTTATGATACTTATTTTTACTCCGATCACTCCTTCACAAAACCATTAATGAAAAAAAAAATGTTAAAACTGTCTCATTTTCTTTTAAAGTTTATTCGTATAATTGTTGTTCTTCCCCGTAACTTCTTAACCTTTAACTACCAACGTAGGGCCTGTGAGGCCGCGGCGGCTTGTCAAGTTGCTAGATTTACCCCTTCCCAGCGCATCCGAGCCCCGGCTCGTTAGTAGCTGTGAGTTTAGTTGCCGATGCCGTGAAGTGTGGTGGTATTGCCGGCGAAGACCATTTATGTAAGTTATGTCACTTTAAGGTTACTACGCGGCCTCTCAGGCCCGACGTCGGTACTAAAGTTAGATTTTTTTGAACGACGAATATAATTTGATGATTGTTTTCAGGAATCAAATGTATAATTTAAATGATGGATGTACCTGGGACGACAGGGATTTAACTTAGTTTACCTATTGATACCCTGGGTGTCTCCAAAAGACCACGGCGTGTAATAAATGTACTGGATGAAAATAAGTCTGCTTTGATCCAGAACTTGATAGCTGAAGACTCCAGTGGATCGGAAGCAGATAACATCGTGGACAGTTATATACCGGAAATCTGGCCTGAATTACAAAGTGTGGATGTAATTGAACTACAAGCGTTTGTTTTAGACTTTTGATGTATAGGTACAGTACGCCAAACAAATGTGCCCCGATTGAGTAACTTTGTTATTGGACATGTTTTATATTTTTTGTAAACCAGGTATTTATTGCAATTTTTTTTAATAGAAATAGTCTTCAAGTTTAAGAAAAAGTACTATTCATGCTTCCCAAGAAGTTATTTTTTTGTTAATAGTTTTTAGTGCGTAAAGAGTATTTTCTTCATCAACAAATTGAACTAGTGTCTGAAAGCGAAATAATTTCAAAGTTAAATAAAGTTGATTACATAAATTGTCTTTACTTTTATTTGTAGACCCAAAATTAACAATACAAACTATATTTGGATGTATATGACATATATTTAAAAACACGAGTGTTAAACATGCGGCCTCTCAAGTCCCACGTCGCGTCGGTACTAATGTTACAAAAAAATCCACCTCGATAGCTAAAGGTTAAAATAGTAGTATGCAACTAGCAAAATTGTATCAGTAAACTGCTTTAATTTATAAATGATGAACAATCATATGTTGTCTGCTAATATTTTAATAAATTTATCAAAACACTTCAGAAAAGCTTAAGTATACAAACGCCATGGTCATGATCAAAGATCCTTATTTCGGTCTTGTTTATTATTAATAAAGGCGTAAATTACAAAGGTCGGCCCTCGACCAAATCGTAAAAATGCCTCAAACATCATGAAATATTAACCGCTTGTTGTAATCAAGTTTTATTGTCTATCGATTTATGCTCGCTGTACACATTGGCCCAACATGCTGGCCCAACGTATTGGCCCAATGTGTAGAGAGCTACTTGGCGCTATGTTGGCTTAATGTACCGCTGTACACATTGGCCCAACATGCTGGCCCAACGTATTGGCTCAATGTGTAGAGAGCTACTTGGCGCTATGTTGGCTTAATTGGTGTAGTTGGCGCCGACGTTGGCCGGCCAGCCGAATAGTGTCGGTTTTTTGTGCACACATCAAAGGATCTTGGCGCGCTCCGCCAACAGCTGTCACACGTCGGCGCCTTTTTCATTTCGTTGTCGCTCTTCAGCGGAGAGAGTACTGTTGCGCGCGAATATATGTATTTACGTTCCCAATTTAATATACTTACATACATATATAACGATGGCGGCGGCGTAGGGCAGCAATGAGGTTTTACAATTTATACTTATACAATTTAAGAGGTTTACTCTAAAAGCCCCTGTACACATTGGCCCAACTAGCTGGCCCAGCATGTTGGGCCAGCATGTTGGGCCAACTAATACGACGCACACTGGCGAATATTAGCTAAAATCTGGCCAAAATATGACTTTAAAATATTGTCGATAGAACACTTTTATAACACTTAGCTTAAACCTTAATAAATGACGCAACTTTTGAGCATTCTTTGATATATTTTATATGGTAAAATTCTATAATCTGCCTAAGAATTTGATCAAAATTGTTTTTACAACTGTAAATGTTTGGTGTTTTTCTGTTATGGATTCTATTTCTAGAGCTATTTGTAATTGCTGTCAGATGGTACTACTTTCTAAAAAAATCCTAACACCGATACCCTTGCCTAGAAATTGATAGTATTATTTACTTACGTAAGCAGAAAGAATAAAAAAAATAGGTCGATATTCTTCTGTATTCCGAGAAATAAGCTGTATTTAATTGAAGCATATAATGCTAGTATTTAGTTTGTTTTAGATTTGGCTACCGATATCTGCCTTATTATTAGATTTTATTAGTTGTAAGTTCCTGTATTTATGCGTACATTTGCCGTGGAATATTTTGAGGTCTTTAACTTGAGTTCATTCTTTTAATGAGTGGTTTTAAAAAGTTGATATCTAACTGAAGATGCACAAGAGTAAAGAAGTAAGGATATAAATAAATATCACAGAGACTTTATAACAAAAACGCCCCGTATTTAAACTACAAATGAGTCATTTATTTCAAAGACTTTGCGTTTCTTCAGTTCCTTATATGTCAAGTTTACGTTAAACGTCTAGAAAGTCCAATACGCAGTTGCCCTGGATGCAATTTAACTATTGAAAGAACCTGAAGTGGAGTATTATATATTTAAACAAACTTAGGTATTCATATTGGATACTATAAAGTTTGTGTATCTCTGATCATTCATGTTTCTTAATTATGAATATTATTAATTATAATACAATTTTCGATACTTAAATTCTTGTTAATCTCTATCATATTATATATACTAACTATTATCCTTCTATTGTTTTAAAACTATCGATATCATAAAGTCAGTCTTTATATTCGCGCTGGTCGGAACAACGGCCTCTTTACATAAAATAAAAATTATTCATAGATCAAAAGGTAACGTTTAATTTCAATAGATTTATTTAACGCATTTTAATTATTAAAACATTTTGGCCATCTTTTTGGTAATATTTGCCAGTGTGCGACGCTAAGATTGCTATTTACACATTGGCTGACGGATCATTCTGCATTGGTGCTTAGACAAAGATGGACGTAGAAGCACTTGCAGCCACGGCTATTTATTTATACAGTGCGTTTTATTATTACCTGCGCGTACGTGTGTACTAAAGTAGAATGCTGTTGTCATTAATGATAATTTTTTTCTTTTTGATTTCGTTAACAGTGGCGTGGAGCCGTATGGCAGATAAAATTAATATAAAATTTTATCCGCCATACGGCTCCACGCTTCATTAACCTGAAATATAAAATAGGCAGCTTGTTATTAATAATAGTTATTTTGGTTAAATAACCTACCCCAACTACCAAGCCTAGACGATAACAATGTGGTACCTAATAAAAATATGTTTTTCAAGTTACTTCGTTTTTAATTTTATATAAATAAGTAAAAAACAACATATAATTAGTAAAAAGATATATATTACTGTTCCATTTCGGTACAATTACTATAAATTGTTAAACCTCATTGCTGCCCTACGCCGCCACCATCGTTATATATGTATGTAAGTATATTAAATTGGGAACGTAAATATATTCGCGCGCAACAGTACTCTCTCCGCTGAAGAGCGACAACGAAATGAAAAAGGCGCCGACGTGTGACAGCTGTTGGCGGAGCGCGCCAAGATCCTTTGATTTGTGCACAAAAAACCGACAATATTCGGCTGGCCGGCCAACGTCAGCGCCAACTACACCAATTAAGCCAACATAGCGCCAAGTAGCTCTCTACACATTGGGCCAAAACGTTGGGCCAGCATGTTGGGCCAATGTGTACAGCGGTACATTAAGCCAACATAGCGCCAAGTAGCTCTCTACACATTGGGCCAATGTGTACAGCGAGCATTAGCAATATAGTTAGGCGAATGCTACATATTTAATATTTACTATGATCTGCCAATATTATAGTATTCTGAGACAAAACATATGAGGCAGTCAGAGCCCAAACTATGCTGTTTTTCCTTGGAAATCAGACAAATACCGTCGTTTGCCTGCTATGATATTATATTATATATATATTTTCTTAAACTTCTTGCACAATTACAAAAAAGTAATGCACAAAGGCGGGCTTAATGCCAGAGGCATTCTCTACCAGCCAACCTTTGGGTGATGCAGAGATGATGCTTAAAGAGGGAGTAATTTAACAAATAATATTAATTTTAAAACAACATAATTAATACGTATCACACTAGATAAATATGTAATAACAGGCATAATAACAGTAACATATTATTATAAATATATACATACAAAATATAATACATATATACACTTACAAGTATAATAGATATTTATATTATATAAATATATATACATATACAAGTATCCTTTACAGAGTCCATTATGATTCTATCAATTCAGCCATATAATGCTGGCGTACTCTAATTTTAAACAGTTCACGAGATGGAAAACTAGATGGCGCCACCGCCTCAATAACACTAAGTTCATGTCGCTAGTTAAAAAACAATTTGTTTTAGATATAATCCGGAAATAATTATGTGTAAATAATGCTTTAAAGTGAATTTAAACTTCCAAATCTTACGTACAAGTGTTATCCATGGATTTAAACAACGTTTTATAATATAGATATAGATATAACTAGAGGACCCGTGCTGCTCCACAGCATATTTTAATATTATAAAAAAGCTCTTACATATAGGTATGCTGAGTACATTGTAGCCTTATCTAATAAGTAAAAAGGTGATATTCTTACCAAAAATATATATATCAAAAAACTTCTTTTCTCACAACATTGGCTTTGCGTTGCACCTAAGGTATCGTGAAATTTCCACCTTGGCATTACTGAATGGTTTGCCGCGCAATAGCGATATATAACTATAATATGTATAACTGACGAAAGAAAGTTCTTCAATATGACTGTGCTGCCCTACCATTCTTTCCATTAGGACACTGTAATGTCTTTCGTCCAGGTGCCCAGAAAATAGCAAGTTATGAACAATTTCGCCAGTACCATAGTCAGTAAACGTATTACTGTTTTCCAGGAGAACTCTGAATTGACACTCGGGATATAGCTCACTTACACTCTGAAGTTCAGCATGCCCTGCGCACTGTATATTGGCACCCATCACACGTTTGTAATCTGTTGCATTTGTAATGGTCTGGCCATATGCTTCGTGCCCAACAATGAAGTTACTATATACATCCCACTTATTGACTATGTTATCAACAGTGGCCAAACGAATTTCATAATGTTTATTCTCACTTCCATATAAACAATAAGAAATTGCGCGGAATAAGCATCTACCGTCACCAAGAATGGAAATCACTTGAAAATAAATTTGTTGATGGTAGAATTAATCAAATCTGAACCCGTTACCACCCGTATTTTTTTAGCAGTAGGAGGACCAACCGGTACCAAATCTCCAACAGGGTCGTCATTGACCAAGATTCTTTGTTCAAACTTTCTCTGAGCATTTTTCAATTTCCTTCCAAGAATCATCATTATAATTGAAAACACAACTACTCACAAAAAATACGCTATTAAATCAGAAACTTACGTAACTAACTTACGCTAACTTCTCTTTTTCTTTATCTGTCAATATTTTACTATCAAAATTAAAAATATAGAAAAATAACTTTTTTTTAGAAGTAAGAAAATAGGTTTAATTTTGTGTATGGGTGTGATTAATCCATAATTATTCAGAAATGTAATAATGACGTGTATAGTTTTGGTCAAAATTTTAGTTTTGGTAGGAATGGTAGCTTTGTTAGCAATCGTAAGTAACATTGCTACCAAAACTACAATATGTGCCAGAAATACAATATCTACCAAAACTACTATTACTACCGAAAATACTATTCCTATCAAAACTACTATTCGTACTAACACTATCTACCATTTTTTAAAACTACAATTTCTACCAAAACCGCCGATGCTGTCAAAAGTACCTACCTTTTCTCTCAAAACTACTATTCTTACCAATACTACAATTTCTACCATAACTACCACTTGTAATAATATAATTATATGACAATAGTACTATGAACTGCTGCAATATGTTCCACATAAATAAAAAATGCCCGAAAAAGTCTGTAATTTAAAAACACGAAAAATCAGTTCACCCAACATTAAGGGTTAACTGGTAACATTCGGGGAATATTACCTGCCATCAGCGATAATTCACTATAGTGATAATTTGACCAACATCGGATATAATTTTACACACCACCACACTCACACCCGTATGAAAGTAAGGCAAGGTCACCTTAAGGAGGCATAACGTTTTTTCCTGGCAGTTACCGCAAAGAACTTATTAGATGCCATTAAAATATTTTTGAATTTAGAACCGTCCATGTAGAGAGCAAGCAATGGAATCTTAAGAAATTTATAGGAAAATATTGAAAAATAAGTTCTATGTCCACACCTATCTTCCTTCAAACTTATCCAATTTAAATGAGCATACCATCAAATGAAAGAACTCTTTTCAGCGCGTGTTTTAGGCCTATAACGAAACGCCTACCTCAATGAGAACCAGATATATAGAAGCAGAAAGTCATTGACTACGGCTACGAAAACGTAAAAAATGTATGGGAGAAAATTGTTTTTGCATATAACTTAATAAATGTGCAAGTTAGGTAATTTCTAATGCTTGATGACAAATCTATGCAGTGAGAGGTTTCATTTAAAAGAAAATTCATGCGAATCGGGTGGGGTGGAACGGGCTGGCGGACTCGTATTATAAAACACAAATTCTTTTAATATATAGATATTGCTGAAACTACAGTGACAGTGCAGAAATAACAAACAATCTCAAGTGAACGAATAATTACAACGTGTTTTAACTCTGTGTGTACAAAATACTGTAATAAAAACTATATTCTGATTAAACCAGTGAACAATTCATTCAAAGTTACAAGATACACAATTAGTGACGGTTTTTTTTTCAACAATATTCAAAAATTGCCGCGCTGCTAGCGACAATACGGATGGTAGCTGTACTAATAACTGTCAGTTTTGACACTTTTGACAGTTTTGTTGTGAATTAGCGACATCTAGCGTCTAGTAGCAAAATAAATATTTGTATGAAGTGCCAATAGATGGAGTTTAAATAAAAGCAATGGAATATTATATAATTTGGTGAAACAATAATAGTTTAGTAACAATATTACAACATGGATTAATTTTAATACTTACAGGCTTCGCAAAGAATTTGCTTGCCTAAAATAATTATATATATTTTGCAAAATAGGAAACTTTTTGGCAGATTACCGTATTTCCTTATAATGAATTCCTGTGACAGAAACATTACCCAACGGCGCAAACAGGTAGAGGGCGTGGACAGTATGAGTAGTTGTAATGATGATTCCTACGATACTTCTTCAAGCCTATCTCTTTCGGGTACTGCGCAGAGCCTACCAGACTTGTCTAAAGCATTGCTTAGTAATGAAGTTGAAGAATTAAGAAGTGAAATTATGAAGTTAAGAATAGATTTAGAAAAAACACAGAATGAATTAGACGATCTAAACTCAGAAAATCACTCTCTTCAAAAAATAATAATTACTCAGAAAAGTAAAATAGAAAAGTTGACACTTTTATGTACAAGTTCCTGCAATACTATATCCACAAAGAATCAAAATAAAACGTCAAGAAAGCCAAAACCTACTGCTGCTAAAATTCAAAGTCTTCTAGATGATAGTTACAATGAATTAAATATAAGTCATGAACATACAGTAAAGAATCCCATATGCAATGAGCAATTAAGTGACTTGTCAAGCACAACACCCATAGTTAACACACAGTTGATAGCAAATACTGAACCCTCTTTTGAGACAAAGGACCCTAAGAATGAAAATGGAAGAACCAGCAGGCTCTTAATATTCTCTGATGTACATACACATATGAGGAATACTCTTCAAAAACTGGTTGGACCGAGCGTCTTTGTTTCATCAATAAGCAAACCAGGTGCTTCAACTGATAAACTGCTGGAGTCATCCCTAGAACTGTGTAAAGACTTTAATAAATTAGATTACGTTATTATTGTGTGTCGAAACAATGAAAAAAATCCGTTAAGAGTACAATCCACATTATATTTTTATTTGGATAAGCTGGCACATACTAATGTATTATTATGTGATTCAAACCGAGGTAGGTATTTAAGTATAGTTAAGTTGCATGAAATATTTCACCATATTTGTTCTCAATTTAGTCATAGTATACTTGTAAACATTGATTATTGGGTGCCTAACAGATCATATTATCTGATTCTATGTAGATTTATACTAAGAAACATATTACATTTAAAGTATAAAAACGATTACATTCACTACACCAAGTTGCACACTGCAGAAATAAATAACACTATGTCAATTGGCATACAAACAGATTTTGCTCTGAAACCCAGTTTATTATCAATAGAAACTCAAACGGATTGTTTATTTCGAGACTAAAAATACATTTACCATATTACATAATAATATACAGGGTATTAGATCAAAAGTATGTGATATAGAATTATTGTTAGAGTCTAGACATGTAGATGTTCTATGCTTATGTGAAACATTTCAAAAAGATAATCATGCTGAAATATTACAATTGTCAAACTATAAAATGGCAACATACTTTTCCAGGAAAAACAAATCTCGTGGTGGTGTGGCAATCTATGTTAAAGACAATATAACATTTAAAAAGATTGACTGGATATCTGAATTATCAGTGGAAATCCACTTTGAATGTTGTGGTATTATAATTCCTGAGACAAATTGGTATATAGTATGTTTATACAGAACACCTAATAGTAATATAAGCTTGTTTATTGAAAAATTAGAACTATTATTATACAAATTAACCATCAAATTGAGAGCTATAAACAAAAAAATATTTATCTTGGGTGACTTTAATATTGATACCCTAACATGCAATAGTAAAAGTATTATATTCAAAAACACACTTAAAGCATTTAATTTGCATCTAACATTAAGCCAACCAACTAGAATAACGTCACACTCGGCCACATGCATTGATAATATTATCACGAATCACAAGAAGTACAACGCTCAAATATGGGACCTAGGTATATCAGATCACACATGTCAAGTAATAAAAATTCCATGAAGCACAAGTTATAGAGAAAAGTACTGGTACAAAATGCGTCGTAATATAAATTATTATATTGACATTTTTGAAAAATACATCTCACAAATAAGCTTTATTGAAGTATATCAATATACAGATGTTAATAACGCATATGATGCATTCATAAATTTGTTTATCTTAATTTTTAATCTTACCATACCAATAGAAAAAGTTAAAATATACCATAAAAAAGATTCGTCATGGAAAACCAAGGGCATTACAATATCTAGCAAAAATAAAAGAAAAATGTATATTGAATCATAAAGTAATCTAGAAATTTAAATAAATTATGTACGATGTTGTAAGGTCCTAAAACGTGTAGTAAAAGCGTCAAAGAAAATGTCTAATATAAAATTCATCTCACAAAGTGCTTATAAAACAAAAGCCACTTGGGCACTAATTAAAAAGCAAACACAAATAACAAATGTTCTCAAGCCTACTATAGACTATATTACACATAAAAATAAAATAATAAAATCACCAGAACAAATAGTAAGCACTTTTAATCGTTTTTATGTTAATCAACACCGCAGTATAAATATAGTCAACCAGAAAAAATCAATAAACCAATTTAATAACCCAAATAGCATCTTTCTGTATCCTGTTGACAGAAATGAAGTAATAAAAATAGTTAAAATCTTGAAAAATAAACCCAGTTTCGGCTATGATAATATACCCATTAAAATTATTAAAGAAAGTATAAATTTTATTGCAGATCCGCTAGTACACGTTATCAACTTAATGTTAGAGACAGGGGCGTTTCCGGATCATCTTAAGAAGGCTCTAATAAAGCCACTGTTTAAAAAAGGTACGCGGGATGATATAAATAACTATAGACCCATAGCTTTATTGCCGACTATTTCAAAACTATTCGAGAAAATCATATACAATAGAATCACAAAATTTCTAGAACATTATAACATCATTAACATTAATCAATTTGGATTTCAGAAGAAAAAAACCACTTCTTTGGCTATATATAAATTATTTAATACAATATGGGACAAAATTAATAATAAAATACCTTCTGTTGCGCTTTTTATAGATATTTCAAAAGCTTTTGACTGTGTGAAATATGTCATTTTGCTGAATAAATTGGAATACATAGGAATAAGAGGCGTCGCTTTAAAGTTAATAGGTAATTACTTAAATAATAGAAAGCAAGCAACTACTATTGAAGTATTTAATGAGCATTCAAAAACAGTAGAAGCAGTTATATCTAATTTCGATAATGTTATACTTGGTGTGCCCCAAGGCAGCATATTGGGTCCCCTTTTATTCCTTGTATACATTAATGAACTTCCAAACATAATCAACCACCTATGCGTTATGTATGCTGATGATGCAACAATATTTATTTCCAATGATGATAATAATACTAACTTTCAAGACGAAATAAATAAAAAACTAACAACAGTAACTGATTGGTTAGATTCAATAAACTTTAAAGTAAATCTCTCTAAGACAAAAATAATACAATTTAGGAATTATAAAAGTAAACCCACTCCATTAAATATATCTGTTTCCAATACAAAAATTGAACAAGTAAGTGATTTAAAATTTTTAGGAGTTGTAATCGATCAATATCCAAATTGGAAAGCACACATCGAAATTGTAGACAAAAAAATATCCAGCGCCTGTTATGCACTATCAGTTCTGTCGGAAACTACCAATATAAATGTCACCAGAAATGCATATTTTGGAAATGTCTATCCTCTATTATTGTACGGTATAATATACTTTTTTTTTTCTTTTTTTCCTCATTTACCCGTGTGTCGGAGGGTCGGGTATCGCTGAAGCATTCCTCGCTACCCCCCGACGGGTATTGGCCCGCCAGATGGTCAAGCGGGCCCCGAACGAAACCCCCTTGGCGGCGGAGCCCAGGAGGACGGCAATGCAACACCGCATCTCCTCTTCCTCTGCGGCCCCACCGCGACGCAACGATAGTGCGCCCCCATTTGGTCGCGAGAGATAGAGCGCGCGGCAACGCAACACCGACACGCCTCTCCTCCCGCGACCACACCCGACTGCAAGGGACAGACAGAACTGTCCCCCGCACCCGCACCTTGAGACGCCTCCTACGCAGGCCTCACGCAAGCCCACGTGGAGCATCCCCTCCCGGGATCCCGCTTAGCTTCACCGTGGGTGACCAATCCACGGTTACTGAGCCCCCCCACCACGACAAGGTGGAGAACCCACAGGGGGGGTAATTTAGGTCCCATGTTGGGGCGCCAATAAGATTTTGGAAACTGAGAAATATTTTTAAAACGAAGGGATTTCTCACACTTACTTGTATTAACATTTTTGAATTATGCTTATTTGTGAAAAATAAATAAGAATATTTTGATTTTAAATCTGCTTCAAAGCGAAACATACGAAATAAATATGAGTATAATATTAACTTACCTATAATTAATAATACGATTTACTATAAAAGCACTTACATTTCTGCAATTCGTGTTTTTAACAATATACCTACCATCTTAAAAGAATTAGATGGCCGTCTATTTAAAATAAATTTGAAAAAGTGGCTTATTGAGCATGCTTTCTATAGTCTAAACGAGTTTCTTGGTCAATCGTATTAGTGCATTTATTTAAGCTTCTATTCTGTTTTGTTTTGTTTAATTGTTATTTCATTTTTAAGAAATTATGTTGCATGGCCGGTATGGGCAAACTGTTGTGTCCAAAAATTTTATTACTAAGACCTATGTAATGTACACAGTTACGCAATAAATACATCTTTATATTTATGTAGACTTCCTGATTTCGAGAGGGAGTGCATTCCAAAGATGGACAGCCTGTATATAGAAAGAAGAATGAACAAGGCTGGAACTATGAGAAGGGCAGAGAAGAAGAAGGTTGTTAGTGGAGCGGAGATTTCTGTCATGAATGCTACATAAAAGTTGAAATTGAGGAGACAGATAAGCAGGAGTATGAGAAGAGTTCAAGAAAGAAAAAAAGAGTCGTCAGTGTACGCACTTTGCGACGTTAACGTATAGGCAGCCATCGTAGTTGGGAACGGTAAGCAGATTTTATGATCATACTTACGGAGGTCGAAAATGAATCGAATGGAATTGTTGAGAAGGCGGTCTTTATTGAGCAGATCTGCATTCAGGTCGAGATAACATACATCACCATAGTCGATTATAGGAAAAACTAACGTCTGCACAAGCATGGTTTTAATCTTGGTTGGAAGAAAGTTCTTCAAGCGATATAGAGTCCACAGGGTTCCTGTGACTTTGCGACTGGTATTTGCAATCTGTGTTCTCCAGTCAAGGGCAGCGTCGATGTGTAGGCCAAGACCCTTGACACTGGGGCTGACGGGGATAACAGACCCATTAAAATTAATAGGTGGAAGCGATTTGTCATCCACTCGGCACATAAAACGTGGGCTACCAATTAAGATTGCCTGGCATTTATCGGGATTAACTGACAGACCAAATCTATCTGACGAGTTTTTGATCGCATTTAGATCCCAGTTGATGTTATCGATGGCTGCAGTAAGACTTTCTGCACTTGCCTGGGTGTAAATCTGCAGGTCATCGGCGTAAAGATGATACGTACAGCGAAGATCATATGTGAGAAGATTTATAAACAATGAAAAAAGAAGAGGAGATATTATACCGCCTTGAGGAACGCCAGAGTCCAAATCTCGCCAACTTGACGAAGTTTCATCAACACGAACAGACTGCTGACGTCCTCGAAGATAAGATGAGAACCATTCCAGCGCGTCCGATGAAATCATATAGTAGGAGAGGACGGAAATAAGGAGGTCGTGGTTGACGGTGCCAAAAGCATTTGAAAAATCCACTAAGATAAGTACTGTGATCTTAGTGTCTTCCACGCCCGCCCTCACATCGCCAGTTACTTTTAGCAACGCTGAGACTGTGCTATGTCCGGGTCTGAATCCTGATTGTAGAGGAGATAAAATATTGTTTTCGAATACAAACCCGGACAGTTGTTTATAGACGCATGCCTTAAGCACCTTAGACAGAAATGGGAGGATGGAGATAGGACGGAAATGGGAAGGAAGGGAAGGATTAGAAACCTTTGGCAGTGGGCGGACGAAAGCTTTGCCCCACAGTGAAGGAAACTGGCCGGATTCAAGAGAAAAGTTAAGGATATGGGTTAAGGGAGAGAGGAGGAAATCCAGAATAACGGTGATCATATGACAACTGAGGTTGCCACATCCCACCGCTCTGGACTTGATAGATAGGATTACCTTTTTGACATCATCTGACATGACTGGAGAAAACTTAAAATAATTAATGTTTGGCCGCATTAATCCGGTCATATAGTTAAGAGTCTGTCGCTTGGTTATATGATCTAGGGAGCATGTGGAGGTAAAATGTCGATTAATGTCGTCCAACTCGATTGTCCTTGGAAAGCCTATATGACGTTGCTTTCCAATACCAAGAGACCCCAGAAAATTCCATATACTAGCTGGGGAAGAGGAATCAAGGTTGTCAATAAAGTGTCGGCGTTTAGCGTTACGAATCATCTGATTACACCGATTCCTAGCAGTCTTAAAAGAAGTCCAGTTCACATCATTCCGAACACAGTATTTCCGAAAAGCTCGGTCTCTGCGTCTCATCGCCATCCGAACTCCCTCCGTAATCCAAGGTGCTGGTGGACGCTTCAACTTGATCTTCCTAACCGGAGCATGGACATCGTACAATTTGACTACAGCCTCGTTGAAGAACTGGACTTTGGCATTCACTGTAGTTGCCGCGAACAAGATATTCCAGTCCATTACTGAAGCATCAAGCCATATAATTTATCCACGTCCATCCGAGAGAAACAACGCTTGTGCAAGACTTTGGGCGTAGATTTGGGAGGTTTAAGGATATATGAAAGGAATATGAGGTCATGATGGGAAAAACCAGTAGCAGGATACTGACCATGGGAAGGAACAAGGGAAGGGGTAGCGGTTAAATCTAGCCAGGTGTCCTCTCCGTTGGAGTTGTGGTGAGTGGCCTGAAGAGGTAGCACATGGAGACTGGCAAAGGATGTGGAGTAGCTGAAGTGTACGGGAGGGTTGAGAGGATAAAAGGTCAGTGTTAAAATCGCCCATGATAATGTAATGTGCATACTCCGAATCCAAAGATTCCAAAACCAATTCCAAGCCGGTAAAATAATCAATGGAGGGTGGACAATATACTACTCCAAGAACTAATTTAGTTCCCCTGACCCAAACCTCAAGAAAAAGAAATTCTACAGAAGATTGTGAAGGAGATGAAGCGATTATTTTGTAAGGAAGGTTGCTGCGCAGATATATAGCTATTCCTCCCCCTCTCCTATCAATTCGGTCATTTCTAACTAAAATAAAGCCAGGAAGAGGGTAGGAAGTAGAAAGAAGATGAGGTTTAAGCCAGCTCTCAGAAATCAGGACGGCGTGAACATTAGTACCTGAAAAAGCTTCGAAAAGGTTACTGAAATGGCTGGGTACGCTCTGTGCATTAATGTGGCATACATTCAATAACCGACTTGCAAGGTGGTTAAAATTTTGCCGTAAAGTATCGCTGAGAGTCAGGTCATCTAAAGAGCAAAAACTGTTATTCGCAGATAAACAGTAGAATCATTAGCTGAATAAAATGAAGAATCGTCTGAAGTAGACATACTTGATAATAATATAAAATAATAAATATAAATATATATATATATATATATATATAATTATATAATATAATAAAATACAGTATTTTTAATAATATTTAGGGTGACTTAAAGTCAATAATGCTGCACCACCCGCCAAACGACTCTTACAAGCACAACTTAAATGAAATTATTTAATTAAGTACTGGCAGAAATAAGAAAATAGTCGCATAAAAATAAAAAATACAGAAATCTGAATAAAAAAGGTAACAATCTAACATTACATAAAAAAAGTTAATTGAAAACGTCGATCAACGGACGAGGCTCTGGCAAACAAAATGTCCCAATAAGCGGCAATAGGCTCGCCACCTATTACGTAGGATCAAAACACTGGCGAAAAGTGGGCGTTTAATATGCCTCTGCCTACCCCTTCGGGGAAACAGGCGTGAGTCTATGTATGTATGTATGTATGTATGTATGAAAACGTTTCCAAACGCTTTCCAGAGACAAGTTAACTGTCAAACTGACAGCTATGACAGACTGATAATATGTCAGTGAAAACACTATAAAATCTTTGTTTACGAACAGAACAGAAACAACATTTAAAAACAAAATAAGAGGTATACGGAATACAACAATGCACACAGGTTTTTTGAAAGTGGATAATACCTAGATGATACATCAAGAAACGTTATTCATGCCACCATTTAAACAAGAAATAACATACATACATATCGTCACGCCTTTTCTCCCCGAAAGGGTAGGCAGAGGTGTATTTCTACACCCACTTTTCGCCAGATATACTTTAGTCCCACGTAATAAGGGGCGAGCCTATTGCCGTACGGGGCACATTTCCAGACTCCGTGCTGCTACTGAGAATTTCGTGACAGAAAAACCCAATAACACTGCCCGACCCAGAAATCGAACCCGGGACCTCCCGATCTCACGCGCACATTTATGCCGCGAGACCAACGAGGCAGTCGTATAGGGTTTGATGTCGAGTTTTCCGTCTCTACGCAAAGATGGTATTTGCATCGTGTTATCCCTTAGTCGCCTCTTACGACACCCACGGGAAGATAGGGGGTGGTGACACTTGTATTCTATGCCGTCAACCACACGGGAACAAGAAATAAGAACAAAAAATATATATGGACAACTACAATTAGGAAATACATACGACCAGATAACTTGAGGCGGCTTTGGCCGGCCCACTAGAAAGAATCTTAGGATACTTCTCAAGGACTGGGTTGAGCTCCTCCATGGAAACGATCCTGTGTCGGCTGCCATTGGGCGTCTTGATATTTATCACGCCATCCTGCGTCCAGCAACTCTTCACGCCAAAGTGTAACCTCGCCTTTGCGAATACTAACTGTCGTGCCTTCGTCAGAAACTCCTTGACAGAAGCCTTGGACCCCTTGAGCTTCGACTTAGCTTTGTAGACTGCAGCTTTGATGTCTGTGCTGACAAACTTCACCAGTATGGGTCGATGACGCTCCTTATTAGGACTCCCTAAACGGTGATACACCTTGATGGAGTCCTCTTGTACATCCTTCATTCCCCATAGTCACACGGATAATGTTCAAGACTGTGGATGTGCAGTTCTCTCGCTCCTGTTCAGGGATGCCAGAGAAAATCAATGCCTTTCTTCGCTGCCGAGTTTCCATGCTGTCAATTGCTTTGCGAAGCATACTAAATGTCAGCTCCCTGAATGTTCTGAACTCGTCGGCGACCTTGGCCACGGTATCCTTGGCTCCACCTCCGGTCTGCAGCTGTGCCTGAAGCTCATCCATTTTCCGAGTGACGCAATCTTCAAGACTTTTCTGTGCCAGTTGGATGTCCATTATTTGTGCCATTGTGTTGTTATTGCCAAATAAAGTGACTTAGTAGTGTAAAACTTGTTGGTCAGCTGGCAGGTGGTGTTCAGAAGTATTAGTAATACTTCACATATAGTACTGCAAACGTCAGGGGTGACAAAACTGTATGTATTACACTTATTTAAATTGAAAAATATCCAAATAATAAACTGAAACTATTTTAAATAAATTGTTGAATTCTAAGTTTAGTGTTAACTTTTTTACACCTACCGCCTATTTTGTGATATTCAATATCATATCCCAACCCGGTGGTTCGTCTGATGGTAAGCAATTACCGCCGCCTATAATGGATTCTCACAATACCACAAGAGAAGATTATGTGAAAAGAAATAAAAATATTTATAAGAAAAGGGGGATGGTGCCTTCAGTACTTTCGCTCATCGAATAAAACGCAATAGTACGAATACTTCACGTTGATATTCTGTAAGAAGGTATTAGCAACTTCCCTAGTCATCATGAATGCCGGCTTGGCCTATTCCTGATGTAATTACTTCCTATGAAAATATTTTATTTCTTGAATCTTACAAGCAAAAGAATATTTAATAAATAATACGCGTAATTATTTGAAAATATAGGTAAAATACCTTACATTTCCCTAGGATCATCTCGTGGCCATGGCTGGTGTAAACCATGCCAAAACGTACAACGTAAAACGCAAGAAATATACTTACCTTTATTTTCAAATAATTACGCCATTTAGACCCGTTATATCAATATTTCTATGAGTTAAAGTTGCGAAAGTTTAAAAGTATTCAGAATAACTAGATTTAGTATTTTCTAAATCTAGTTATCCTGCATTTCGCATTGCGATGTATAATATATACATACGAGTAGATCGCAATGCGTATAAAGTGTATAGTGTTCGCCTAAACAATATGATAAGCGTACCAGGCTTCGGCTTCGGTCTGAACAGTTTACTTAGTAAGATTTTCTACGAAACCTTTTTTGAGATTGGACGTTGAGCAAAAGTAATTTAAACCAACTTTGCATGTTTACTCATGTATGAAGGATGATATCTGCTTAAGATTTCGACAATATTGAAGCTTGGTTATAAGGTTTGGTTACATAAATGTCTTATGAATATCTTAAAAAGTATTCCACCGCCACCTGTATATTTGAAATAGTTAAAATATAAAATATTTGGGAGCGTAGCTGCGGGAATCCTCTACTTAAAAATATGAAATACGAATGTTATTAATAATGTGGTACGACGCCCACTGAAATAACTGTTATTAGGTTATAATTGAGGATCAGGATATATGTTTCTATGTAAACATAAAAACAATAAGTAAAAGTCAGTATGTGATACATGAATATTTTAAAGCGTTCGCGACATGTACACAAGGTACACGTGTAATCGATCTGGATTTTAAAATTAATTATGCCTCTGAGTTCATGATAATATTTCCACGCTTAAAAACTGAACCCTCTTCTGAAATAAAAATGATGTCATAAGACGAACACAGTAACCGCTACAATAAGGAAAAATATAAAAAACTCGCTAAACAGAAGTTGGCCACTCAACATCTGTAATTTCATAAAAAACTTATGTAATTTATATTCCATTTGTAACGTGGAATTATATTTTTATATCTTCGTTTCTGTTTCAAAGGAGAAATTCGATAATTTTATTGGTATACCATGAATAAGTGAGTTTCAGCCAGCGTCGCCGAGTTTTGTGCTGATAATAATATTATAGATTTTGGCACTAACTAGATAATGCAATTTAAGAACCCGGCTCGTGACCTTGCAGAGGAGAAGGTTTATAAACTTCTCTGACACATAAAGAAGAAACTTTTAAAGGTATCTGTTTTTTATGAATATTGAATCGGCTCTTTCTGCAAAAAGGATGCAGTAACTTTCTATACGAAATGACTTCTAAATTATTTTAATTTGATTTTGTGGGGAAATAAACTTTGATGCTAGTCTTTTTTTTTTTCTTGTTTTACGAGGTGGAAAATCCCTTCGGATCTCCGACTCTTGGGGGAAGTGAGAGCCGGAGTATGTGGTGTTTCCACTAAAAACCACCTCGACTTTCTCATGTACCCGTGTGTCGGAGGGTAGGGCATCGCCAAAGCATTCGTCGCCACCCTCCGACGGGTATTGGCCCACCAGGTGGATAGGCGGGCCCCGAACAAAACCCTCTTGGCGGCGGATTAAGGTGTTGGGCTCCGCCGCCAAAACACCCAGCGGCCGCAGAGGATAGGGAGGACGGCAACGCAACACCGCATCTCCTCTTCCTCTGCGGCCCCACCGCGACGCATCGAATGGTGCGCCCCCATTTGGTCGCGGGAGATAGGGCGCGCGGCAACGCAACACCGACACGCCTCTCCTCTCGCGACCGCACCCGACTGCGAGGGACAGACAGAACTGTCCCCTGCACCCGCACCGTCGGACGCATCCTGCGCAGGCCCCTCCAAGCCCACGCGGAGCGTCCCCTCCTGGATCCCTCTTAGCTTCACCGCGGGTGACCAATCCACGGTTACTGAGCCCCCCCACCACGACAAGGTGGAGATCCCACGGGGGGGGGGATGCTAAAGATAAACCGTCTTCTTGTAACCTCGAATGTCTTTTACTTATGAATTACTTTGCCTTGCTTTTGGACAAATGTGAACATGAGCTGTTTTAGATATATATTTGAAACTATTAATTGACTGTTAAAATAAATAATAAGGAAATAACAGAGATATAGACTCATCTCAATCATCTTGTAACGTCTGCTTACTTTTTTAGGCAACTGATAGCCTACCTCGTCGGGCAAAAGCGATTACCAAAGAAGTCATATTCATCAATATAAACGTTCACATATGAATTGTCAGCAACGAAGGTCGCTGCTCTCTTCAAAATCTTTGCTGCGTCTTTTATGAATTAATGATCTGATAACGAAGGTAAGTTTTCCTCGCCTAGAAGTCCTACATTTGTATTGAGAATAAATATTATTTGCGACTATAAACCCATACAAAATTACGTAGATGTATATAGACTTGTCTTGCTGAGTGTTAAAATCTAGTTTTAAACAGTTCCGGTGCTCTATCAAACATAGAGCAAAAAGATAATAAAAAAACCTGTCTAAACCCAACTGCGCACAAATATCGCATCAACACAACACGACGTTCGTATTCTGTTGCAGTCGCCCGTGCCGGGAATCGGGAAGTTCATTATTTCTATTGAAAACTGGCATGAAATACCACGTTTAGTTTACTTTAAACAGTTGTCGCAGCGTTGGACTCGATGGTTCCTAGGTGATAATAGTATTGTCGATCGTTTGGCTGAACGTTGCCAAAAAGATGAACAATGGTTTTGCAATTATTGGATTTACATACATACATACATAGACTCACGCCTGCTTCCCGGAGGGGTAGGCAGAGACTACGGAGCGCCATTTGCAACGATCTTGACATATCTCTCTTGCTTCATTCACTCCCATCAGATTCCTCATGCATGCTCTTCTGTTTAGGGTGCTTCTAACCTGTCCTGTTTTTAGGATGTCTCCAATCTGGTCAGAGAACGTCCGCCTAGGTCTTCACTTCGTCCTGTCCCTTCCACACTTGCCTTATATATCTGCTTGGTCAGTCTTTCGTCATCCATCCTCTCCACGTGTCCAAACCATCTTAGCATACCTTTCTCGATGCTTGTCACTACATCTTCTTTTACCCCACAACACTCTCTTATCACACAATTCTTTACTCTGTCAGTCAAAGAAACACCACACATACTTCGCAGTGCTCTCATTTCTACAGCATTTATTCTACTTTCATGACTCTTCTGCCATACCCAACTATCACTACCATACATAAGAGTAGGTACTAACACCCCTCTATGGACAGCCAAACGTGCCTTTTTGGACACGTTTTGGCTATTCATAAACGCCTTCAGAGCTCCATTCACTCTATTACCTGCATTAAATCTTCTTTCAAATTTCTACATTCTTACCATCTCTTGTAAACAGCGTACCTAAATATACAAACTCATTCACTTGCTCCACTCGCTGCCCATCGATCATAACATTACAAGCCGTAACGCATTCCTCCTTTTCAAAAACCATAACTTTCGTTTTACTTACATTTACTTTCATTCCTTTCCTCTCTAACGCACCATGCATGATTGTTACCATCTCCCGCTGAAGATGCAAGTATAACCTGATCATCAGCATAAAAGAGGCATTTGACAAGTAACTCATTTATTCTTAATCCACAGTCATTATTTTTCAAATCTTGCAAACAACTGTCCATGAAGAGGTTGAACAGCCACGGCGACGCTACACATCCCTGTCTAACACCTGTTTCGATGGTAAACCAATCCGTGTACGACCCATTTATCCTCACACAAGCTCTAGAGTCTTCATAAAGGGATTTCAGAGCTCGTATGAGGTTGCTGTTCACCCCATACATCGACAGTACCGACCACATTTCATTCCTCACCACTTTATCGTAAGCCTTTTCCAAATCCAAGAATGCGCAATAGACCTTTTGACCTTTGGCCAAGAATTTTTCGGCTACGCACCGCAAGGAAAAGACTTGATCCGTGCACCCCATACCCTTTCGGAATCCTGCTTGTACATCCCATATTTTCTTGTCGGTTACTTCCGTAACTCTTTCAATCAGTACCTTCGCATACAATTTGCCAACAATGCTGAGAAGGCTAATGCCTCTATAGTTCTTGCAGTCTTGTTGCGAGCCTTTTCCCTTATAAAGAGGCACAACCACCGCTGTGGTCCAGTCATCAGGTACTCAGCCGGTGCTCCAGCATTAGTTAAATAAGCGCTGCAGCTTACCAACTATGATGCCCTGTCCAGCCTTCAGCATTTCAACTGTAATCCTATCATATCCTGCAGCCTTACCTAATTTCATACTTCCCAACGCCTTCACAATCTCATCCATACCAATATCGCTTTCATCATTGCTATTATTACCATTAATTTCGTCGATCGATGTCTCTATCGCCGTTTTTTCATATAGACCTTCAAAATACTCCTTCCATCTCTTCAGCACGCATGATTCACCACAGTATCTTTCCATTCTTGTCTCTGATTGACGTGTATTCTGAGGATTGAGTTCTTCCTCGAACTGCACGAACGGATTTCCAGAAAAACTTTATGTTTCTCCGGAAATCTTCAGATAGTCTGCTATCAAACTCATCTTTCTTTTCCTCTTTTTTCCTTTTAACAATTTCATTCACAATTCTTTTTGACCTAACAAACTCCTTTCTTGCTTCATCTATGTCATCACTCGTTGCCTTTCCCATTCTTTCATTTGCTCTGGCAGCCAACCAATCTAACCAATCTTTCTTCTTCTCTGACACTGCTGATTGTACATCCTTGTCCCACCATGTATTCTTAACCTTTCGTATTTTCCGTCTCTTGATCACACCACATACTTCAGACGCTACACATACTATCTCTTCTTTAAAAGATTGCCATAATTCTTCCATATCATTTATGCCATCGAACCTCTCAAATTTTGCTATCAATCTTCGCTTATACTCATCTTTCACATCTTTTTCTTGCAGATTTTCTACTTTTATTCTTTCTAGGACCCTATTTTCATAATGTTCTCGGTGTCGCCATCCTTTAAAGAGTCCACTTATCCGGCTCATCACCAAGAAGTGGTCTGTGTGGATGCCGATCCCTCGATACACCCTTGTATCTAACACATTCTTTCTCAAACGTTCATCTACAATTACAAAATCAATCATACTTCTTCTAACATTCTTAGCCTCACGCGTATACATGTGTATCCTTTTGTGATCAAACATGGTGTTTGTCACACAAAAGCTCCACTCTAAACAAACCTCAAGCAAAACTTTTCCATTTTCATTCACACTCTCATCACCAAATCCACCTAAAACCCTTTCAAATCCATCTCGTTTTACTCCCACCCATCCATTGAAATCACCTAACAAGATCAATCTTTCGTTATCGTTACATTTCCTCAAAATCGCTCTTAAGTTCTCCCAAAATTCCTGCCTTTCGTCTTGTTCTTGCTGTGACATACCCGCTACTATATTGACCGGGGCGTAAACCCCTACAATAAGGAGACGAGTAAGTCCTACTTTCATTCTCATCCACAATAGTCTAGCATTTACACATTCATATTCCTTAACGCACTCATTCATTCGCGCAGACAGTATTAAACCAACTCCCTTGCAGGCTCTGGTGGTACTGTCTACCCCAGACAAATAAGCCGTGTAGCTGTCATGCTTGGTGGGGCCACAACCTTTCCTTTTTGTCTCATTCACACATAGAACATCAATCTTTCTATCATCCATCATCTGGCATACTTCATTCAATTTACCATCCATTCCTCCTCCAACATTTAATGTTGCAAACCGGCTTTCCGTATGCCGCTTTTCGCCCTCGCGGGAAACGAGACGTGATGGGTTGCGAACCGCGTCGCCGCCGTCTGGAGAAATATTATTTTCAGTTCTCATAGCGTTCCCACGAGTAATAGGGATTTAGAATGTCCATCCCCGCAGAGCCTTGTACGGGGGTAAGATGGAATACTAGCTGTGCCCTTGTGTTGAATTTACTGCAGTTCATTAGCATTAAGAAAGAGTTAAGACAAAATAAATGAAAATAAACTATTACAAACTCCGAATGTAGGTTTTACTGGCTACTAGCAGTTACTAACAAATGGCACCAATTGCGAAGTATTATGATATACATTGATTTCAGTGGTATTGTATTTTTCTTGTCTATAAAAATAGATTTGCACATAGTAAATTATCAATAAAATCTAATATCTAAATTTCAGACCCCAAACTATTTTAAATTCCCATCTCTATAGTACCTTAAAAGTTATAGAGTAAAATACGATACCACAATTATTATACTCATATGATAACGATAAGTAACTGATTACTACTTAGGAGCGTTTACGCCGTACGGCTTTTGATACAAAATTTCAAGTTCTTATTTTTTTAAATGAATGAGCCGATTTTAATGAAACCTACGATACGATGAAAACTAAAGCAGGATACATAGGTCTAAAAAGTTAATTTAAAATATTTAGGACTCCTCTACAAGTACTAATATCCCTAGTTTGCTGTGTCTACGTCCAAAATTATCACATGTATAACAACACATAAGTGATTGAGTATTGAGTAAATTTATGCCACATTTCGCACAGCATTTATCTTAATTCTACCCTATGTTAACCATCCATACTGAAACCATCTCTGTTATTTACACCCAGCCACCAGAGACGCGAAATCCGTACGTTTCAAGTGCTTGATCCGCGATGTTTTGATTGCTGGCACATACACAGACTTAATTAGACCGTCAGATCTTCGCTGAACATTCACTATTTACTATCTAAGCCACTTCGCGTTAGCTCGGAGTGGCATTGTGCATGAGTGCAATTTGGTTAGGAGAGATAATGTGCGAAGTTGTAATAGGTGAAACTACTAGTAAGTGATCGTATTTGGAGACGATAATTTATGATTATGGCCTCAGTATTCATACAATAGTGTTTAGTGTTCAATTATTAGCGTAGAGGTCTAGTTACATAATTCACAACAGATGTTTTTGGAATCTAACCTAATCTTATACTTCTTATAATAATACATAAAGCTGAAGAGTTTGTTTGTGTGGTTGAACGCGCTGAACTACTGGTCCGATTGGAAAAAATCTGTCAGTGTTTGATAGCCATTTATCGAGGGAGGCTATATAACATTGCGCTATGAGCGACAGGATCGGAGCAGTAGCCTTAAATAACGCGGGTGTAACCGCGGGCATTCTCTAGTATTATTATGAAGCTGAAGGGTTTGTTTGTTTAGTTGAGCGCGCTTAACTCAAAATCTAAGGGTCACTTTAAAAAAGTATTTTTGTGTTGAATAGCCCATTTATTGAGAAATCTATATAATATCACGCTATACGAATGAAACCGTAGGCTCAGCTAGTTTATTAGAAAGAGATAAAGGTTTGGTGAAAAATTATCATAAATAGAACAATTAAAGAAGAAAGTAAGGTTTTAAATTACACAATGTATTGTATTGGGCTTTTAGTAATCTGCATATAAAAAATCCTTGCTTTACTAGTCAGTAACGCAAGGATTTTATATATACCGACTGACACCCAAGCTACAGCCAAAACTATTAAGTGTAGTAAGCTGAAATTTAGCATGAATGTTCCATGGGGACCGTAGGGTTGCACTAAGAAGGGATTTCTTGAAATTCCCACGGGATTGGGCAGAAATAGTTAAGTTTAAAAATTGTGCGGGTGTAGCTGCGGGCGACCTCTAGTTAATCATATAGTAACAATAATGAAACGTTTAAACATTGCCGCAAAAATTGAGCCGATCGGGAGCTTTCCTCGAAAACGCTGCCAAAACCTTTTATGGTGGGATTGTACCTCTTTAATAGATCTTCCGCAATGGTATATGTCTAAAGCATATTTGAGAACGAGATGAGAATATGGCGAGAATGTAGAGATGTACACATGGCTACTCGTCAAGCGAAAATTTTTGACCTTTGTACAGTTCTTATGGCGTAGTTACTAAGTATTAAAATCGTACAGGCATTGTTAAGCTTGCCTTGTTGTTGTGTACGAGGTTAAACTATACGGTTAGATATTTCGTGGGCCCGATTCTCCTATACAGTTTCGATATAATGTCAGTGTCATACTTACTACGTCACAAAAAGCGTATTCTTCTAAATTATCTGATATTTGAATGAAATAGTAACGAGATCGTAATTGAAACAAGTGTCAAAATATGTGTCTACGACGAACAGTTTATTTCAAATTATACTATAATAACATTAGGTTATCAGAATACCGCTTCTGAGTACATTCAAAATATAATTTCAATGGCATATAAAAATACGAGAATTAGGCCTCAGAAGACATTTGGGGAGGCAGACAATCACAGCATAACCATTTCCATTACTTTTTTGACGTTCCAACAAAAGAGAAGAAAACATTGAAAAGCAAAGCACTCCCATGGCAACCGTTTTGACGGTAAAGTAAAAATATTATTAACAGAAGTTAGGCAACGCAATTTGTACGTTACAACCACTTGAGTTTGTATAGTGTAAGAAACTTGTTAAAGCGAAGTGAACCATATATGATGTGAAATACGAACCAAGTGGGGAACTATTGCTTTCACGTACTTAAGGGTAGGATGACTGTGATTTTGGTAAATAGTTTGGTTTTTCTTTTAATATATGAGACTGGCTGAGTTCACAGTGACACCTGTTTTTTTAAGACTATTGCACTGTACCTGTTCTGCGATAAATAGGCTATCGACAGTAATTATTATTAAAATCGCATCAGTAGTACCTGAAATTAGCGCGTTGAAATAAACATACAAAAAAACTCTCCGGCTTTATAATACTAGTATAGATTTGGCTTTATAATACTAGTATAGATTTGGCTTTATAATACTAGTATAGATTTGGCTTCATAATACCATTATAGATTTGGCCTTATAATACTAGTATAGATTTGGCCTTATAATACTAGTATAGATTTGGCTTTATAATACTAGTATAGATTTGGCTTTATAATACTAGTATAGATTTGGCTTTATAATACTAGTATAGATTTGGCCTTATAATATCTACTAGTATAGATTTGGCTTTATAATACTAGTATAGATTTGGCTTTATAATACAAGTATAGATTTGGCTCTGCAGTCCTGCGGTAGTGTAAGCGACTGCGGATCATGAGGTCTTGGGTTCGATTCCCGGGTCGAACAAAAAGTGATATTGGGTTTTTCTGTTAGGAATTATCCAATAAGAAGTTCGGAGTCAGGAAGTTGGAGGTGTCACACTCCCGTGCCTCGGAAAGCACGTTAAGCCGTTGGTCTTGCGCCCAATCTCTCTCCGGTCGTGTCGCATGTGGCGTCCCATCAGACTATAAAAGTGAGGGAATAGAGAGTGCACTTGTGTTTGCGCACACACTTGTGCACTATAATAATAATATGTCCTGCGCAGTTGGCAAGTCTCATATATAGACAAGCCGCACAAAATTGGATTAAGCTTTACACTAGTCCTCCCTACACATCTGTAAAATAAAATTACGCGCTCTCATAAATGCAACCCCAAATGTAACTTTTCAATGGACTGCTAGTCTTATTCTTTCATATCTATATCATGAATTTCTAACATGTTTTGTTTCAAGAAAACGTTTTAAGGAATTGAGTAAACAGTTGGCATGAATTACTTTCAAAATATTCTTATTTACAGATTGCTACATACATTTTGACAGAACAGAATTACCAAATATTTACGGCTTACCATTTCTGTAACTTTATTTAGAGTTATTATTTTGAAAGTGATATTACTGAGAAGTACATATTGAAACAATAGATCCGAAAGAAATGCCCACAAAACCGAACACCAGAAGTGAGTAATGCTCTTTGAATGTGCGTTAGGACTATTGCATTAATGGACTGTTTATTTCTAGCCAACCCACATGTCTGTTTGTCATGAATTTTAGCTAAAATTGGTACATTTTTATACTTTATTGGAAGATTAAATAACATCGAAATATAAGAGACAGTAAATTAAAAGTCAATTGGAAAAGCAAAAATAAACACTGAATGCGAAACACACTATAGTACCATTTTCTTTAGGCCAACTTGGTGTAAAAATGTATCGGCAAATCGAGAAAGATATAAGATAGGTAGAAGGTTTGGGCCATCAGAGTTAAAACTTCTGGCGCGTAATTCTACTGGAGGAAACGCAGCAATTTCAGGAGGATACTGTTCTGAGGATAAAACTTTTATTTTCATCTATATTCTGTGAAAAAATGTTCACGCTCAAACCAGAAATTCATCACTGATCTACAATCTAGCTTGTCCAAGATTTATTTCAAGATTCCTTGTCACCCGACACACAGACAATAATACAATTACCTCGCACGAACTTAGTTGCAAGTTAAATGCTCAAAGGCGGCAAATGGTAACTCGAAGCGCGATACGTTTCACTTAATTCGACTCCCGGTTGAGGCCCTAAGGCTGGGGAGCGATAATAATGTTTTTTTTTCTAGAATACTCGGAGTAACACTTAGGAGAGAAAGTTTTTTTATTAAATGTAGCTGAGGGGTGTTTAAGAAACTTTGGCTAAAGTTATTTAGTCTTTTATTGAGGTAGTTATATAAACTGTGTATTTGTTTAGCGGGGAAATGTGTATGGTTGAGTTTTAAAGAATTGCTGATGAGATTTTTTGTCTTCTGTTTCTTTTTTTTGTTGTGTTCTCCCGCAAGAATTGCTTTTAGCCATTTCTGTGTCGCGGGAACTTTCAATCAACGGACTCAAAGAACACCAAGTCTGAAAGAACTATTTATGGATCTTACACCCACACAAGTTTTATGTTTAGTTTTGTTAGTTTCATCATCATCAGCCTTTAACAGTCCACTGCTGGACTAGGCCTCTCCTTTGAAAGGAGGAATTGGCCTACTATACCACGCTGGCCAAACGGGTTGGTATAGGATTTGTATCAAGTTTTCCTTCTCTAACAGTGTTGTTCTCTACATAATAATATGCTCCCTCTGTCGGCTCTTACGACACCTATGGGATGATATGGGGTTGTGACACACCGTATTTTTAATCCGTCGCCACAAGGACAAGTTGTTGTTAGTTTACCTTATCACAAAAAAGGTACAGGTTTTTGCGAAGAAGGTGTATTTCTTTATACATTTTTTATCTAATTTTTAGATGTTGTTAAGATTCGCAAGATGGTAATGTGCCTAGATGATTTGATTGAGATATATGGTTTAAATTTGAACTAATTAATAGATTTTGCTTGTCACCAGCCCTAAAATTTATATTATTCGCCTGCTGACATCAATTGACGCTTATATTAATTTGTGGTCGATATTGAGGTGTTAATGTGGGCTAATAATGTGCGGTTGAATCATAAAATTTATGAAACGTGAGCAATTTACCAGATTATACATCAATATTTTTTGCATAGACATACATACATACATAGACTCACGCCTGTTTCCCCGAAGGGGTAGGCAGAGGCATATTAAACGCCCACTTTTCTCCAGTGTTTTGATCCCACGTAATAGGTTGCGAGCCTATTGCCGCTTATCGGGATATTTTGTTTGCCAGAGCCTCGTCCGTTGATCGGCAGGTACACCACTTGCAGGTGAGGTTAGCTTGGGACCCTAAGTTCTTGGTGGGAACCCTATGCATTTTGCATTTTGCATAGACTGTAGTATAAATTTTAATGTCGAATTGATATTAGTAAAAGTATAGGTATTTATTGACTCTGACAAAGTATACACGTTGTATGCTAAAATAATGAGACCATGGCGCACAATATTGGTTAAAAACAGGTTTTTAGAAACATGCAAGAACGCATAAGAAAATTTTACAAATATGAACCCAGTAGAATATTCACTAAAAATGCACTAATTATTTTTACCTAATAATGTCGCGACTGAGAGCGTGTATTACGTTGAGTATGTGTACAAATTGCGAAGGTTTGAAATCATTTCATATATTAGCTTATTGGCTGTTGCAAAATGTTTACAAATTCGTGAACATATTAATATTTTTCTTCCTCCTACGTTTAATAGCTCGCTGACAAAATATTTATATGTTTGTAGAAATGGTATGTCCGGTTGGCAAAATATATGATATTTTCTAGAAAATAGTTGTCATGATTATTGTTCAAACGAAACTTTTAATACAAACTCAAAAATAATACGATTGTATGTTAATATATTCATAAGTATTTGATTGAAAAGCGAATATTTTGTCATATCTGGACGAAACAGATTTTGATGTACCTATTCAAAGATATAGAAGAAACAAATTTTCTGTCATACCTGGAGTGAAAAGTGAAATTTAGGCTCCAAGCCGAAAGTCTTGGGCGCAATTCGATGATGACATAATTTGATCATAGCAAATAGATGAGAATTTCAGTCATAAGTAAAAACATGCAGCCTCTGACAAATGGCGAAGTGTCCATAAACTTGAAATGCAATAAGTCAAAGTGACACAAATGTCTGCAAGTGCAAATCCGTTGCCAAATAATATTGGCAATAATTTCTTTAAATGTAAATTTGTTTCACTTCGTTATGCATATTAAAACATCATAACGATGTGACTAATTATGTGCCATAAAACTCAATTTACTGACCATGAAACGCTTCTTATTGCAGAATTGAGGAGAGGTTTATGTGGGTACTTATTATTTTAATATGACATAATATTTGACATAATATTTGACATAATATTTGTCATAATATTCTAGATAATAATATATCGTACTACTAGCGAACAATTTACAGGTAATTTATGGTCCTGGGTATTATAACATATTATTCAAGAACTTTCACCATACTCTAAAAATATAAAAATAAAATTACAGTACATAATTTTAACCTGAAGTGTGACCTTGCGAATGATTTGTCATTAAAAAACAATAAAATTATAGTACAAACTGGTCAAATGCAGGTCCAATCAGATAATCAGACGTCCCCCCCGTGGGATCTCCACCTTGTCGTGGTGGGGGGGCTCAGTAACCGTGGATTGGTGACCCGCGGTGAAGCTAAGAGGGATCCAGGAGGGGACGCTCCGCGTGGGCTTGACGGAGGCCTGCGCAGGATGCGTCCAAAGGGGCGGATGCGAGGGACAGTTCTCCTGTCCCTCGCAGTCGGGTGCGGTCGCGGGAGGAGAGGCGTGTCGGTGTTGCGTTGCCGCGCGCCCTATCTCCCGCGACCAAATAGGGGCGCACCATCGTTGCGTCGCGGTGGGGCCGCAGAGGAAGAGGAGATGCGGTGTTGCGTTGCCGTCCTTCCTATCCTCTGCGGCCGCTGAGTGTTTTGGCGGCGGAGCCCAACACCTTCATCCGCCGCCAAGGGGGTTTGTTCGGGGCCCACCTGACTATCCGGCGGGCCAATACCCGTCGGGGGTAGCGAGGAATGCTTCAGCGATACCCGACCCTCCGACACACGGGTACGTGAGGAACACGGGTTGGTTTTTAGTCAGTAAGAGTCTGACAGTCCCCTTCGTCCTTCCCCCAGGGCGGAGGGACTCCATGAGGATTTTCCAACCCGACACCAAAAAAAAAAAAAAGATAATCAGACGTACATTTCAATATGACTTACACCACAATATGTAATAACACAGAATAATGATTATAAAATAGATTTTGAACAATCCATTTTAAAACAAAGTGAGAAGTAGTTACCTAGGACTATGGAAGAGCCAATACAAAAAAATAAGCATTTTTTTATAATTTCATGACAAATCCCATTCACAAAACCAAAAAAACCAGAGGCAAAGCCGTCTCAAAACACGATCATCCACAACTTACACTCCAATCTATATAATTGCAAACATTCCTCAGTAATACACTTGAATTTTTACGGACTGTCGCGATTCAGAAGGCCAGTGCTATGTCAATGGTTAATCGCTTGGCAATCCACCAGAAATATCAGTCTGGTTACTGAGATGTAATTCTGGTAACACATTGACGATTTCGTTCGGATTATTATATCGTTGTAAAGATATAAGGAAGCGAGCATGGCAAGTATTTATTTTGGATGCGAGTGTATATTGAAGAAATGTTCACGACATGTCCACGTGTATTATGTGATTTATGAATGTAAGTGTTTCGTAATTTGTATTTCTTTTTTCGTGACTTTTTTAAATGTGCTAAAGGACAATGATTTTAGAGCAAATGTGATGTCAGGTTTTTTATACTGTACATAGTTTAACAGTACTAAGTGACAATATATTAATAACGTATCAGAAATGACAATAAACAGCTGGTATTAGGACTTGTAATGCAGTATGTAGATATCGGACGACAAAAAATCAATATTTTCAAATCACATTATGAATTTCTATCAAACAATAATTTCAAATACTTTCTATTAATTTGTCTAGATAAAACATTGCTTTTGAGTTTCAACGGAAGTTCTTCTGAATAACTGCATAATGAGTCAATAGAAATATGTTGAGAAATTGAAAAATAAACGTTGCAGCTCTAATTAAATAATCGACCTGCCGAGACGCACATACAGTATTAAGTGCACTATTGACAGAAATGTTACATAATTATGAGTGTCTTCATCAATATCATAAAATATAATGCACATGCATCATTGTTTTCATTTTATAACTACTACAAAACTGCGCATCCACTTACGCCATCTATAAATAAAATATAATAATAGCAGTTCTATTGATAAAGAGGTGATGAAACCGACAAATAGTACACAGGTGAGTGTTGGAAGTAGGTAGTGCCAGCTCTAAATGCTTTGTGAGTCAGTGGCGCACCTACAGTGCAAAATTCAAGATCCAACCATTTCACGAACCAACCATCCGCGCGATGTATTTGATGTTCGGTTTACTAGTATGAAGGCTATTGAATTGATGTAAAAAGACGTCCTGACTGTCATATCATCACAGAGTCTTAAACTATCGAAGCTAAAAGCATGCAGCAAGCAAGAAGCATATATGTTATGGAAATTATTTTTACGATGGAACTATACCTTAAGAAAGAGTTTTGAATATTCCGTATCCAAATGGGTATTTTCATAAGACCAGCTTTAAAATCAGCACATTTGTTGTTGTTTATATAATCTGTCATACTGCTAGGCTCAGGTATCTGCTCATTGCGAGAAAGGTTAGGCTACAGTCAACCACGTTGGCCAGGTGCGTGTTGGAAGACTTTACAGGTCTTTGGAAAAGCAATAATTAATTAGCAATGCTCTGCGTGGCAGTCTGGTCTGGTCAGGTCTTTTTCCTGGATTTGATCATTACTTTTCCTAATTTAAACTTAGGAATTATCGGTTAGCCTCATACTGGGCCCTTAGCCCTAATTTTGTCTAATATTGACACCCTGAGATTTCAAACTACTTAAATCATTTCTTCGTTTCTCTTATCCAAACTAAATTACTATACTATTATTATTACTAGCAAAACATTCACGATACTCTTCTTCTACACACTTTCTTGACAACATTTTCAGTAATTGTTTCACATACAATATTAATATTAATCAAATTCGAATAACAGTTTGTCATTTGCCCGATTGCATATGTCCGTAGATATAAACATTGTAGGCACATAATTATGATTCAAATAACGCTGAACATCGAAGTAATTACTGACACGTGATGCCGCAGCACTTTAACCGCAACCCAATCTGACAGAATGTTACAATCAATATATAAACTTAATAAAGCTTTTAATCTGGTCATTTGGTTGCTGTGATAAGGCTTGCGATAGGAAATAGTTGTCATTTGATGGAGCAGTCATTAATTATAAAAACGTAATTACAACTCTGTCATAAATCTTACCTGTACCTGTTGTCCTTGGTTTCGATATTTATTAATTAATTACTGAGGATTTCCCTACATAATAGATTTACAGCAACTCTGGTATTGATCTGAGAATTTAAATATGACACACATATTCTTATATTTTAAATAGCAGACCTTTTTGCTGTGTGTATGAATACGAAATATTCGAAACTATAAAAACTATTAGTTTTACTTAAAACTTGTAGATATTATTTACATTAAGCCCCATGGACATACTAATATCAAATGAACAGCGTCGAATGAATTTGAACGTAGGAAAATTTCTGCTCCGGTGGTTCTATAATAACCTTTGTTTTCAAAACTATAGAGTTTAATTTATTATTATACGGAGTATTGAAGTCTCGAAAACTCTAAAGTCAACATATTTAATTTTTTAAAAAGTAACATACACTTTGAGAAAAAGCTACAGCAGATTCAAACGTTTAGACGACTAATTTAAAAGATATTTTTCTAATTTTAAGATCGGAACTTTAAAATCTTTTCATGCAGCCATTAGATGTTGTTACTAGAATTTCAACTTGAAGCTATAGGAGTTCATTAATAAATTGTGAAATTTTCAATATATATATAATATAGCTGCCATACGAATCATAAAAATAATGCAATACATAACGCAAATGCAACCAACATTGACATTATAAAAACAAATATTGAAAATCATTCCTCAGTAGAAATATTCACGCAACGTATTTTAAGTTTACCACAAATTCAATACAGGTACAGAAAACCACATGCATGCCAAGATGTCTCAATAATTTAAGATTCACTTCTATCTATAAATAGACTATCTGAAAATTCCATAGCATTATATTATCTGAATTTGGCGCCAATAACTTTTAGCACACGAAAAACATACCTAAACTGAAATAGAAATACAGAATGAAATCAAAAATACTCGTAGAACATGCAAAATAGCGTTAGATACATATAATTTAAATTTGGCGCCTTAACTCTTAATGTAAGGAGCACCTGTAGAGTAAAAAATAAAACAGACAGAGACAAAAAAATACAATTAACCTCTCAACCGAAAAAGTACCAGCATGTTGTCTATTCTCACGTCCACGGCTATATTTATAACACTTTGGCGGCGCTCTGTCCAGGTGGACAGAAAAAACATTTGTTCATAAAAACTTGTTAAAACATTAATAATATTGTCGGTAAAAAGTTTTAGCTGCTTAGCTTGTACATTTTATTCGTTGGGCGCAGACATTTAAATTTTTTTTTCACATCGTACACATTAAAAACAGTTTAGTACTGAAGACTTTCAATAGAAGTGTGTGATAAGTTCTTTGACGGTTTTTTACTTATACGACTTAAATATATTTTAGTTGAGACTATTTGCGAACTGAGGATAAATCAAATAAATTCGAATCTATTTCTTAATTTCATACGTATACTTCGTTATTTAACATTTAAAGTTTTTCATGCTGGCTTTATTGTTACAAAGAAATTGCTATTTTTTGTTTCAATAAAGCTGCTATACTATGCTTCTAGTCCAATTATTTCATTCTAATTGGACTAGCAGAGATCGATTTAAATATAATTATGTTGAATAATAAACATAATATTATGAACCTAATTTGTAGAAAATATAATCCTAAAATGTAAGCCCCCATTTTTATACAAATTCAATTTTCATTACCGAAAAAATAATGATTCTCTTGCCCGCGTCGCGCCACCTGAAAAATTTTAAATAAATTTAGTTTCCCGCAGTTTGTGTAAATATACGTTTTATTGTCGGCTAATAGATAGCGAGCTCAATAAAATGTATCTCTAATTGTGAAATAATTATTGAGTAAAATAAGATCAAGAATTTGTCTGAAAATTTATAAATATCCAGTGTTCACTGATAAATCGATCAACTTATGAGACGTTGTCATAAGGAGGAATTTAAAAAATATCTTAAACTAGCTCTTTTAGAGTAAAAATATGGTTATTATTGTTGTCAGACCAAACTAGGAAATATATCTTAATGAATTGTCAATCATTGTAGCAGTAACTAACACTAGTGAAATACCAGTTTACAAAAATAAGGTTGAAACTAATAATGTAAAAATTATATTTCTCTAGACGGCGGTGACGCGGTTCGCAACCCATTACGTCTCGATGGGTTGCGAAGCACGTCGTGTGGGAACGCTATGGGAACTAACATTTTATTTCTCCAGACGGTGGCGACGCGGTTCGCAACCCATCACGTCTCGTTTCCCACGAGGGCGAAAAGCGGCCTACGGAAAGCCGGTTTGCAACATTAAATGTTGGAGGAGGAAAGGACGGCAAATTGAATGAAGTATGCCAGATGATGGATGATAGAAAGCTTGATGTTCTTTGTGTGAATGAGACAAAAAGGAAAGGTTGTGGCCACACCAAGCATGACAGCTACACGGCTTATTGGTCTTGGGTAGAGAGTACCGCCAGAGCCTGCATTCTCCCAAAGTTTCTGTCTTTCGTCTTGTTCTCGCTGTGACATACCCGGTACTATATTGACCGGGGCGTAAACCCCTACAATAAAGTGACGAGTAAGTCCTACTTTCATTCTCATCCACAATACATCACCGAATCCACCTAAAACCCTTTCAAATCCATCTCGTTTTACTCCCACCCATCCATTGAAATAACCTAACAAGATCAATCTTTCGTTATCCTTACATTTCCTTAAAATCTCTCTTAACCCATCACGTCTCGTTTCCCACGAGGGCGAAAAGCGGCCTACGGAGAGACGGTTTGCAACATTAAATGTTGGAGGAGGAATGGACGGCAAATTGAATGAAGTATGCCAGATGATGGATGATAGAAAGATGTATATTCTTTGTGTGAATGAGACAAAAAGGAAATGTTGTGGCCACACCAAGCATGACAGCTACACGGCTTATTGGTCTTGGGTAGAGAAAAAGTGCAAGGGAGTTGGTTTAATACTCTCTGCACGAATGAATGAGTGCGTTAGGGAATTTGAATGTGTAAATGCCCTAGCATTTACACAAATTCACACAAAGAACATACATCTTTCTATCATCTATCATCTGGCATACTTCATTCAATTTGGCGTCCATTCCTCCTCCAACATTTAATGTTGCAAACCGTCTTTCCGTAGGCCGCTTTTCGCCCTCGTGGGAAACGAGACGTGATGGATTAAGAGAGATTTTAAGGAAATGTAAGGATAACGAAAGATTGATCTTGTTAGGTTATTTCAATGGATGGGTGGGAGTAAAACGAGATGGATTTGAAAGGGTTTTAGGTGGATTCGGTGATGAGAGTGTAAATGAAAATGGAAAAATATTGCTTGTGGTTTGTTTAGCGTGGAGCCCTTGTGTGACAAACACCATGTTTGATCACAAAAGGATACAAATGTATACGCGTGAGGCTAAAAATGTTAGAAGAAGTATGATTGATTTTGTAATTGTAGATGAACGTTTGAGAAAGAATGTGTAAGATACAAGGGTGTATCGAGGGATCGGCATCCACACAGACCACTTCTAGGTGATGAGCCGGATAAGTGGGCTCTTCAAAGGATGGCGACACCGAGAACATAAAGAAAATAGGGTCTTGGAAATAATAAAAGTAAAAAATCTGCAAAAGAAAGATGTGTAAGATGAGTATAAGCGAAAATTGATAGCAAGATCTGAGAGGTTCGATGGCATAAATGATATGGAAGAATTATGGCAATCTTTTAGAGAAGAGATAATATGTGTAGCGTCTGAAGTATGTGGTGTGATCAAGAGAAGGAAAATACGAAAGGTTAAGAATACATAGTGGGACAAGGATGTACAATCAGCAGTGTCAAAGAAGAAGAAAGCTTGGTTAGATTGGTTGGCTGCCAGAGCAAATGAAAGAATGAAAAAACTCAATCCTCAGAATACACGTCAATCAGAGACAAGAATGGAAAGATACTGAATGGTGAATCTTGTGTGCTGAAGAGATGGAAGGAGGTGTTAGTACCTACACTTATGTATGGTAGTGAAAGTTGGGTATGGCAGAATAGACATGAAAGTAGAATAGATGCTGTAGAAATGAGAGCACTGAGAAGTATGTGTGGAGTGTCTTTGAACGATAGAGTAAATAATTGTGTGATAAGAGAGTGTTGGGGGGTAAAAGAAGATGTAGTGACAACCATTGAGAAAGGTATGCTAAGATGGTTTGGACACATGGAGAGGATGGATGACGAAAGACTGACCAAGAAGTTATATAAGTCAAGTGTGAATGAGATCGGAGGAAAGGGGATGCCTAGACGGACGTTCTCTGACCAGATTGGAGTCATACTAAAAAAAGGACAGGTTAAAAGTACCCTTAACCGAAGACCATGCATGAGAAATTTGATGGGAGTGGATGAAGCAAGAGAAATATGTCAGAATCGTTGCAAATGGCGGTCCGTAGTATCTACTCCTCTGGGAAACAGGCGTGAGTCTATGTATGTATGTATGTAATGTTGTCAATTACCGCAAAAACAGAAAATATTAAATAATAATAAAATAATATTAGAAACGCGAAAGTGCGTTGTCTTGTTTGTCCGTCTTTCATGTCACAACGAAGAATGTTGTAGTACGATTTTTTGTGTTGAGAAAATTATGAAGCTGTATAGTGATTAACCGCGATAACCGAAAACAAATCAATCAATCATTAACTGACACTAGTTTGTCTTTTTTTTTTAGAAGCTTGAATGGTAAACCGTATAGTCTGATTATTTATTTTTGTCCTAGGTCCTAGATCATTTAATTTATGTGGCAATTTTAAAGTATGGCAATTTTAAAATAAGCTATTGAAATCGTTTTATATGAAATAATTGTCGCTAATTACTATGTTGACATTACCAGATAATTATCAGAAAGTTTGTTATTGTTTTTCGTGTCAGTGTGTGGCCAGCTCTAGTGTCGGAGTTTTCAGGCCACCTGAAGGCTTCTGACATGGCCTAATGATTCATATCTTGAGAAGAACCGGGACCAACAGCTTTAAGTGCCCATCGAAGCACGGTAGCGCTCAGATGTAAATGCCACACTTGGTCACCCATCCAAGTGGTGACCTATGCAAGCGTTGCTTAACTTTGCCGATCTGTTATGAACGGCAAGCCAAGTCTCGCTATGAGCGCTACAATCAGAAAGTCATTATGTTGTAGAGCGTATAATTTTTATAAACATACTAGAGAATGGCCCGTAGCAATGCTCGCACATTTTATTCAAATATAACCGCTTTTGACTGAACCCGTGGGTATTTCGGGAAATCCCATTTTAGTGCACACCTTCGGTCCCTAAGAAACATATGCTAAATTTCAGCTTCTTGCGCCCAATAGTTTTGGCTGTGCATTGTCTGCCAGTCAGTAACGCAAGAATTGTATAAATGTATACAGAGAAGATGATACTACAGTATTGCTACTTCTGACCTATCAATTTTAACAAGAAGGCAGCTTTTGCCTGACTTTTGAATTCTACGACAATCGTTCAACTCGCAAATCATGAATCAGTAAATGAAGGTATTAAAAAACCTCAATGAAATCAAATACGCCCCAGTATCACCGCCTCCGGATAGTACTAATTTTCAGATGAGCTTAAAACTGGAAAGAAATTTATGTGAGTTATCTGACAAATTAATTTAATAGGAACTAATCAGACATTGGTGAAACTACATTTGAGGGTTTTAATACTAGACTAGCTACTATTTAATTTTTTAAGGAACTTTGAAAGAATTTTCCATGACAGTTTCCTTACCTTTTGAAAGCCAGTTTACACCGTGGCAGTAAAGTACCTACCTACTTATATAATATTTATCTCATATTAGTTCAACAGTATATTAGCTATAACATATTCCTCATACTATTATCATATATGTAGATGATGGTAACATGGACCAACGGTTTGGTTTGATCTTGGGGTAAAATGATGTTATTTTCATAATTTCATAAATATTAATTTAAATCTAAATGTAAGGGATTCTCTAGAAACAGTAGTACGGATAATCCAAATGAAAACAATTCTCTAAGGGCCTGTCTTAGTTTGAATTATATAACTACTATGTATATGCTTGAAGATAAACACTTGGCTTCTTGTTAATTCTGTAACGACTAATAATTAGTATTTCTAGGTTAAACGCGAAATAATATATTTGAATAATGTAATATTCAAGCTGACATAATCCTGTGGGTAGGCGAAGATATTTATTATATACGTATATTATAAAATGATGTTCCCTTTTTGTTCAGTGTTTGTACGTGATAAAGTCAAAAAGCACCAAACGGATTTTTGTACGATTTTCACCAGTAGGTGGTGTGATTCCTGAGGAAGTTCTAGGCGTATAATTCAAATAGGCGAAGCCGCGGGATTATTTGTTTGAAGTAACAAGTAAATTATTTTCCTTAAGATGAAATAACATGAGTAGATTTTGACTTGAAACCCATGGTCACTCTTTCGGCAGCCATGTTTTTTACTCGCGTAGGACGTTTTTGAAAATAATCCTATCTTCGTTACTTGAGTTTACTGGTATTATACTCGTTTTATTAATTTGATAACTGACTACACAGATAGTGTAATATTAACATTAAAAATTATCCCTGATAGTGATTAAAGCCTACACGCATATCATATTAGTTTAAACAGTCGCGCCTGTTGAGCCTTGTAGGTACCAACTCTTTTGATTTCTATTTTCATTCGGAACAACATTTTTTTTTTTGTTTATTCTACCACATACACACATCACCATCTAGTCCCAAACTAAGCAGAGCTTGCACTATGGGTACTAGATAATGGATAAACATACATATATATCCTTTTTTTTTGTAAATACATACATATTATACATAGAAACACCCAGACCAAGACAAACATCCATGTTCATGCACACAAATATTTGACTTGAGCGGGAATCGAACCCGCGACCTTAGGCGTAGCAGTCGCTTACACTCCCGCTGCACCAAACGGTCGTCAAATTGTTTTATACACACATTAACTTCATCATCTTCCTACCTTTGAGGATGTACATCATTTGCTGATGGATTGTGTCAGGAACCATAATGAGAGGAAAATGTTAATCGATAAGTTTCAATTAAATATATGAGAAGTAGGTTTGATACAAACAATTTTAGCGAATCCAAAGTCCGATGTTGCAAGGAGATTATGTCAACTGTTGTACTTCATCGCTTAATATTTTCTTTTGGTAGATAGAGATTTTTTATAGGCGGGAAGGTAATGCGGGAGTTTTCTTTAAAAAAAAAGCATGATGTGGTTGACATATTCTTTGAATAAAAACCACGACACAAATGAGAATAAATAAAATCTTTCTACTTTTTTTTCAGTTGCATTCAATACTTTTGCCTTGGAGCCCGGAGTTCCTTTACAAGTCTATCAAGATTTGACAGAATATTATTTTTTTGTCAAATCTTGAGACTGCAGCCTGTCCCTTATATTCATAGACTGAAACTTTGATTAAAACCTACGTGAAGCTTGATGATGTTATCTTTTCAAAATAATTATAGCTTAGTGGCAAAACAATCCCAACAGTACTTAGAAACTTGATCTATTTCGGAAATTACCACACAATACTAATCGCTAGTGGGAAATGTTAAATATTAAGTGGTATATATGTGCGTATAATTAATTTTCGCTTTTGATTGCAAGTTGCGTAAACGCGTAAATTAATTTGCGCACACAAGGCTTGTATAGTTGAAATAATAACTACTTATGCGTAGGTAGAGGCGGAGATTAACGAGAACTTAGCTTAATGTGCGTTTGACTGCTAAAACTGAGAACTTGTGCAATTTTTAATCGTAAATTTTTACATTTAAAATGTCCTACAATCAAAGAAAACAGACAAAACACAGACTAGAAAGAACATGAATCACATAATGACTGTGTTGTCCAGTCATCATCATCATCATCGACCTAGCGTTATCCCGGTTGCATTCAAGACTGACACTCCTTGGGGCCCCCGGTCCGCTTACTGGTCCAAGCAGATATGATAGAATCAACTTTTCCACAGAACGACTGCCATCTGACCTCCACAACCCAAAGCGATAGCGATATTCTAGGGTTTTGACCGGTATCAGTTTATTTGACGGTACTGACTGCCCGTAACGACTGTCAAAGATCTTCATGACAGCCGGGACCGACGGTTTGACGCGACGAGGCAAGCCATAATTAACAATTTAATACACACTTAGCTTCGAAATGTCATTGGTGTGCGCCATGGGTTCGAACCCGATACCCTCTGCATGGAAGTCCGTTGGTATCTCCACTCGGCTATCGCTGCCCTATGTTGTCCAGTGTGGCATTCAAACCCACAAAGCTCAACTGTAATGCACAGTTAAATTTTCAACAACGCCAAAATGCAGTCAAACCTTTGCACAAAATATCAGCAGAAAATCAATATCAATAAACTAGACATTTTCAAACTAAAATGTTGTAATCCATGAAAACAGTCAAGAGAAACTCAACAAGGAGTGCTTCAGTCGAACTAAACTCACTAATACAGATAGTTTGTGTTCTGCTACAGATAAGCACCGCGCCGAGGATAATTGAACTAACTTTATCTATTATACTTATTGGTCTACGTATGTTTTAATACCAATTTAGAACTAACGGAATTCTATTTTGAAGTACAATTAGTCTTCAGGTTTATTTAGAGAGTGTACAGCTGATTGGCTAAATCAACCCAGCTATCTGTATTTAATTATTAAGTTATTTACTGACAGACCGAAAACGCAGAACCTAATCTTTTGGAAGCAAGAAGCTGAAATTTGGCTTGTATGTTATTTGGGGACCGTAGGGGTGCACTGAGTAGGGATTGCCCGAAATTTCGAAAGGATCGGGCAGAAACCTTTAGATTTAAAAGAAAGTGCGGGTGTAGCTGCGCATCTATGTTGAATAGTAGTAGCAAAGAGCTCAGCTATTTATATAGAGGCGCATTTGACATAGGCGCTTTGAAGACAAACTTTCATCGAATCAAATTGTCGCTTGGCAGCGTGGCAGTCGCGCTGCGGCAGCTGTCTCTCTCCTCTAGTGTATCCTAACTATGAGAGCGAGAGAGATGGAGAACGACGCCAGCGTAGCCAAAGGCGCCGACTACGAACTAACCTGGAGACAGTCCCACTTGGAATCGGCACACGAAATCCTTAAGAACTGCGCTTCTATGTAAATCTGTATTCATTGGTAGTAGTTCACTCACGGTTTTCATACTGATCTTTGACAGACGTTTTGGGAATGAAACGATCCTGCCCATGTCATATGAAATAGTATAAGATTTTATACATCAGTTGACAGCTTAGCGCCTCTTTAGTGAGATTTGGCAAAAAGCGCTTTGCAAAAATCTATTCAACATTAAGATATTCAGAATAGAAAAACTTTTTATAAGCTATTTGTGCGTTTGCCAACATTACAAATTACTTCTGCCAAAAAACAGTTGATTTATGAATAAAATGAACGATCTTATTAACCGAGATTGTTTATCTAATGGTTTTAAAAAGATTCAAGTTGTTTCAAATCAAAGAGAAACAGACGTGATCTATCTAATGTATTTGGTTTTAAATTATAATGTACATCTTTAAAGTAATTAAAAATAGTGATAATTCAGATTTGTTAACTTTCCCGAAAAAAATGTAATAATGACGTAAAAAGACAATTTTCTGGGAGAAGCACATGCATTTTTTGTGTATCGTGAAACAGCGTTTATGGAAAACTTTCTAGAAAGCTAAATATTAAAACGTAGCCTCCCTTTAAGAGTATCAGGATCTTACACATTGCTTACTGGGAACGTCTTTAAAGTTGGTCAAGTTCAAAGTGTTTGCATTCAAGATTGCAATTTATAACGACACGGCTTAAGGCATTCCTCGGCTAAATGTTTCGCACTCACCATTATTGATGGCAGTTATTGTAATATAACTAATCGGAGTTATTACTCAAATTCCCAGAAGTACGAGGAATAATAGATCGTTAATTTCTATGTTTAGTTAGGGTAACTATAAATAGATTATTTTCGCTTAATCTAAAGTTATTTATAGATTTTGAATTAATGCGTAGTATGAATCAACTCGTAATAAATCGTTGAAAGATGTCTGACTGAAATATTATATTATACACTAATACTGTGATACAATATAGGTGTATTTAAACTTTCGTTGTCACTATCATAACTTTTTACTGTTCCTACGGGATATATACCACGTACCTTTGTTTTGAGTAACTGATATTTCGACACTGTTGCAAGCGCCATGTTCACGGATGTACTGAAGAAGTATTGCGGGTGGATGACTGTTTATAAACAAGTGAACCGGTCTACCCGCTTTCTTACTCGTTTATTGCGTGCACAACCACTACCACCGTTTTCACTCTCGCACTGTACTCGATCGCGACACACTGTACTCACTACGTCGGCTCGTGATTTAAGTTTTTGCGGTTCACGGGTTTTGCATAGATGTACCACTGGACATAGTACATCCGTGAACATGGCGCTTGCAACAGTGCCGAAATATCGGTTACTCAAAACAAAGGTACGTGGTATATATCCCGTAGGAACAGTAAAAAATTACTGTAATACAAATTCTACACATGTCATGTAGGCCTAATATGGTAGATGTGTGTAGTGTAATTTTTTTTTACCAATCTATATACAGTATATAAATTCCATAATCTGTATTATTATATAAAATCCTTGCGTTACTGACTGAACTGAAATTTGGCATGTATGTTCCTTGAAGATCATAAAGGCTTTTTCGAAATTCCGACGGGTACGCATAGAAAAATGTGGGGGCGTAGCTGCTTCTAGTTAATATTAAGACAAGCTAAACAAAGTCACTACGTGGGTAGTTGGCTTAGCAAGTACACAAAATTTTCACTCCCTTTTATTAATTATTTAAAAATAGTAAATCATATTATTTTGTTATTTAAATGTCATTATACATATGGTAACCTAAAACACCAACCAGTTTAGTGTTGATTCCTGCTGAAGAATTCCATATTGCACAACACTTAACATCATGGACAGTGCACAAGACATGAAGGCATCTTTCATCAAAATAATGGCTGGTATCGAGGAGCGCATGACAAATTTCGAGGCAGAAAAGTACTAAAAATCCAAACAGTGCACCCAGTTTGACTAGTCTTGCAGCTGATTTTGCATCTTTCTGGATGTTTGCAATTGGGACAATGGGGGCCTTCCATAGGCAAATGGAGTTGCTGGCGCGTGAGGTAGACAGCATCGAGATGCGCAGCCGTCGCAAAATGTTGTTAATCCACGGCGTACCAGAACAGAAGAACGAAGATCCTGGTCAGTCTGTCTTAGGCATCATGAAGGATCTCCAGCTGTCTGATATTGTCATCGATGACTTCAAACGCTGTCACAGAATGGGTCGATCTTCAAGCGGTCACAAACCTAGACCCATATTGGTCAAGTTTCGGCATGTTGCGGTGCGTGACAAGGTCTGGTTCTCCAAGACGAAATTGAAAGGAAGCGGCAAAACGTTGTCTGAATTTCTGACCAAGGCTCGGCACGATGTCTTTATGGCTGCACGAGACCAATTTGGAGTCACAAGTAGTTGGACACGGGAGGGCCATATTTTCGTCGTGAACGCCGAAGGGAAACAACACCGTATTTCGTCGCTCGGCGAACTGAACCGTATTAAGTCTGGCACTCAGAAGACACCTATTACTGAGAAACCTACGGTTCCGAAGTCGAAACGCGCCGCAGCCACGAAAAAGTAATTTGTACACAGCTTTCATAGTGATTGCAGCATCCGCGGGTTTGTTTACTTTTTATCACAGCTTTTTATGTACGTATACGTATTATATCACTTTACCCTATCGTTATTGCACAAAAACTTTAATTATACCCCCTACTTCGTAACTTTTGAATTCACTTAGCTTATTTCCGATTTCCGTATTAAAAATTAATTCATACCTTCGATTTACTTGCATAAAATCAACGATTAGCATTTTATAATGTTTTTATCGTGACTATATGACATTTGGACAACTGTCAACGTTGTCAAAATAATACGTTTCGTTCTTTCTACTCGACTGAAATGTTTCGTTCGTAAACCGATATAATAAGATAAAAATATGTATTATATTCTATGATTTGTAGAAAACGCGCGGATGTTGCAATGCAACTGTCTTTTTTTTTCTTTTGTAGTAAGTAATTGTATTTTATTTTCTGTGTTATTGTTATTGCAATATGTATTAGTCTATATTGTTGGTTGTTGACACTCAACTGGCAGGTGGACATTCTATTTTGATAGCGTGCTTTAGAAGTACCTATATAAGATTATCTTACTATTTTATTTTTTAGTTATTATATTTATTATATATCTATATATTTTATGTTATGTCTGATCAACTACAAAGTAGTGATACTGACAGTTTCTTTTCTATAAGTAGCCATAATAACAGCTTTGCAAGCATCCCTTCACTCGCTGAGACACTTGAGTGCGAGTTTGCCGATGTACCCGGTAACTTGAATGTTGTCCATATAAACGCTCAGAGTATTCCATTTCCAGGATATGCTGACCACTTTTGACTGTAAGAATATCCATGCCATTCTAATTTCCGAGTCATGGTTAAAACCGTGTCTATCTTCTGTGACCTACTCTCTTCCTAATTATCGACTAGTAAGAAATGATCGTACCGGGAGTGGTGGCGGTGGTGTTGCCATTTATCTCCGTAACCATATTCCTTTCAATGTTGTTGATATGTCTACACAGCCACCACCGCTTAATGCCGGCGAGCATCTCTTTCTGGAATTGGATCTGTCCTATACCAAGGTTCTACTTGGTGTGTATTACTCTTCTAGCTGTCGCGTAAATTACTTCTCTTCTTTCGAACGCATTTTGGAAAATCTAGTCCCTTCTTACAGTCACACCATAGTGATGGGCGATTTTAACACTTGCTTGTTAAAAAATGATTCTCGCTCTTCTTTCTTGTGTAGTATTGTCGAATCTTGTAATCTATTCATCCTTCCTTTAAGTGCTACACATAACTTTCCAAATTCTACTCCTTCTCTTCTTGATCTTATGTTTGTCTCTTCACCTAGTCTTGTCGCCAAGCATGGTCAGCTTGCAGCTGACGCTTTCTCTTACCATGACCTAATTTTTCTGTCTTATAAACTTCGTCTTCCTAAGACAAAATCCAAAATTCTTCTGCAGCGCAATTTTGGAGGCATGAATGTTGAAAGTCTCCGAAGCGACGCCAGCATGATTGACTGGAATTCCTTACTGGGTGCGCAATCCATTGACGAAAAAGTCGAAACATTCACAAACACGATTACTCGGTTGTACGATGTTCATGCACCGGTCCGTGCTATCAGAGTCAAGCAACTACCTTCACCTTGGCTCACTAAGGAAATCAAACAGTTACTGACGAAGAAGGCAACAGCTAAAACAAAATATAAATGTCGAGCGACTCCTGGTAATTGGGATAACTATATCGCGATTAGAAATCACTGCAGAAAGGTGTGTAGGAAAGCACAACGCCAATACATCCATAACTCTTTTGAGAATGAGGATCCAGCTAAGGTCTGGAAATTTCTAAGAACTCTGGGAGTTGGGAAGTCTACATATGAGCTCACTTCTGATAAAAATGATATTGATTTATTAAATCGACATTTCACTGCTTCGTCCCAATTTGATAGGACTACTAAAGCTAATACTTTACACGATCTTTCATCGCTTCCAACCCCAGTTTACCCATCCTTCGTTTTTAATCAATTATCTGAGTGTGATGTTAAAAAGAGCGTACTATCTATTTCTTCCAATGCCGTCGGTAATGATTGTGTCAGTCGAAAGATGATCCTTCCCATCTTAGATGAAATCCTTCCTATCCTGTGTCATATTCTAAATTATTCCTTATCCCGGGGCGTATTTCCATCTACATGGAAAGACGCTCAAATTATTCCTTTACCTAAAAAATCCAAACCCTCGTCCTTTTCCGAGTTTCGTCCTATCTCCGTGCTACCTTTCCTCTCCAAAGTGCTTGAACGTCTTGTCCATATCCAACTTAGCACATTCCTTAACAAGAACCTACTCCTCAATCCTCTACAATCCGGATTCCGACCTGGTCACAGCACCGTTACGGCACTGATCAACATTACCGACGACATTAGGCTTGGTATGGAGAATGGAAATCTGACTGTACTTACCTTACTTGATTTTAGTAACGCCTTCAACACCGTTGATTTCCATATTCTGCTTGGCATACTACGCTCTATTAACATATCTCCACAAGTGATTGATTGGTTTCACAGTTACCTGTTTGGCCGCCGACAACGTATACGGATCGAAGACTCTTTCTCTTCGTGGTGCAATACTACAGTCGGCGGCCCACAGGGTGGCGTTCTATCTCCCTTACTTTTCTCAATTTTTATAAATTCTATCTCTTATCAGCTTCAGTCATCCTACCACCTTTATGCAGATGATCTTCAAATTTACACTCAAGCTCCTGTACACGAGTTGTTTGAAGCATTCCGCATCATTAATACAGATTTAGACCGGATAGCTGCATGGAGTCTCAGATTTGGTCTACAAATCAACCCTGCAAAAACGCAGGTTATTGTTGTTGGCAGTCCCAAGATGATCTCACGTGTGGACTGGACTCGTCTACCTCAAATTAACTTTAGTGGTATCCCCATACCCATTAGTGACTGCGTAAAGAACCTGGGTGTTTATTTAGATAAAACATTATCCTGGACGGAAAACATTATCCTTCGACGGAATACTCACATTCTTTCTTTACTTTATAACATTCTTTTTAATCCTTCATCTCCGCCTTATTTAAAGGAACTTTTCAATTTTCTATGTGACACACATTCAAGATCGCTGAGATCATCTGTGAATTTAATATTGGCAAGTCCAATGCATTCGACTTCTTATTATGACAAGTCATTCACGGTACAAGCCGTTCGCTTGTGGAATGTTTTGCCTATATCCATAAAGCAGGCTCAAACGTTAAATATCTTTAAAAAGTTATTAAAAGACTACTATTTATCTATTTAATCTTTTCTATCTATTGTCAAGCTCATACTTTGTTGTTCTATCTTCTATTTTCCACACCTTTATGTATGTATTATATATTTTATAATAATTATTTATGTATGTTTATGTAGTATATTTTTTAGTATTTTATGTGTGTATTTTTAACACTATGTATGTAAATATTAGTTTATTTTTTTATTGTGTTTACTGTAAATAAAATTGTATAAATCATTAGTATCGCCAAACTGCCCTTATTCCAGGTCCTTGCTTTTCTAGTCCATCCAAAGGTTGCCTGGAAGATATTGCTTATAAGTGATAAGGCCGCCATTTGTACCTTAACTTTTATTTTACAAATGTATAGTAAATTGTATTACTTTGGTGTACAATAAAGATTATTAGTAGTAGTATTAGTAAAGTCATCAGATCTCTAACCGAGCAAAGCTTGAACTTTGTCAATCAAGTAACTGATAAATACAAACATACTATAGACACGCATCTTTTTACAGAAATTTGTTCTGGCTGGAAATCAAACCTACAACCTCCTACTTGGCAGTTAGGGTCACTAACCCTCGATTGTGATCAAACCAAATTCAAAACGAGCATAATGTTTACTGCGACAAATGTGTATTACAGAAATACAATTATATATATAAAAAAGCAAATATATATTCAAAGAGCGTCGTGAAAGTTCTCCATATCGCCGTCTATTGGGAACGTGCCCAGAAGACTGGATGCATTGCCACGCTCTATGGCAATGCAATTTTTTAGTGCTAGATACATACTAGCCTTCTGGTCACGCGAGGCGCCGACAAATCTCTTCGCAAGCTCTCTATAGAGAGATCAAGCACTTGGACCCCATGGCCCCAACGTTTCGACTCCAAACGATTTTAATATTTTAATTTAATTTTAGTAGTAGTATTTAAGTAGTTAGTAGTTCAAGAACAATATACAATAGATCAACTGATAATATATTATATTTGACATACAACGACAATATCACGGCTGTTGTGGCTTCAGATGATATGAAATCTCATACTAATATATAAAGCTGAAGAGTTTGTTTGTTTGTTTGGTTGAACGCGCTAATCTCAGGAACTACTGGTCCGATTTGAAAAATTATTTCAGTGTTAGATAGCCCATTTATCGAGAAAGGCTATAGGCTATATAACATCGCGCTATGAACGACGGGAGTGGAGCAGTAGCCTTAAATGTCGCGGGTGTAACCGCGGGCATCCGCTAGTTATTAATATGTTGCATATGTTTTGATAACGGGTCTCATCCATTTTCATTATGATTTTGGCCACTATTGACCTTTTTGACTTTGACCTATGGGATACTTTCTTTTAATATTATTAGTATAAGATTCTTGTAAACTTATATAATGCTACTCCACTTTCCGTCAAAAAAATCTAAAGAGAACGCAAACTATCTCAAACTGAGATTTACTATGCGATAAGTACGTCGAAAATTCCACACATTACAAAATTCGAAAGTCCAGTCTGACTTTTCACTAACATTCTTTGCAGTTGAAACATCAAGTTTACAGTCTTAGTCTAAATCTCTTGACCCAGTAACACGTTAGAACACTTTCCATGACGTAAACATATTACAAACATTTTACGAAGTACACACACATACACAACGTCACGCCTTTTATCCCCGAAGGGGTAGGCAGAGGTGTATTTCTACACCCACTTTTCGCCAGATATACTTTAGTCTCACGTAATAAGGGGCGAGCTTATTGCCGTACCGGGCACATTTCCAGACTCCGTGCTGCTACTGGGAATTTCGTGACAGAAAAACCCAATAACACTGCCCGACCCAGGAATCGAACCCGGGACCTCCCGATCCCACGCGCACATTTATGCCGCGAGACCAACGAGGCAGTCGTATAGGGTTTGATGTCGAGTTTTCCGTCTCTACGCAAAGATGGTATTTGCATCGTGTTATCCCTTAGTCGCCTCTTACGACACCCACGGGAAGATAGAGGGTGGTGACACTTGTATTCTATGCCGTCAACCACACGACATATAGGTTAACAATTGTTTAAAATAATGATTGTTAATTGTTTTTTTAATAATTTGGTGGCCGCCGTCAAAAACCGACAAACCACCAAGTCGGCCATAGCTGAGCATTTGTTGGAGTCAGGATCCAATCACTGGATTGAGCTACATCGGCCTCAAGTTCTCTCCACAGACCGTCACTATTTTTCAAGAATAGCACGGGAAGCGGTTGAAATCAAAAAGCACGCAAATTTCAACCGGGAGGATGGTTACCGTTTATCTACATCTTGGAATCCTGTCATCAGCAAATGTAGACACCAACGAGGTGATATTACGCGCCAGTGTGAAGATACCATTAGTGTTGTGTGTCGAAGTACCGACAGTTCCGAACATATAAAAGTTAATAATTGTGAAGACCAAGTGAGGGTAGGTTCCAAAACCCGCACTTCTCGGAGGCAGCGCTGACGAACATCAGTCATCCCGTGACCACGGCTGGTGTAACCCATGCCGAAACGTCGGGACAAATAGAAAGGTATTTCATCTTTCTTTTAGTTTATTAACACGATTCAGACCCGTTACATAATTTTTAATATGTGTACAAATCGTGGTAGTTTAAAAGTAGTTATTACAAACCGCTACGGGCCGGAGTTTGTAAATAAAATCAAACATCTAGAATTCCTTCGCGTAAAACGAGTGCGTTTAGAATCATCGTTAGTATTCTTGGTAAAATGTCGCGATGCCGGTGTAGTACCCTCGGGAGTGCGTATCAAACTGCGAAAAGACATACCACATTCAGAAGGAATTCTATAAAACGCGAGTGTTCATCTCCTGAGACAATTAATTCGGAACTGTAGGTACAATATAAATAGTGTGCAGTGTGAACTATACAGTTTACATGTGGAGTGTAGTGCTGTGTTATCACGTGAAGATTTTGATCTGTGCGACCGTGTAACATACAACCAAGCGAGCCGTATCCATGAATTGTGTAGCATCAAACATGAGGCGAAATACACTTAATTGCTACGTCAGCGCGACAGGTATGTTCAAAAAAGTGGAGTGCGTAACCAAAGTAATACGGTTATTAATCTATCGAGCACAAACATAGACACAGCCACACAGAACATATTGGCTAAAGGATTAAATTACGCTATGACACCCAAACAGATTCCGTATGAAAATATCATAAGTAGCATCGAGGAAGTTATAATGCGCAATAAATTACCATCCAACGACGCTGACACACTGAGACAGGATGTTGCAGTTATCTTGCGAAAGTCGAAGCTACCGAGACCGAATGTTACTACGGAAGAGCGTCAAGCACTGAAAGCGCTACGTGAAAAGACGGATACTTTAGTGCTTAAGGCCGATAAGGGAAACGCCACCGTAGTAATGAATTCTGGTGATTATGATAATAAAATGCGGGATCTATTAAGCAAAGTGTCTACATACAAGCCGGTGTCATATAATCCCACTACCAGAGTCACAAAACGTATACGAGCGCTTGTCAAGGACCACCAAGATCTTTTCACGGACGATGTGTTTGAACGCCTCTATAGACCTAAGACCGTTCAACCGCCGAAAATATATGGTTTGCCGAAAATTCATAAAAATAACGTGCCTCTACGCCCGATCGTAAGTCAGATCGATTCACCCACTTACGACCTAGTGAAACACATTGCAGCGGTACTGCAACCATTAGTAGGTAAGACATCGTCGTTTGATGGTGAGCTTTGATGTCGAGTCAATATTCACAAGCGTTCCAATTCAAGACTGCCTTGATGTGGTCGAGAGTAAACTAAGGTTAAACGGTCTGTCTGATAAATACATTATTCTACTGAAACACTGCCTAGACGGGAACTATTTTCTATATCGTGGGCAATATTACCTCCAGATTGACGGAGTGGCCATGGGTAGCCCTGTCGCAACGGTAATGGCCAACATCTGGATGGAACATTTTGAAGAAAGGATCCAACCAGAAGCGTTCCACGTAAAGATATGGAAAAGATACGTCGATGACGTGTTCTGTATTATAAAGGGTAACAAACAGGTTGTAGAACAATTAGCAGATCACTTGAACTCCATACACCCTAATATAAGGTTCACTTATGAAATGGAGCCAGACAGATCGTTAGCCTTCCTCGATGTAAAGATCAAGGTGAGAGAAAATGGAAACCTGTCACACACTGTTTACAGGAAGCCCACACATACGGACAGGTTCTTACACGAAAATTCACATCATCACCCGCGACATTTGCAATCCGTTATTGCTTCATTGACAAACAGAGCATATGACATTTGCGACCCCGAACACTTAGATAGTGAGCTCACACATGTTCAGGAGGTACTCAAGCAAAACTGTTACAAACACAATATGCGAGGTTCAAGGAAAAGGTCGAGACTGACTGAAGTGAACAGAGCGCCAGCGTTCATGCCCTACATAAGAGGAGTAACGGATAAAGTTGGAACAGTACTACATAAATACTCCATTAAGACTATTATACTCCATTAAGACAGTCTTAATGGAGTATTTATGTAGTACTGTTCCAACTTTATCCGTTACTCCTCTTATGTAGGGCATGAACGCTGGCGCTCTGTTCACTTCAGTCAGTCTCGACCTTTTCCTTGAACCTCGCATATTGTGTTTGTAACAGTTTTGCTTGAGTACCTCCGTATAGTCCGTACTCCAAAGTAGCAAATTACCTGCGTACTCCAAAGGATGTCATCCCTTTTCAAACACCAGGCGTGTACAAGGTGGATTGCAGCTGTGGTAGTTCCTACATCGGGCAAACAAAAAGGACCATCGCCGAACGAGTTAAGGAACACATCACGGCCGTCAAAAACCGACAAACCACCAAGTCGGCCATAGCTGAGCATTTGTTGGAGTCAGGATCCAATCACTGGATTGAGCTACATCGGCCTCAGGTTCTCTCCACAGACCGTCACTATTTTTCAAGAATAGCACGGGAAGCGGTTGAAATAAAAAAGCACGCAAATTTCAACCGAGAGGATGGTTACCGTTTATCTACATCTTGGAATCCTGTCATCAGCAAATGTAGACATCGACGAGGTGATATTACGCGCCAGTGTGAAGATACCATTAGTGTTGTGTGTCGAAGTACCGACAGTTCTGAACATATAAAAGTTAGTAATTGTGAAGACAAAGTGAGGGTAGGTTCCAAAACCCGCACTTCTCGGAAGCAGCGCTGACGAACATCTGTCACCCCGTGACCACGGCTGGTGTAACCCATGCCGAAACGTCGGGACAAATAGAAAGGTATTTCATCTTTCTTTTCGTTTATTAACACGATTCAGACCCGTTACATAATTTTTAATATGTGTACAAATCGTGGTAGTTTAAAAGTAGTTACTATATTATAAAACATTTGGCTGCGACTGTTTCATTTCAAACTACACTTTCATTGGATTAAATGCAGTGCGATTTATTTTATAAATTCGTTAAGGATTTTAATCATAGGGTGTTACAGTGCTTCATATTTTTTATATTGGCTTGCGTCTATTAAAGATCTACTTAAGTTTAGAAAAGATGATGTTGTCTACGATTGAAAATGCTTTGGATTTGCCTATCATGTGCGACTTAAAAACAAACAGATAGAAGTGAATAGTGCTAGGGTGGTGATCAGTTTTATCACATTATAAAACAGTGATGATGGTTTTTATGTGAATTCACTGAAAGAATTACAATATATCTCGCCTCGGCGTATAAGCCCAACGGCAGCTTTTTCATGGAGACGGAATACTTAAGATTATTCATTTCAGCATTACATTCAAAATTTCACAGAATTAACACTCATGTGAATAGTTTTGATGAAGTTTACCTAAAGCATCTTGGATTATCAACAGATAACGTTTGATTTTGATTTATTGTCACTCTATTAAATATCAAAAGTGTTTTGTAGAAAGATTCTGCAATGCTATTTCTCTATCCTTATTCTAGCCAACCTGGACCAAAACTAAATTAAAAAGTTCTATATTTAAAATAATATGCCAGGAGAATTATTTTTATTTCTTCAAGACAGTGTGGCAAATGGTAGGTTTCAATCACACCACCAATGCTGTAATCATTGAACTACCTCAGCTGATGTTTTGGTCTTGCGCAGGCTTTCATATTAATTGACATCGGTAACGAAACAAGTCTGACAGCCATCGACGTTGCTGACAACAAAACTTTTCGATGGTAGGTACTTTCTCTGATTCTAAAGTTGAATTTCACACCTTGTGCAAAAAAAATCTTATTCAATTTTTTAGGTCAGGCATGCGGAAGCCCGTGCAGGTCAACTCATACTTAACACCTCTGAACTGCACTGACTTCTAATCCCTACACCTGAGTCCGTTGCAGGGAGTGGCGAATGGCCTCAGGGGTAGCGCAGGTCGCGAAGATCCCCTTAGGCAAGGCTGGTGGACTATCCTTCTCGAGGTTGCCGCCCGTTCTTGGTCCAGTTCCTTCAGAAATGGATGCAACCAAAACCTCCAGCCGAAACACAAACAACAGGCACTTTACACACGCACACACACACACGTACACACATGCGCGCACACATCCACATCCAGGAACACATCTCTTCACCACGCCCCCGCGTGGTCGGGTGGGCGCGGGCTCGTAGTAAAAAGTCACGGGTAAAAGAAGCTGACCACCTGCGCTAGGACCTGCGCAGTCGAGCGCTGTACGCGGGCATGACGGAGTCCTGGGGGGTTGAGCCGAGCGGCGCTGGCGGTAATGTGACCGTGAGGCAATACGCCCTCTTTGGTCCCGATTTCACACAAAACGGTAGCCCCAGCTGTGAGCCGCAGCGGGGGAAATGGCCACCGTGTCCCGTCAGAGGGCCACAGGCTAGGGACGTAGGGTCGACATCAGCAGTTGGAATTTATTTTGGCTGTGGATGTGGTAGGTGAAGGCTATACGGAGGGCGCAAGCGAAGGATGACGGCTAGAGTTGGTAACTCGGCTCAGGCCGTTGACCCGAGCGGGCGCCCGAAGTCGTGCTGTAAACCAGCCCCGCGTTCCTATATCCCTCTGGTAATCCTAACGTCCGGTATGACGTTCCCAAATGCGGGCTCCATGGAGGGTGGGAAGCCAGAGGGATGAAATCTTAGTAAACTTGCATGGATACCGTAATCCCAATTATTACCCCAACTGCGACGGTGGCAGCGAAAGCTGTTACCGCCGCCACAACCAAAAACAAACAGATGGTTGACGCCGTGGCCTTGGCTGCAGGTGTTAAACCATCCCCCAAAGACGAGACTTCAGCGCTGGCTAACGCTAGTACTGGGCCGGTCCTTACAATCGTCAGCACGTTTGAGATCAAGCGGTAAGACGACTGCTCCTTCGCAGGCTGGCAAGTGGTAAGTCACCACAAGGGCAAGGGTAAGGGCAAAACCATCAATCCTGTTCGACACCCACCCACCACACAACTGAGTGGCCCCACTGCTACCAGCTCTGCGAAGAAGAAGAAGGCGAATAAAACAAGAGGCAGCGCCTGGCAATAAGGCGTAAGGCTGCACAAACCGCTGCCGCCGCAGGTGCTGCCTCTACAAAAACAGCGGAGCAGGCCGCTGTCGCAGGTCCCAGTAATATGACCAGCGCGCAGCCCACGCTCAGCAGTGGGGGGTGCACGAAGGCCGGAGGCAGTACGGGGAGGCCGCCTGCCGCCAAGCGGCGGGCTGGCCACCCTGGACGGCATCCAGCCCCAGCACCACCGGGAAACACGGCAGGTAAAACTGCCGTAAACAAGGAAAGAGGTGAGGCCAAACGTGCTCTCAACGAGACCAGCTCGCCTAGAGGGGAGCATAAGAAGCCCCGCCTCGACTCCTCCAGGACACTAGGTAAGTCCTACGCACAGGCCTCCAAGGCGTCCCTGGACGTTGCAGTAACATGCAAATGCACAGGGAACTTGCCGAAGGAGTTCGTGGACCGGATACTCACGGAGATTCAAAGGAAGATCCTGAGTGACGCCTGGTCGACTAAAACCCCCAAACGCCCCGCTCCTGTGTTCACCGGGAAACCCATGTACGCGGACCAGGAAGAGGCCCCGAAGAGAGTGCGGTGCGGCATTGTCGTTCCCAACGAACAGGGAGTCTGGGACGACGTGCGCGACGTGGGTCGGGCTCCGGAGTTCCAGAACCCCTGGTTGGCGGTCGACAAATGGTCGCTGCTGCACTCGGAAAGACAGTCAGGTGGGTGCTTCCTGGTCGTGGGCGTCCCGGAAGAACAAGTCCCGGTCCTGGTGCAGAACGCGCGGCGCCTCGCGTTGGGGCTGGGTGAAGTCTACGTCCGGTTCCGGGACTCAACAGGCAAGTATGTCGACCATCCTCCGGAATGCGACAACTCCACACAACCACATCAAGCATCAGACACCCAGCCAGCGTGTTCCGCGGAACCCGGCCCGGCCGGCCGGCCGCATCTGGCTTGGGGGCTGGCCCGTCAGCCGAGGGTAACTCGGAAGATGAGAACCTGCTCCTGAGTCCGGTGCGGCGGGACGACGGGGCGGGGGGGAGGACGGGCCGGCGATATCCTGGCTGGCCTAATGCAGCTGAAGGTCGGGGAGGAGGGGACATCACCCACAGATGAACCCTCTGCCTAGTGACGTGAGCTGCCTGCAAATCAACCTCCATTATAGCCAAACGGCCACTGCGCAACTGCGCAAATGGATGGAGGTCCAAAATTCAGCCATCGGGCTTATCCAGGAACCTTGGATAAGGGGTGGCCTCATTAGAGGCCTCTCCAGCCTGGGAGGTAAGATTTACTCTTCTACTGACCACACACATCCAAGAACCTGTATACTTACAACTAAAAACATCAAAGCCCAAGCTTTAATAGAGTTCTGTTCCAGAGACATCACAGCGATATAAATTGAAATAATACAGCAGCCAAGGAGTATAGCGGTCGTTTTCGCATCGGTCTACATGCCCAAGGCTGAAGACCCGGCTCCGTTCGACCTCACGCGTCTGGTTAACCAGTGCGAGAGAACCAATACGGAGCTCGTAATAGGGACGGACTCCAATGCCCACCACCAAATGTGGGGCATGGACTGCAACAATAACAGAGGTAAGTCACTGGTTGAATACCTATTCACCACTAATCTTACCCTATTAAACACAGGTACGGAGCCCACCTTCGTCACAAAACGTAGTCAGATAATTATCGACTTAACTCTCGCAACAGAAGGAGCGGCTGAACGCATCAAGGGATGGCACGTTTCAAAGGAGGCATCATGCTCAGACCACAGATGGAAAAGCTTCTCCATCAAAGTCGATATACAGCCCACACAGCCCCGCAGGAAACCACACAACATGGACAAATCAAAGTATGTCCTATTACTTAGAGATAAACTTACCCTTACCGCTACGCCGACGGTACTGGGTGACACTGAATAGATCGACGAGCAGGTATGCACACTGACGCAGTCGATGCTAGACAGCTACCATGCAGCTTGCCCGGAAACCACTCCGCCTTCAACCCCGGGGAAACAACCCTGGTGGGGCGCTGAGCTTGAACGAAAGCGCAAGAAGGTAAGAAAGGCTCTAAATAGGACAATGAACACAAGCGTGGACGCTGATTGGGACGCTTATAAAGCGGCCAAATCAGACTATAGGAAATGCCTCAGATTCAGACGCACCATGGGATGGAGGAAATTCTGTGGGAGCATAGAATGCTGCCAACAAGCAAACCGGGTAAGGAAACTACTGGCTCAGCAACCAACGGTTGCACCAGATACTCTCCGTAAACCGGATGACACATACACCACATCGGAGGAGGAGACAAGACTCGTCCTACTTGAAACACATTTCCCAGGCAGCGTCCTCACCCCGGTAATAACGTGGCACGATACACCAACAGTGGCGACCGAACACGAATGGAGACACGCAAACAACGTGGTCATGAAAGAAAAACTCCGATGGGCCATCGATAGCTTCCATCCCTTCAAAGCAGCCGGACTGGACGGCATCTTCCCAGGGTTATTACAATGGGGAGGGGAACCTGTCTTTAAAAGACTCCTGGCAATCATGAGGGCTAGCCTGGCCTTCAGATATGTACCGAAGAAATGGAGGGAAGTCAAACTAATCTTCATACCAAAACCAGGCAAAACAGACTATACCAATGCAAAGTCCTTCAGACCAATAAGCCTGACCTCCTTCATGCTTAAAGCCTTGGAAAGGCTTTGCGAGAGGGAACTAAGAAGTGGGGCTCTTAACCACCTACCCCTACATGCCAACCAACATGCATACAGCTCAGGGAAATCGACGGAATCGGCCTTACATCAGGTCGTAAACCAGATAGAAGCTGCTATACAACAAAAAAGCATCTGCCTGGACACCTTCATCGACATAGAAGGAGCCTTCGACAAGAAAAACTTCTCCAGCATAAGCAACGCCCTAGCCAGACATGGTGTGGATCAGATGCTCATACATTGGATCCAAAACATGCTCAGCAAAAGGGTAGTGCACCTACACGGCGACACTTAGACAGCCTTGATAACTAAAGGGTGCCCGCAGGGAGGTGTACTCTCCCCGCTATTGTGGAACTTAGTCATCAATGAACTCATAGACAAACTCAACACGAGAGACTTCTACACAATAGGTTATGCAGATGATCTAACCATACTCACTTCAGGTAAGGTAACCTACTGGTTACCTTACCTGAAGTGAGTATGTCATCAGTGTACGACATAACCCAACAAGCCCTACGCATAGTAGAGTGGTGGTGTAATGAGTACGAATTATCTGTAAACCCGACCAAGACCGAACTAGTTATGTTCACACACAAACGCGCGCTGGGCACTTACCGACTGCCCAGGTTATTTAATACAGAGCTTAAGCTGTCTACCAAGGTCAAGTACCTGGGTGTCACTCTCGACAGCAAATTGACATGGAACAGCCACATGGAAAATAAGCTCAACAAAGCCAGCATTGTCTTCTGGCAGTGCAAGAAGATGATAGGCAAACGCTGGGGCCTATCCCCCAAAATTGTCTTATGGCTCTATAAGACAATAATACGTCCGATGATACGCTACGGTGCAGTAGTGTGGTGGCCTCGGACCAACCTAACAACGGCCGCCAACAAGCTTCAAAAGCTACAAAGACTTGCATGCCTAGCGGCCACGGGCTGCATGAAAACTACACCTACAGCGGCACTCGAAGTGTTGGTGGACCTGCCCCCATTGCACCTGTTTATACAACAAGAAGCAACGATGTCGGCGGTCCGGCTAAGAGCTCTGAAGCTCTGGAAAGACACCAACACACCGCACACTAGCAACTTAAATACACTATTTAAAGAAGTTCCTCTCACACAAGCCATTGGCGACCAAATACCGAAACAATTTGTGTTCGACAAGAAATACAAAATCCAACTGTACGAGGATCTACACGAAGGAGCGGTTGATCACAACGAGCTCACGATCTTCACAGATGGGTCTAAGACGGATACAGGTACGGGTTGAGGAGTATTCTCCGAGGACCTAAACATCAACATCGCAGCACCGCTGGTAGCCTACAACACGGTCTACCAGGCCGAATGTTTTGGCATAATCCTAGCTGCCGCAGCAATCATGGCACGTGAGGTAAGGGAACGATCCATTAGGATCCTCTCAGATAGTAAGGCAGTCCTCTCAGCCCTCAAAAGCCATACTATCACCTCGGCGCTCACGCTTGAATGCCACCAGAAACTAACTGAGGTAGGTAAACAAAACAAATTAACACTGCAATGGATCAAGGGCCACCGTGGCTCTAGAGGGAATGACGCAGCCGACGTACTTGCCAGAAGAGGGACCACTTTAGAGGTGGTGGGACCCGAGCCCATTATTCCCCTCCCTTCTGGATTTTATCGCAACCTGGTAAGAAATAGGACCAGGACCCAACACAATCAGTCTTGGATTGGTATTGAAACATGTAGGCAGGCCAAGGAGGCTCTTCCCGCAGTAGACGGTAAGATAGCTAAACAAATCCTCCGGCTGTCCAAATAACAACTGCGGATGGTCACTGCCGCCTACACAGGACACGGATTCCTTAATAAACACCTATTTACTATAGGTATCACCGACAGCCCGCTGTGCAGAGCCTGTATGGCAGCAGACGAGACGGCAGCCCACCTGCTCCTCTACAGCCCTGAAGGTCGCACAGTACAGGCAGCAGTACCTGACAAGACACAGCACCCTGAGGGAAGCAGTGGGCCACATCAAGAGTCTGCTGGCCTTCCTCGAAGAGTTGGGGTGGCTGGAATGACGACACCATTCCCACCCGCACGCAAAATACATGCCAAGACGTGGAGTTGCGGAAACAGCCGGTGTCATCAAGTATCAAGTAAGTAGTAGGTCAGACATGGGTAAAATGGTCAAATTGTGACGTAGAAAAATTTAATATATTTCGTGATAAAATTGTGCAGTTTGCAAGGAATACGTGGTTGTACGTACCGAATAGTTAATCAAGCAGTAAACTTTTTATTTCTGCTGTCTTTGAGTATCCGTAAATAGTTTTCATAAAGTTGTGTCCAGCATATTTTAGCAATTAACACTGACATTTTGCTTAGTTGTATCGTTCAAATTGTAGACACAGTCATGGTATAGGTTTGACCTTTTTTTTGCAGTCAAACAAGATATCGAGTTCATTTGAAATAAGAATAAATAAAAAGTAAAAACAGAAATTTTTGTAATGTAAAGCTTTAAAAGTTTGTATGGTCAATGTTCTGTGTATTAGTTTTTTTTTTCTGCCGAACAAATTGACTCCATGCTGCCTGATGTTAAGCAGTCAGTGAAGTCCCATAGTGATGGACATCATCCCAGCACCCAGCACGGCATTACGGCATGATGGCCCTCACCTTGACGGCCTTGAGTAAAGCTTTTTCACGCCCCGCTTAAAGGACCCGGGATCATAGGTGGAGGGAAACACGTGGACTGGTAAAGAGTTCCACATCTTAATGGTACGGCAGAGATAGGAGGCGCCGAACCGTTTGGTGCGTTACGGTATCTGTTCTACCGTGTAAGAGTGGCACCTCAACCCAGCACGTGTCGTTCGGGATAGGAAAGGAGAGGGTGGGATTAGTTGAAAGAGCTCTTCGGAGCACTCACCGTGATAGATGCGGTAGAAAACAGCTATTGAGGCCACGTCTCTGCGTAATTGCAGTGACTCAAGAGTCTTAGTGGCCTCTGGATCTCCGATGATACGGACAGCACGCCGCTGCAACCTATCGAGGGCGTCCAATAAGTACTGAGCGGAGCCATTCCAAAGGTGAGAGCAGTATTCCACGCAGGAGCGAACCTGGGTTTTGTATAACAGACACAACTGCTCCGGCGTGAAAAACCTCCTCACCTTGATCAGGACTCCGAGTTTCCGAGATGCAGATTCGATGATACCCTCGATGTAGTTCTTCTGGTTGAGAATTCTGCGTATGTCCATGCCCAGGATATTGAGGCTGTCTTGAATCGGTAGTGGAGTGTCCAGAAGAGAGGGATGGGGAAGGAATGGAGATGCCTTGGCTGAGAATGCGCACACCTGTGTTTTCTTGGCGTTGAACTCGACCAGGTTCTCATCACCCCAACGCGAGATGCAATTCAGAACCCGGTCAAGCTCAGCAACAAGTGTTCGCCTATATTCCTTGGTATCGGCTTGCTTAGCCACAGGGTGTCCGAGATATCGCCCATGTACAGTACTGTCATCTGCATAGCAATGTATGCCCCCAAAAGTGAGCATATCATTGATATGCAGAAGAAAAAGCGTGGGCGATAACACGGACCCCTGAGGCACACCAGCGTTCACCTGGAGAAACTTCGATGACTCACCGTCACAAAGGAATCGTATACGGCGCTCATGCAGGAAGCTGGCAACCCAGTTGCACAATCGAGGCGGCAAGCCGTAGGCTGGAAGCTTGGAAAGAAGCGCACGATGCCAGACTCTATCGAGGTGGTGACATACGCTAGAAGATCACCCGTTGATCGTTTCGGTCTGAAGCCATACTGACGATCACTGATGAGAGAGTGATATTCTAGGTAGCGAACGAGTTGGTTGTTGATTAAACGTTCAAACACCTTGCAGAGGATAGGGGTGATAGCAATGGGTCGATAGTTGCCCGGATGAGAACGATCCCCTTTCTTGGGAATTGGTTGTACGTTCGCCTCTTTCCAAGCCTGCGGCACTACGCCAGAGGCATATGATAGGCGATACAGGCGTGTAAGTATTGGAGACAACTCGGCTGCGCATTTCCTAAGCACAACCGCTGGAATTCCGTCAGGTCCACTGGCTTTCCGGACATCGAGAGATCGCAGTGTCGCGCGAACATCGCATTGCCTGATTTTAATATCAGGCATGGAGTGGCCGCAGTAGGGAATCGAAGGCGGCAGCGCACTACGATCATCGATTCGGGAGTTGGCCGCAAAGAGATTGACAAACAGGTCAGCTTTCTCTTGCGGCCCATGGGCCAGTGATCCATCAGGGCATCGCAACGGCGGCAGTGAAGGCTGGCAGAAATTAGATTGCACGGCTTTGGCCAATCGCCAGTACCCCGGCTGCCCGTGGGGTGCGACAAGAGTTCTTGACCAAACCGTACAATGCGCTGTGCATCCGCTCTTATGTATGCCCGCTTGCAGACCTTGGTGGCTCTATTATAGGCTGCCTTGATGAGATGGACATTCGGATCGCGACGAGACCGAGCCCTGATCCAAGCGCGGTAAGCCGACTGTTTTTGTTTAACAGCATCGGCGCACTCGCGATCGAACCAGGGCCGTACTCCGCTGCCGCTGGAGACGTCAGTGGATGGAATATAATATTCCATACCCAAGATGATTTCCCCAGCAACAGCAGACGCACTCTCCGACAGATCCCTCCCACCAAAGCAGCGTTGAGACCACGGGATGGACGCATAATAGTCTCTCAGGCCATCCCAATCCGCTAACGAGTAGTGCCACAAGCGTCGCTTTGTCTTCACTGTTTGTGGAGGTGAAGCGAATGGCACTGTAGTGTGAACTAGACAGTGGTCGGAGGAACCCAAAGGGGCGTGTACCGTCACACTGTACTGGGCCGGGTTACTCGTCAGCACAAGGTCTAACAACGAGGGCGCTTGACCCGATATATCTGGTATCCTGGTGGGCTGGAGAACCAGTTGAGTCAGGTCATGCGTTAGAGCGAATGCGTGAGTAGCTCGTCCCGCGTGGTTCGTTTTGGAAGAGCCCAGCCAGGTCTCATGGTGGGCATTGAAATCTCCCAAAAAGACCAACTCGGCGGTCGGGAACTGCTCCTGCGCATTATCTGCTGCCTGACTTAAGTAGTCAAACAGTCGAGTTGTCTCGGCATCTCCGGTATGGGAACGGTAAAGGCACACGTAAATCCGGGTCAATGAACCCAGACTTACGTGTACCCAAACAAACAACACACACAGACAGAAAAGAACAATTTAATATTCTATTTACAAATTAATTTTGTCACACGTCAATTTCTGAAGTATTTCATTCGTACACTTTTTGTAAAGAAAGGAACATTCTGGAATTCCTAAACCATTGGTATTTTTATATACTGAGTTAAAGAAACTAACAGTGAATAACGGTGTTAGTTAAATATAAATAAATTGTTAGAAAGAACAGTCTTAAAATAGAAATATCGCGCCTGGGCACTCTCCAATTTCACACACACGAAAGAAAGAACTTGTCACACATTTTAATTGCCACTAATCGTCACTATGTCACTAGCACTTAATTATAAATATAACACATTTTTTTATCATAAACCAATTAAAATTAAACATCCGCACCATTTTTTTATAGTGAAAATAATTAATAAGAATATTTGTTTGACAGATTAACTTTTGGCGGGAAATTGAATCGATAATCTGTCTTAATTTTTTTAAGAACCTTTTAATTGGTTACTTACTGTCATGCGCGCGCCTAACGCAAAGATACTGCTTCTATTCAGCCCGCGTTGCGTTCGCTAAATTCTAAAGAAAGATAGACCACTCATTCGTGTGAAGTGCGGGACTACTTATCGGGACGTCATTGTAGTTTTTTTTACGTTTGGAGTCAGCACGTCTAGTTACATTTTAGAACACGATCTCTTTGGATATTGTGTCATTGTAAATAGGTTATTGGTGCAATTTATTTCTATACACGTAATAAAAGACTTTTTCAAATGAATCTATATATTAAAAGAATTTGTGTTTTATAATACGAGTCGGCCAGCCCGTTCTACCCAACCGATTCGCATGTTTTTTTTTTTCAGTGAAAGCTCTCGCTGCATAGATTTGTCATCAAGTATTAGAAATTACCTAACTTGCACATTCATCAAGTTATATGCAAAAACAGTTTTCACCCATACATTTTTTACGTTTTCGTAGCCGTAGTCAATGACTTTCTGTTTCTATATATCTGGTTCTCATTGAGGTAGGCGTTTCGTTATAGGCCTATAACACGCGCTGAAAAGAGCTCTTTCATTTGATGGTATGCTCATTTAAATTGGGTAAGTTCGAAGGAAGATAGGTGTGGACATTTTCCTATAAATTTCTTAAGATTCCATTGCTTTCTCTCTACATGGACGGTTCTAAATTCAAAAATATTTTTATGGCATCTAATAAGTACCTTGCGGTAACTGCCAGGAAAAACCGTTGTGCCTCCTTAAGGTGACCTTGCCTTACTTTCATACGGGTGTGATTGTGGTGGTGTGTAAAATTATACCCGATGTTTAAAATTATCACAATAGTGAAATATCGCTGATGGCAGGTAATATTCCCCGAATGTTACCAGTTAACCCTTAATGTTGGGTGAACTGATCTCTGATATTGAGGAATTTTCCCCCTTTTTTTGTATCGCGATGAAATCCAGTTACGGACTGTCCCTCAAAGGGACCGGCCAACTCTGTACCGAGTTTGGGGCAGGTGGAGGGAGGGTGTGTGGCTCGGCTCTAACCCCTAGATGTTCGGGGGGCATACCCACTAAAACACCGCGGTGTTCCTCTATCGACCGGGGTCGCGGTAACGACGTCAGTATACCCGCGACAGGAGGAATTTTCCCCAAATGTAGTGAAATTTCCAACTTATGTTGGGAAAATCAACCCTACAGACGGGTAAATTACGTTTCAAGTTAGGAAAATTTTTGTGTTTTTAAATTACGGACTTTCTTCGGGCATCTTAATTTTTTTTATGTGAAACATATTACAGCGGTTCATAGTACTATTGTCATATAATTATATTACAAGTGGTAGTTATGGTAGAAATTGAAGCTTTCGTAAGAATAGTAGTTTTGAGAGAAAAGGTACTTCTGACAGCACCGGCGGTTTTGGTAGAAATTGTAGTTTTGTAGAAATGGTAGATATGATAGTATAAGTAAGAATAGTAGTTTTGATACAAATAGTAGTTTTGGTACAGATAGTAGTTTTGGAACAAATTGTAGTTTTTTTAGGAATAGTATTTTCGGTAGGAAAAGTAGTTTTGGCATATATGGTACTTTTGGTAGCAATGCTACTTACCATTGCTACCAAAGGTACCATTCCTACCAAAACTGCCATCTCTATCAAAAGTACCATTTCTAGCAAAGTTACCATTACATTTCTAAATTATGATGGATTAATCACACCCATACACAAAACAAAATAAATCGTGCATCTCACAGAAATATTTAGCTGGATAACAGAAATAAAACCTATTTTCTTATAAAAAAAAAGTTGTTTATCTATATTTTTAATTTAGCGCATAAGCGTCAAAGCCAATGTTGTGAGAACAGAAGTTTTGTGATATATATGTATATTTTTGGTAAGAATATCATCTTTTTACTTATTAGATAAGGCTACAATGTATACTCATCATACCTATATGAATGAGCTTTTTTATAATATTAAAATATGCTGTGGAGCAGCACTGGTCCTCTAGTTATTATTGAATTTTGAAAAATATATTATAACAATTACATTAGCTTTCCTTAGATAAATAGGACGTGTGTTAGATAAGTAGGAGTTATGAGGTAATTAAAATCGATGCCTTCCGGCCAAAAGGGTGAAATCGACTTATATATATGGTTAGAATCGGCTTTTTTTCTGCGTCTAATGGTCTAAATTTCGTGGCTCTAGGACAAACTTTTTGTCGCTTAGGCGGTAAAGGAATTGAGGTTCTAACACTAAGTTTTTCGTCATAAACGACAGTTATTTTTGGTGTATTTTGTATTATGGTGGTTGGATAAAAATAATATTTCAAAACAGTGAGATAAGCAATTTTGACTTTGAATATTTTTTCTTTACTTGAACGTTAAGTAGTTTGGGCTGTAAATACTTTTTTGTAAAAAATACATTAGTCAAATTTTACTTGAATCTTTGTGTACCAAACTTTCGGTTAGGATATTAGGGCAGTTCCTTTGGATAAAATATATGTCATTTATTACATTTAGGTCTCCGGTTCCGTGACTTTATTTGGCGCTTATTTTTATTTTCCCTAGTCACCAAATCAATCATCGAAGGCGCTTAGGATAAATCATCCAAACGAATGTCGCCTTACATTGTCGCTTACCCTTTTTTTTCCCTCTCAAAAAAAATATCTGGTATGGTGGTTAGATAACAAGGTAAATCAAAGGTTTGGCGGTTAGCTTACAGAAGAATGACAAACAGCGTCGGTTATCTCACTCTTTCGTTGGAACAAAATGTCGTTAGCGTTGCACAGCGAACATTCACCGCAGCGTAAGCACCTCCGTGCTTGCGAGTCCGTTTGGCGCGAAGTTTTTCGAAGGAAATAAAACGGTAGGATTATTTTAATAGACTTTTATATTCATCTTTAATTGTGTATTCTAATTATTTATTTTAAGTTTTATGGGTAAGAAGTCATTCTTTTGCTATCTTGTTCAGACAATACTGAATGTTTAAATAAGTACCTACAGAGTTTTTGTTGTCTGGCCTGGCTTAGGATCATAATCAAGGGTTCGAATCCCAGGTTGGGTCAGCAAGGAATTATTGGATTTTTTGATGAATTCTTAGTAACAGTCAAGAGTTAATCCTGCGACTGATATGACTCTGTTGTGTCGAATTGCCTATGGGACTATGAGAGTGAGAGAATAAAAACTGCACGTTTGTTTTGCACATATAGTTAGCGTTAGTAGGTCCCTCTTTTGCAAATTGTTATTCTGCCTCAAGATTTATCACCGTGACTGATTTAACATGTGTCATCATCATTGTTTTATCGATTGAGTGAATGGAGGGGTGAGTGCGAATGAATGGATACACGGCAAAAGCGATAGTAAGAACCCTCTTTGTGGAGTAGCTGAAGGCCGCCACGTTGTCCTCACCTGCCGCCTGACGCATGTCTTCATCGGACACGGTTGTTTTGGGTAGTTTCTTTGCTGTGGAGGACTCCCCCGGCAACGGACGTCGCGAGGTGATTTACGAGGGCCAAACACCTTCTGTCATCCCTAAAAGTGGTCCTTAGGTACGAAATTTTAAGTTTATATTTTTTTGTCATACCTAGTATGTCAGCATGAATGTATAATGCAAGACTAACTTACAATGAGTAACAATTGCTTTGTTTAATTTTCTAAAATAAAGACTGATTGAGCACAATTTCTCTTTTTTTTAATTCATACCTTAGTCGGTTAGCCAGTTTAAAAACTTATAAAAGTCTAATGTATGTATGTAAATATGTATGTATAATTTTATAAGAATTAATCACAATGTGCTTTCGCGTTGTATAAAAGAGCTTATAGTATTTTTTATAGATATTTAACTTATAACAATTTCCTTGTTCTTCTGCCATTAACCAATAGCAGGTGATGTCATATTGGCTCCACTTGATGAACAGAAAAAGCACAGTTATGCTCTTTTTCTTCAACAGAAATAAAATAAATGGTGCAGTTAAATCATTTGGGTTGGAACTCATTAATTGGGTTGTTTTCATTTACGACGTTTTTTCCTGTTAGTATAATTAGGACCATTTGAGAGTAAGCGACAGTAAATAGTGTTAGGAGTGTGATTTGTTTTAATTAACAATGTCATTTTGTAGAGACCTAATCAAAAACTATATGGTTAAATTTTGAAACTTTTGGAACTTACAGACAATTTTCTATGATTTTTTTCACTTATTTTGAACTTTAAACTACTCTCCTGTAAAGTTTGTTAAGTGGCGGTTAGCCTCTTTTGGCCGTAAGGCATTGAAATTTTCATTAGTGTCCGTCTGAGTTACGATAATTGCTTTGCATTAAAAAAACTTTAGTGATGTTAAATTTGAATGATCCTAGAATATTCGTCAAATTGCAGAAAATTTGATACTGTTACTTTTTTAATTTGAGACGAGTCTTTAATTAATATATTGAGTATGATTTGAGTTTGTTTCATGTTAAAACACAGCTTGGCATTGGTTAATTTAAGTCAACGATCGTTTCGTTTGTACTAACCATGCGCGCCATAATATGTTCAAATTCTAAACAGTGGGGACATTGTGTTTAACCGTAACTATCACGGTTCTGAATTCTTTGGTATGATAAAACACATGTGGTTCCTCTGGGCTTATCATTTTTATAATATTGGCTTTGATCTTGAAAGAAGCAAGGCAAAATGAAAAAGAGTTATAGAAAATATAGTCAAAATTAATAAGACTTATAAATCTTTTTTTAAGGAATTGAACTTATTATTACTTTAAGTTAAGTCTAATCTTAAAAGAATTTAATCTTGTGTCTATTATGTTTAGGTTCTAACTACTGCATAGCAAGACTTTTTTCGTATTAAGAACAAAACTAAAACACCAAATTAACATGCATTGCTAAAGTCCTATTTGAGCCTATTCTTTTTACAAAAGTATAAATAAAACAAATATTCTTTTTGCCATGATATACACGTCATACAGGGAGCATACAGAGAACAGCACTGTAAAAAAGGAAAACTTGATACAAACCCTATACCAACCCGTTTGGCCAGCGTAGTATAGTAGGCCAAGTCCTCCTTTCAAAAGAGAGGCTTAGTCCAGCAGTGGACTTTTAAAGTATGATGATGATGACACGTCGTACGTGTACACGTACTTTTTGCATAAACATTTTATGTGGCATTTTAGGTAGACAAAACCATGTCGAAAAGCGCTTATCGGCTTATGTTTACTACAATAACAATAAAAAGTCCGTGAAATATTTGAGAGAGAAGAAGATATTAGAAGAGATGCACAATCATTCAATGCCGCTGCACAAAAATGTAAAATGGTCGACGGCTATAAATAACTTGTGTATCTGGGTTGGCTCAAGACATTCCGAAATCTGAAACAATACCTACTGTAAAGAGATATTGGATGGAAAATAAAAGACAGGTATAAATAACGGCGGTAGGTGCAAATATAGTTACTACACATCCGAAAATTAAAAAATACATTAAAAATAGTTTTACTATACATCCCGCATTGTTTGTGAGTTGATTATAAGGAAAATACCTACGGCTATACCCAATATATACATTATACCCAAGTAAGTGTAGCCCCATATGTGACATATAAGCACTTTTACTATACACCACCTGCCAGTTGATCAACTGTACACTTGATTTCAAACACTTACTATAATTCACATTTCCAACATGGCACAATATTCAGATAGAGTCCAGGCACAGAAGAGTCTTGAGGAATGTGTCACGAAGAAGATGGACGAGCTCCAGGCGCAACTACAAATTGGATCAGCCAAGGACACTGTAGCAAAGGTCGCAGAGGAGTTCCGTACATTCCGCGAACTGACCTTCACCATGCTCGGACTACTCAGGAAGTAAATAGCGGAATGTGCCAAGTCCATTGACAATATGGAAACAAGGCATCGTAGGAAAACCTTGATATTTACTGGTGTTACTGAACACGATAAGGAAAACTGTGCAGCTGTCATTCTGGATGTCCTGCATACAAGAATGGCATTGAAAGATGTCTCTAACAAATCCATTCAGACATGTCATCGTCTTGGGAGCAATGGGAAAGATAAGCACCGGCCCATTGTAGTGAAGTTCGCCAGCTGGGATGTAAAAGCCGCCGTCTGGAGGGCAAAAACCAAGCTTAAAGGGTCGTCGACTTCTGTGCGGGAGTTCTTGACTAGGGCGCGTCAGGCAGTCTTCAGTAAGGCGAGGCTACATTTTGGCATGCGCGGGTGCTGGACTCAAGACGGAGTAGTTAACATCAAGACCTCGGATGGGAGTCGCCACAAAGTCACATCTTTAGATGAGCTGAATCCCTTACTGCAGAAGTACCCCAAGGTATCATTAGGCACGTCTAACAAAACCACGTAGAACTATATTGTTTAGTTTTTACTTGTTTCACGCATCTCTTAGTGAGTTTAGTTTTATTACCAAACACTTCCCACGGTACTGATACAAATATTTGCTATTGACAGTGTTTTCAGAGTTCAGACACATAGTTATTGCGGTTTGTTTGACGAGTCATTGGATTGTTTATGTAATTACATTTAAAATTCTTTCACCCTCATTTTAACAATCACATTAATTATAATTTATAAACTGTTTATTTGTTGATTTCTTTCAATGTAGTTAAGTTATGTCTGTCAAAAATGTTTCTGTCAAAGTGACATTGCAGTATGACATTAGAGAATGTGTTTAGGAATGAACCGTTAAATTAGTTCAATAGTATTGTGGACTAGATTTATGTGTGTTTTTATTTTTTGTTCGAGTGTAAATTTATACCTTATAAAGTTTCTTTATATTACAGTTTGTGCGTCAGTTTGCGGGTGGTGCAGAGATGTATACCTAACTAGCAGTCAATATCGTACGAATATTTTTAATTATAATAATATTATTTATTTATTAACAAGTACGTTTATTATTTTATATATTATTATATTATATATATGTTTATATCCGTTGACAATTCTTTTGTTTCTGCCAATGACTATGTTGGATTGTCTGGGGACGACAGCTTCGGTTCAATAAATGACAATCAATTACTGGGCGACATTTTAAGGGCAAAATTTAACACAAACGCTAATCATTTATTAAACGTCTGCCATACAAATGCACAAAGCGGGCCTAGTCATTATAGTGATCTTTTGGACACTTTTACCGATACCAACGTTCATGCCATCCTGATATCTGAGAGCTGGCTCAAACCTCACCTTCTTTCTACTTCATACCCACTTACTGACTTAGTTTTAATCCGCAATGATCGGATTGACAGGTGTGGTGGAGGGGTTGCTATCTATCTCCGTAGCAGTTTATCATATAAAATTTTGGCGTCTTCCTCTCCAGAGTCTATATCTGCGGAGTATCTTTTTCTCGAGGTTTGGGTCACAGGAACCAAAATGGTTCTTGGACAATATACTACATATTGTCCTCCTTCTGTCAATTACTTCACTGATTTAGAATCGGTTTTCGAATGTTTGGGTTCTGAGTACGCACATCACGTCATCATGGGCGATTTTAACACTAATCTTTTATCCCATCCTTCCTCTCGCTCCCTCAAACTTACCCACATTATTGAGTCTGCCAGCCTCCACGTTCTGCCTCTCCAAGCCACTCACCACAACCCTAACGGGGAGGACTCCTGGTTGGACTTAATGCTCACATCTTCTCCCTCTTCCGTCCGTTCCCATGGCCAATATCCTGCTCCTGGTTTCTCCCATCATGACCTTATCTTCCTCTCTTATGTCCTAAAACCACCGAAACCTCGTCCTAAGGTTCTGTATTTGCGTTGTTTTAGGCGGATGGACGTTGAAAAGCTGAAGTTGGATGCTTCGAAAATCGACTGGGAACCGTTGACATTAGCTGTCACCGTGGACGATAAAGTAGATATTTTTAACGACAAGGTCAAAAAGTTGTTCGATGTACATGCCCAAATAAAAAAAATCAAATTAAAGCGTCCACTGGCACCTTGGATGACGGAGGTTATTCGGATGGCGATGAGACGCAGGGACCGTGCTTTCCGAAGGTTTAAAAAAGATCGCTGCGAGGATAACTGGTCTATTTTCAAAACAGCTAGAAATAGGTGCAATCAGATGATACGCAACGCTAAACGCCGGCATATTCTCAATAATATTTCAAACTCCTCTCCTGCTAACATATGGTAGTTTTTGGTAGGCAGGCATTGGCATACTTCACGATCCTGTGGTTCTGCCAGGGAAAATTAGTTTGGACGACATAAATCGGCATTTTACCGTCACTCCTTCTCTGAACGACCGAACTTAATGTCAAACCATGACGTATTTAGCCAATTTGCAACGCCCTAACATCGATCCCTTAAATTTTTCTCCATTATCATCAGGTGAGATCAAGAAGATTATCCTGTCCATCAAGTCCAAGGCCGTGAGGTGCGATGACATTAGTTGTCGCATGATCACGGTCATCCTGGACCAACTTTTACCTGTCATCACCCATATCCTAAACTTTTCCCTGGACACAGGTCAATTTCCTCACTTATGGCGTCAAGCCTATGTTTGTCCTTTGCCCAAGATACCAAATCCTTCTCTCGCTACTCACTTCCGACCCATATCCATTCTTCCTTTCTTATCCAAGGTACTTGAGTCTTGCGTGCAGAGACAGTTGTCCAGGTTTGTTCACATTAATAATATTCTATCTCCGTTTCAATCTGGTTTCAGGCCTGGACACAGTACTGTGTCTGCACTGCTCAAGGTGACTGGCGACGTGAGGGCGGGGGTGGAGGACACTAAGGTTACAGTTCTGGCCTTGGTGGACTTCTCCAACGTCTCTAACGCTGTCAGTCACAACCTCCTTCTTTCAATCCTCTTCTATCTAATGGTCTCACCTATGGTACTGGAATGGTTCTCCTCTTATCTTCGAGGACACCAGCAGTCAGTACGTATTGATGAAACCACATCAAAATGGCGTTATCTGAGCTCTGGTGTTCCTCAAGGCGGAATACTTTCTCCTCTTCTGTTTTCATTGTTTATTAATCTCTTATCTCATGAACTTCACTGTGCGTATCATCTGTATGCCGATGATCTGCAGCTCTACACACAAGCAAAGGTGGAAAATCTGGATACAGCAATAAATGCAATCAATCGAGATCTGGATGCTATTAACGACTGATCTGCCAGGTTTGGTCTCGCAGTGAATCCCGCTAAATGTCAGGTTATTATTATTGGTAGTCCCCGGATTATGAGTAGGATTATCTTGCAATTGCTACCAGCTGTAATTTTGACTGGATCAGTTATTCCGTTTAGCTCAAGTGTCAAAGATCTCGGTCTACATATTGACGCGACTCTAGACTGGCGTACCCAGGTAGCAAATGTTAGTCGCAAAGTCACTGGTACCTTACGGTTGCTCTATCGTCTGAAGAACTTTCTGCCATCCAAGACCAAGACAATGCTAGTACAGACTTTAATATTTCCTATCATCGACTATGGTGATGTGTGCTATCTCGACCTTAATGCAGATCTAATCAATAAGCTCGACCGCCTTCTCAATAATTGCATTTGATTCATTTTCAATCTTCGCAAGTATGACCATCTCTCCGAGTTTCGAATAAAGTTACGATGGTTACCTATCCGCCAACGTCGCAACCTGCGTACGTTGTGTACACTTTATTTTTTACTGTACTCTCCTAATGCTCCTGTCTATTTAACTCCTCATTTTCAATATCTCTGCAATACCCACGATAAAAATCTTCGCTCTTCAAACAATCTTCTTCTTCTTTGTCCTTCTCACAGCTCTAGCTTGGTACATGCTTCTTTTAATATCCAGTCTACCCTTCTCTGGAATGCTCTCCCTCCAGAAATCAGGATATCCACGAAACGTTTCACATTTAAAACTAGAGTTCGACAGATTTACATTGACACATTGGCTGAATCGTAATAGAATCATCATTTATGTATTTATAATATTTATTATAAATATATATATTTATATTCAAATTATATATTTGTATGTATGGTATGTATGTTTTTATAAATAAGTATATATCTAGGGTGTGGTATAGGTTTATCATATTTTATTAATGAATTATTCGTATAATCTGTTAACAATTTTTTTTTCTGTATTTTTAATGCTAAATGCACTTATTATATCTTTATCTCTGCATCACCCAAAGGTTGACTGGTAGATAATGCCTTAGGCATTAAGTCCGCCTCTGTACACTTGTTTGTGCATAAAGTTAAATAAATAAAAAATAAAATATGGGCCAAATGTGCAATATTTATTGACAAAAAAATGTTAATCTCACTAAAAATATTGAAAATAATAGTGTCTAAACTAGGCAGTGCCTATGCACTACGGCAACTGGACAACTTATGTACAAACAAACATTTTATAGATCAATTACAAAATAATTTTGGTAACAATGGTTCCATTAGTGCGCAGAACTCAAATAGGTCTGTGTAGGGTGGTAATCAGTACCCTTCCTCTAGTTTTTGTTTCAGTGCCATTAATGTTTAGAAGAATAGGACAACCACATATATTAGAAACATAAGAAATGTGACAGTTTTGACACACTTTTTCTCTCAAATCCTTATTAAATAAGTGCTGCAGTATATTTTCATGTTAGCAAAATTTTGTTGGACGCAGTAATCACAGCATTTGGCAAGCAAGTCAGTAACTGTAGCGATATGTTATCTGCAGTTAAAATTAGCGCACAGGTGGAAACCGACGAGAGCCAGAGAGCCACCTGAAGGTCGAAATAAATTTATATTAATCGCATCATACACGCTTGTAACGTAATTATTTTATCACCGGACTAGATGACATGACGAGGGGGGGGGGGCTCGGTGGTGTTTGCCCTGCTGGAATGCAAATAAATATCTACAAAATGCTGAGCTATACCGGAAAATTGATTCAAGTGTGCGGAGTTGGATCTTCATAATGTGCACCAACAAGCCATCCATACACGTCCCCGCTGCCACTAGCCTGCCGCCGCGGTCTAGTGGTGGGCTCACTCTTAGTGAGTCGTACTCCCCGGGCAATGCCACAGTTTACTATGAGCTCCGCACATTCCATCCACCTCATAACTGTAGTAGCTAAGTATGATTGGCGACAGCGAGTCTTCGGCGCTATAACCTAAAATCCAGATAGGGGAGACAACCCTGAATCAAAAACAAGCGTGTAGCCCGAAAGGGCTGCCCCAGACCGTAAACCTGTGGTCATGTCTCACAGGAGCGGGGGTCTGAGCTCAGCTACTTGGACCATGAGGAAGGTTACCTCTATAAAAACCCCTTAATCCTACGGTGTGGTGCGTGCCAACAGGACTCATTGGCTGGAAGGTGGAACCAGTCGCTAGCGACCAAACTCGACGAAACAGGCGACTCGTCGATTTATTTAGCCTTCTACCAGGAATAGGCGTCACCTTGGTAGCGACGTTTATATTGTCCTATACTCGTGGGAATCAAAATGAGTGATCCAATTAATTACATAAACCAGCCTAATAATACAAATACCACTACCGCATTAAATTAGCAAATAAGATGCTAACACAACAAATTTTCCATAAAAGCATGTTCGAACCTAGACCCGGAACACAATCGCTTGGTGATTGTTCTAGTATGGTACATTTAGGACACACTACGGACAAAACTTCCAGCAGGAGTGAAGAGAATAGTTGGTCACACGTCACAAACAGGAAAAGACAAATCGGAAGCCCTGAAAGTTCTGGTACCCAAAAACAAACAAAACTCGATACTTACTGACTATCCCAGACTAAACCAATCCCAACATCAAATGGCTTTGCCCAATTAGATGTTCATGAATCTCCAACAGGCCAAACATCTGCAACAGAAAAACCAGTCAAGCCTCCACCAATATATGTAGATAAAGTAGGCAACATTCAACCACTTTTGAAGCTCCTTGATGAACATGCCAAAGACATGTATATTATTAAAGTTCTCCAAATTGATCAGGTTAAAATCCAGCCAAAATCGCGTGAGACCTACCACACTGTAGTAAAGCTACTTGAACAAAAAGAGACAGAATTCTTTACGTACAAACCTAAGCAAGAAAGATCGTTTAGAGTAGTGCTAAAGAACGTACATACTTCAACAGATCCAGAGGAAATCAAACAAGCTCTTAAAGACATAGGCCATACTTGTATTAATGTCTGGAACATCAAGCAGAAAGAACTACAAAGAAACCATTACCGATGTTTATAGTAGAGTTAGTTCCGCATGACAACAACAAGAGCATTTATGATGTCAAAAGCCTTATGCAATGTATTATATCGTTTGAGCCCCCATGGCCGAAATGAGAGGTACCCCAGTGCGTTAAATGCCAACAGTACGGCCACACCAAAACATACTGCTATCGAAGCCCGAAATGTGTGAAATGTGCAGGTGATCACCTCACATTCGACTGCTCCAGGAAAATCAGATCGGACGAAGTAAAATGTGTTCTATGTGATGGAAGACATCCTGCGAACTATAAAGGTTGTAAAGTCTACCGTGAACTTCAGAACCTAAAATACCCAACCTGATAATAGCACTCACGACAAAGCTTTAAAATTCGATCGCTTAACTATAGCATTATGGAACGCCAATGGGCTGTCACAACACAGTCTCGAGGTAAAATCATATCTCGAGACACAAAAAATCGATATCTTGCTAGTTACTGAAACACACTTCACAAAGAAGAGTCACTTCCATACCAAAACTACATGATATACAACACATTGCACCCTGATGGAACTGCTCACGCGGGAAGCGCAGTAATTATAAGAACAAACATCAAACACTATGAATCAATACACTATCGTACGGAAGAAATACAAGCAACAAATGTAGTAATTGAGGATTGGATCGGACCATTCACTGTATCTGCAGTCTACAGTCCTCCCAAACATAATATTAAGCTGAGTGATTATGAAAAGTTCTTCTCTACTTTGGGACATAGGTTTATTGCAGGAGGAGACTTCAATGCAAAACATCATTTCTGGGGCTCACGAATCATAATGACAAAAGGCCGACAGCTGCTGCTGACCATAGAGAAGCTCAAACTAAATGTCGTATCTCCGGGACAACCCACTTATTGGCCATCAGATAAGAAGAAAATACCAGACGTTCTTGATTTCTATATCACCAAGGGTTTCCCAAACAACTTTATAACCAGCAAAACAAGTCTTGATCTGTCTTCTGACCACTCACCAGTAGAAATCATCCTGAAAAAGAATATTACAGTAGCAACAGAACCGTGCAAACTGAATACACGCAAAACTGACTGGGAACTTTTTAGAAAATTACTGACGCAAAATCTCGATCTCCGTGTTTCTTTAAAATCTGACCATGAGGTCGAAACAGCTGTTGAACATTTTAATCACTGTATTCAACAATCGGCTTGGCACGCCACACCACCTGCCAAGGTCCTGAAAAACAAAACACAGTGTCACTATTCTGTGAGAGAACTCCTAGCTGAAAAACGTAGAGCAAGAAAAAAATGGCAAGAAACACGACACACTGCTCACAAAAAGCATTTAAATTATCTACAGTCAAAACTAAAAACATTACTCAGTGAGCATAAAAACCGGGTTATTCAAACGTTCTTGAAAAATCTTGATGCGACAGTGGCCTCAGACTACTCCTTATCCGCTTGACTGCGCACAAGTGACTATTCTCCCTTTTTCGAAATTCCGTAGACCGCGCACCAGTGACTATTTTCCCTTTTTGGTTACAGCGCTATACTCGGTCTGAATTTTCTTTTTCTTTCTATTACGTAATGTTTTAAATCCTTTTTCTCGATTCTATTCAAATCGTTGAACATTTCTTCATGCTAAAAATACGAAACGGGTCTTAAAATCGTTAATCCGGAACGAAAAAATAATGTCAAATGCAACTCTTTGTTTCGCGCGCTCCGTGATTACGTGCTAATCGTATGCATGTAATGAAATGTTTTTATACTATGATACATGTTTTTTTTTTATTAATTCGGTGTAGATAGAATCCCTCTACAGTAAAAACTTATAAAATAAATATGTCATCGATTTACTTTTTAAAATAATCCTGTTTAAAATACACAAAGTATTTTTTTCAACGATAGTCAATGTTCGCTGCTAAGTATAATAAATTAGAAATTAAAAATCAACAAAGAATTCATACGACTTGAAGGAGTCATTCATAAGGTTGAAGAAAAACATTACTTCAATTTACTCATGTTACCGAATTATCAACAATAAATGTTTGTTAGCGCGCCCATCTGGCGAGCGGCGGCGCGACATTTTGTTTAGAACGTGAGCGGTTGACCGAATTCGGCGAATTGGCGCTAGCGGTCAAGCGATTATGGAAAGCTACTAAAACGCTGAAACGCCCGGTACTAAACCAACCACCCATTCTCAAGATAAATAATGAGTGGGCAGTTAGTGACTCTGATAAAGCCATCACATTTGCCGAACATCTTAAGCATGTTTTCACGCCAAACCCAGATTGTGGCTCCTCTAGATTCCAGGAAGTGTTCGAGCTATTGACCCAAATTCATCAATTAGATACGCCTATCACCAAGTTCTCTAAAGAAGAGGTAAAAAGTGCAATAAAATCACTTAACACGAATAAAGCCCCAGGCTATGACTTGATTACTGCGAAAATCTTAAAAGAGCGACCAGAAGAAGGTTTACAATTTCTTACCGCCTTATATAACGCAATAATACACAGATGTTTTGTCCCTGCCCAGTGGAAAGTAGCCCAAATAAGAATGATCCTGAAACCGAGTAAGAACCCAATAGAGACAAAATCATACAGACCGATCAGCCTATTGTCAATCCCATCAAAGGTCATGGGAATATTAATATTAAGAAGATTGATGCCAATCCTCATAGAGAAAAACCTTGTACCGGATCACCAGTTCGAATTTCGACAGAAACACAGCACCATAGAACAAGTACATAGGCTGATAGATAACATCCATAAATCATTTGAGCTAAAACTATATTATAGTACTGCTGCGTTCCTAGAGATATCGCAAGCATTTGACCGGGTCTGGCATGAAAGTTTATTGTTTAAAATTAAAAAGGAACTTCCAATAAATTTCTACAACCTCATTTACTCATATTTAAATGATAGACACTTCTTTGTTAAACAAGGCAACGAGTTCACAAATCTGTATAAAATTGAAGCGGGAGTGCCCCAGGGCAGTGTGATGGGTCCCATATTATACCTACTATACACAGCAGATCTTCCCACAATAGATGGAGTCATTACAGGCACCTTTGCTGATGATACGCAATAGTTACCGCAGAATATTCACCTCAGCTCGCAACACAAAAACTTCAAAATAGCCTCGAGCAAATCTCTCAATGGCTCCGAGACTGGAGAATAAAGGCAAATGAAACAAAATCAGTCCAAGTAACTTTCACTACTAGAAGAGAAACATGCCCACCTGTGACATTAAATGGAGTCCAACTACCTCAAGCCGAAAGTACTAAATACTTAGGGATCCACCTTGATAGACGCTTAACTTGGACTAAGCATATTCTATCAAAGCGCTGTGCTATGAGTCAGAAATTGCGGAGTATGTACTGGCTACTCAATAAAAAATCACAACTCTCTCTCCAGAACAAGCTGCTACTTTATAAATGTATTATAAAACCCATATGGACTTATGGATTACTGCTGTGGGGGACAGCTGCAAAGTCAAATATTGCAATACTGCAACGATTTCAGTCGAAGACACTAAGATTATCACGAATGCACCTTGGTACGTAACAAGTGACAGACTTCACAATGACCTGCGTATGAACACCGTAAAAAAGGAAATAATAGCTAGAACAAAATCATACAGGTAACGATTAACAAATCACCCAAACACACTGACAATCAATCTAATGAATCTAAATACAGCCAATAGAAGACTAAAGAAAAGAATTCCTCAAGACCTCATCCAGTAAAATAATAGAGTAGAAATTGTCGGCATCATCAATGGATGATGCCCGTTCACGCCATATTTTCACATACACACCAATTGCTGAATATATCAGATGATAGATTGCAAGAAAAGAGAGAGAAAAAAAAAGGACTAGATGACACCCGCAGCTACACTCACACATTTGTTTATTTAATTGTTCCCTCCCGATCCTGAGGGAATTCCCGAGGGAATTTCGAGCAATCCCGGCTTAGTGCACCCCTACGGTCCCAAGGAATAAATATGTGAAATTACAGTTTCCTACGCCCAGTAGTTTTATCTGTGGCTTGTCTGTCAGTTAGTCAGTATGTAAAGTATGTGCATGACTTGGCTAGCCCTCAGTAAAAAACCGGGAAAGCTATACAATGCTTGCACAGGTCGCCACTTAGATTGGTGACCACGTGAGGCATTTTTATCAGAGCTTTTCCGAGGGCCATGGGGTAGTCTGAAAACCTCGCAGCAAAGTTGGCTTCACACTCACAGAAAAAGGCAAGAAATAACGCAGATGTTCGGAATCTTCGCGTTAAAACCGCCGCTGTCAAACCAGATATGTCAGAGTATCAGGTTTTCCACAGAGCAACTGCCGTCTAACCTCTGGAACCCAAAGGGTAGCAATATTCCATGCTTCAGACTAGTGTCAGTTTATTTTAGGGTATCGACTCCCCTAACGACTATCCAAGATCTTCGGTCTCGAAGATCTTAGATAGTCGTTAGGGGAGTCAGCCAGTATTAAAGTGTTAATTAGGGCAAACCATAATTAACACTTAAATACGCACAGTACTGCGATAGGAGTGAATGAAGCAAGAGAGATATGTCAGGATCGTTGCAAATGGCGTTCCGTAGTCTCTGCTTACGCCTCCGGGAAATAGTCTGAGTCTATGTTTGTATGTATGTACTGCGATTAGTCAGTGGCGCGCGCTGTGAATTCTAGCCTTATAAGAGTATCTACAAGGTATTTCGCCGCATTATTTCATTACATATTCTATCTCACATCACTTGCATCCGCAATCCAATTACATAATGATTCTATGTTATCTGTATAAATAAAATTCTTGCGTTACTGACTGACCCACAGACAACGTACAGCCAAAAATATAAGGCGCAGAAAGCTTAAAATTGGCATGCAAGTTCCTTGGGGAGAAACAGAAACGGTTAAATTATATTAAATGTGCGAGCGTAACTGCGGACATTATTTAATACGATATAATCATCTAGTAGCGCCAAAGAAAGATCACGAAGCTATCATATGAAGTCACAGCTAGATCACGTAGCTATACATTGACTGCTAGAGATGTTAGGTTGCTAAGCATCATTAAAAAAAGCTAAAATCGGGCTCAGTGGCCTGCCATTGGAGAGGCCTATAGACACTTGCAGGCTGATGATGATGATGATGAAGCATCATTACACTAAAGCACTCATGCAACAATTACGTATCAAGTAGGTACCTACTTAGCACTCATGCAACAATTACGTATCAAGTAGGTACCTACTTGATACGTAATTGTTGCATGAGTGCTTTAGTGTAATGATGCTTCATCATCATCATCATCAGCCTGCAAGTGTCTATAGGCCTCTCCAATGGCAGGCCACTGAGCCCGATTTTAGCTTTTTTTAATGATGCTTTAGTAGGTGTTTATAGTAGGTGTTTATTTAGTAGGTGTTTATGATTATATGTACATATAATCATAAACACCTACTCAGCTCACGCGTTCGACCGAAATAACAAAAATACTGCACCAATGACATTGCACACGCCGAACTATTTAGAATGCACGTGTTTACCTATTTGCTTCCCACGCGTGGCCAACTGTATTCGCGATTGTGACTTCAAGTACCAATGTTGGGCTATAAATAATGACTACGTCTTATTTGGCGTTCTGGAATGTAATTCCTAATTTTATGGTTTTGAAATAGCAGCGTCCTAAAAATAATAGTGGAGAGAGACTTTCGTGTGAATGTTTGTTTTGGCTGTTTACATATTGTTTCTTGGCTTCATAACAAACATCACTGCTTGCGGTCAGTTAGAGCGCCGTAATTCGTGTTTAAGTTTGGTTTCTATTTCAGAAAGATAAAACCATATGTAACGGTTATTAACCAGCTATAATAATGTACTACATTGTGAATGTTTGTTATCATAGCCGCGTGGCTATACATACATACATGCAGTTTATCTGTAATTGTGTATACTTACATTAAGCCAAAATAGTATCGGGAATAGATTATTTCTTTATGGTTCCAAATTCATATTTAAGTTTTATTTGTTGTTGTTAGATTGGCACAACTGTTTTCCATTTTGGCGCGGAGTTTGAGTTGCATCTGTTATTTATATTAAATACAGTGCTGTTTTTAGTTATATCATATCTAGAGTGTATTGCGAATTTCATAATGGACTGAAATATCGAACAAAGAGTTTCTCTTAAATTTTGCATCGCTAATGGAATTTCGTGATACAAAAGGCTTACGGTGAATCGATTTTATCAAAAACTCGTGCTTATGAGTGGGTACAAAGTATTCAAAAGCGGTCGAGGTGTTATGGAAGATTTGCCTCGCTCTGGTAGGCCATCAACGTCTGCAACTGAAGTTAACATCGCAAAAGTGAAGGAAACAGTGGCGGAAAATCCTCATGCAACTTTGAGAGAGATAGCCACCGAACTTTCTGTATCTCACGAGTCAATCCGTACCAATTTAATTAATCATTTGGGTATGAAACATGTTGGCGCTCAGCTAGTCCCAAAAGAACTGAATTTTCTCCACAAAGTCAATCGCATGAGAGTAGCTGAGGACATGCTAGAACGAGTCAATTCTGAACCAACATTCATGAAACGCATTGTTACTGATGACGAGGCGTGGGTTTACGAGTTTGACATGCAAACTCAACAAGCTTCGGAGAGGCGCCTTCCAACTGAATCGAAACCCAAAAAACCACGCCAACTCGTTCAAAAGTCAAAGTCATGTTGAGAGTTTCCATTGACTATCGCGGTGTTGTGCACACGGAATTCTTACCGGAAGATCAAACGGTAAATAAGGAATATTATTTATTTTGAGCGTTATTCGGCGTTTAGTGCAAATTCAACGGAAAAGGCCATCTGGCCTTACTACCTACACAAATCTTTGTGTATTGAAAAAATCCTTGGATGTTGCACCACGATAATGTGCCTTCGCACAAGGCCATCATTGTGAACAAATTTTTGACCAAACACTCAACAAATACCATTGAGCCATAACCATATTCACCAGATATGGCTGCAGCCGACTTCTTTATTTTCCTAAACTCAAATTACTACTTCGTGGCATCCGTTTTCAATCGGTACAAGACATAAAGGGGAATTCGCGGCGAGAACTGAACTCGGAAACAGCGTTTAAAAAATGTTATGATGATTGGATTATTTGTAACGTATGTCCGGTACTTACCGCGTTGCGTCACAGTACCGCCCATAGGCTCGGCCAATCAGAGAAAGCCATCGTCCGCACTCGCGAAGCCTGACCAAATATGGTCATAAACGGACTCTCAGCCTGATGGAGGGCCCGGTATATAAAGGGGCCGACAGAGAGGCCGGCACCGCTACTCTAACGTCGCTTCTACTATAACTAAGCGTACCTACTGACCCTACGTCGTATTTACGTGTATCCTGGTCCCAGCTACGGGTAAGCACTACATTTACTGCGTTAGCGTACTGCCCATCTCTCTACCTGCTAGCTGAGGCCGGCTGACGCCGCCTGCCTGACTCTATTGGTTGTGGCTCTCCTAATGCTGCTTTCCTTCAGGTTCCAGGTTCACGTTAAGACTCCGGCTACGCTCCTAGACCGCTACACTTTCCTGCATCGCCTTCGGCTTCACCTCTGGCGAAGAGTCTGGCCTGCCCTGCTCATCGTACTCACACCGCCGGCGTCTGCCAGCTGAGCCAACGTCAGCGAGGGCCTGTACCGCTACGCACAGCCTTCGAGCAGCCTGCCTACACACTACCGGAGGGAACAGCGTGGGAGACTACAGCCCTTAGTGTTCAGGCCAGTGTCGTGTTGTTGGTCGGTCATACTCGTGGCAAGGGAAGTGAGACGATACTCTGCAATAAACGCATCTAAAACCTCTACTGCGTTTTTACTACCAGAACCCGTTACAGTGGCGCCTACGTGGGTTATTGTCTCGCTTTCCGTGCTCGAGTTCTCATCTAGCAGGTCTCCATCATTGTAAGCGAGCAGGTGCGGCTACAGCGAACCGGTACGTATTGTTGTACTAATTGCCTACCTTTTAGTGTAACTACCTACTACGTACTAGTTCGCAAATTTGAATCTAACGTTTTTCTAATTAGTCCTAACGGTCGAACTTTTACGCCTAATCGTAAAGTAGGCCATTTTTAAGGGCGGAACGCTTGCGCACTAAGTGTAGTGTGTAGTGTATACTTACGCGGTTATTCATACACCATGGGCTCACACCCCATAAAATACTTCCTGCTAAACAAGAACGAGTTAGCTTACGAGGTCGCGATTAGAGGTGAGGAGCCGGCTACCTCTGTCCTAGGTCTGCGGAAGCAGCTCCCTAAATTACTGGAAGCCATTCCAAATGATGACATTTTGGAGTCGGGTCTAGCCATAGTGGTGGACTTCGAGGGCGCTAGCGAGGCCGTCTCTGAGCTGGCCAAGCGACTAAATTCGTTATCTGCCTCTTACGACGCGAACCTAGCTAAGAGGTCTACCGCACTGCACAACCACTTATACCATAGACTCCGTAGGATGGAACGTCCTACGGCGTTTTCAAAACGGATTACCGAATTGTGCAGCCGGTTCGACAAGCTCTCGGCGGAGCTGTCCGCCATTGAGCAATCAGCTGTTCGCTCAGCCGATGCTGTGGCAGAGGTCCAACCTGCGCCGTCTACCTCGACGCAGGCAGGGTTAGCCCCAGTATTGCATTGCGAGCATTTGAGAGTTAGCGAACTGTCTAAGCTAAAATACGACGGTACGGGATGCGTCCGAGCGTTCCTACAACGCGTAACCGAATTCCAAACCGCGCGTAATCTACCTTCCACTAAAATTTTATCATATGCCTCCGAAATTTTCACCGGTAACGCACTTCACTGGTACCCGCGGCCTAAAAGAATATTTCACTACATGGGAAGAACTCACCACTAAATTAATAGACGATTTCACACCGTACGATTATGACTACCGGTTATTAAATGAAATCCGCCGACGTACTCAAGGTGCTACCGAAACTATAATTATTTATCTCTCGATAATGAATCAGCTGTTCGCTAGGCTGTCTCCGTCAAAGCGATTGTCCGAACGCGAAAAGTTAGATATTGCATTACCTATTGCATAACATACGTCCATGCTACTCACTAGTGCTAGCTCCGTCAATATCTTCAATAGACAGTATAGCAACACTGCAGACGTTATGTTTAAACTACGAACGGATGAAATGTTTGAACTCTCAATTCCGCGAACCGTATTATAATAACGACACGTTGGCACCAGACCTAGCTTACAGTCACAAACCTAATAACCGAGCGCGTAATAATTCCTACAATAATTATCCCGTTGCTACTATAGAGGGTACGTCCGAATACACTGTGAACAACGAACCTAGCAAACCTAAGTCTAAACCTAGCTCTGTCGCTCTAGTCACGTCCAAGTACTGCCCGCGCTGCCGAATCAATGATCACAGTTTGAATGAATGCAAACGCGATCGCTTCGCAATTTGCTTCAAGTGCGGCTGTAGGGATGTGACATTCCCTAACTGCCCGAACTGTAAATCGACGAAACCAAAAAACTAGTTGGTCAGGGTCGGGGCGTGTCAAAATCTAAATTAGGTTCTACAACCTATTCAACCAATTTTGACAAAGATGATTGGAGAAATTGGCTAAACACTCTAAAAGTGTATTTCTCTAGTTATTCCGTCGCCTCGATCCTGGATAATAAACCTAAAAATGACCTACGGCCCTATGTTAACGTAACGATTAACAGTTTACCTATTTGTGGATTGCTCGATTCCGGTTCAGCCATTACAATTCTAGGTAACAACTCCCATCTGGAGGTAATTACTAAAACCGGGTTAGAAATACAGCAGTGTCACAACACTAATTCCATTCGGTCCGCAGGTGGAAATATATTGTTGCCGCGCGGTTTTATCAACTTACCCACTACTTTTAATAATCAAACCCACTTATTGAAAGCTTATATTATTCCAGAAGTTACAAGTAATTTAATTTTAGGCATCGATTTCTGGAAACTATTTAAATTACTGCCTAACCATATCGCATCCGTATGCATGTCTAAAACATTGCCGTGTAGTGTGTTAGGTGAAAATAAGCTAAGTAACACGAACGTATTGCAATCTTTTAGTGAGTTGAGTGAGTCACAACAGAGAACGGCTAAGTTAATTATAAAGCAATACGAGTCGATTTCTACTGAAAAAACCGGTTTAGGACGAACTCACTTAATAGAACATGCAATAGACACTGGCGATTCTGCGCCGATACGCCAAAGATATTATAGGTTACCGCCGGCGAAATTAAAAATAATTATTGACGAATTAGACGAAATGCTTGCATTGGGAGTGGTAGAAAAATGCGAAAGTCCGTGGTCGTCACCGATTTTACTAACGCCTAAGAAAGACGGTAAACTAAGGTTTTGTTTAGATAGTCGGAAACTTAATTCTATTACTAAAAAAGACGCGTACAAACTACCTTACGTATCCGACATTTTAGACAACCTTAGGAACGCTAGATATCTAAGTAGTATAGACTTATCTAAGTCCTTTTGGCAGACGCCTCTTCGCGAATGTGATCGTGATAAGACTGCGTTCTATGTGCCTACTAGAGGAACATTTAGATTTGTGACTATGCCGTTTGGTTTAACGAATGCGCCTGCGACACAACAGCGTTTGGTGGATCACTTGTTTACGAACAGTCCTGAGTTCGAAAACTCTGTATTCGTTTTTTTAGATGATATCGTGCTTATATCGCCATCCCTTAATGCTCATGTGTCACTATTAAATAAAGTATACGAAAAATTAAAATCGGCCAACCTTACCATCAACTTGGAAAAATCTAAATTCTTCCGTGATGAATTGAAGTACTTGGGCTACGTAGTAAACTCTAAAGGATTACAAGTAGACCCATGTAAGGTGGAAGCCATTCTTCAATATGCTACGCCTAAGAATAAAAAAGAAGTCAAAAGGTTCTTAGGCATTGCATCATGGTATCGGCGATTTATACCTAATTTTAGTACTATTGCCGGTCCTCTGAACAAACTTACCTCTACCGGTAAGAAAGCCGCACCATTTCAGTGGTCGGTGGAAGCTGATGACTCGTTTTGTAAACTAAAACAATTGTTAAGCTCCGCACCAATATTATCGTGTCCCGATTACGAGAAACCTTTTCAAGTTCACACAGATGCGAGTGCGAGCGGCATCGGTGGGTTACTTACACAAGAAATAGATGGCGTGGAACTACCTATCGCTTACATGAGTAGGTCACTAAATGCACAGGAACAAAACTACAGTATAACAGAACGGGAGACATTAGCAGTTCTAACAGCCCTCGAATATTGGCGCTGTTATTTAGATAACGGGTTGAAGTTTGTTGTGTATACTGACCATTCCGCACTGAAATGGTTCCTAAACTTGAGCAACCCGACTGGTAGATTAGCTCGGTGGTCGGTTCGTCTGTCAGCCTTCAACTTCAAAATAAAGCATCGGCGCGGTGCGGATAATATTATAGCCGATGCGTTATCACGATCCCTACCTGTAAATATAATTAACGCGAATAATAATAACGTGAATGACCCTAATGTTAACACTGATCAATGGTATTCAGCCACCTACAATGGTTGTTTATCTTCGCCTAATGACTATCCAGACTATTCTATTAAAAATAATAAATTATATCGTTTGATTAAATCTAGGTGTATGCTACGTAAGGAGTTCGAATGGAAAGAAGTACTACCTTCTTCTGATCGAAATAATGCCATATTAGAGAACCATGCCGAACCCACTTCGGGGCATTTCGGTATATTTAAAACTTACAAGCGCTTAGCACTGCGTTTCTATTGGCCCAAAATGCGCGATGACATAGTTAAGTTCATAAATTCTTGCGGCACTTGTATCGCGCACAAACATCAGAACCACGCACCACTGGGAACCATGGGACGACCCAAAGTGTGTTCACGACCCTTCCAAACCATTAGTGTACATTTGGTGGGGCCACTACCCGTCACAAGAAAACAAAACGCCTACATCTTCGTAGTAACTTGTTGTTTTAGTAAATACTGTCTACTTTTTCCTATCAGGCGCGCAACTGCTGAAATAATAACTAATATTTTGGAAGAAAAAATATTTTTAGTTCATGGTATACCATCTACAATTATATTGGACAATGGTAAACAGTTTGTCAGTGCTACTTTAAAAGCTATGTTGCGCAAGTACAAAATCCCTAATCTTCATTATACTCCTAAATATTCCCCACATGTCAATACGGTCGAACGCTATAATAAAACCATTGGTTCTACCTTAGCGGCGTTTGTAGGAAATGACCAGAGATTATGGGACACTCTCGTACCTAAGGTGCAGTTTGCATTAAATACTGCAGTTAATGAAGTCACGGGCTATACACCTAGTTTTTTAGTCTATGGACGTGAACTAGTTCCATGCGGCTCACACTATGTCGACACAGACGCTGATGATATAGTATACATACCTAGGGACGATTACGCAGAAAACATAGGTCACTTATCAGGCATATTTGACAAAGTGCAGGCACTCCTCATTCAAGCTCATGCTAGGAATTCCCAAACGTATAATTTACGCCGTAAACCAGCTGAGTTTAATGTGGGAGACACTGTGTGGAAACGGAATGTAATTCCTAATTTTATGGTTTTGAAATAGCAGCGTCCTAAAAATAATAGTGGAGAGAGACTTTCGTGTGAATGTTTGTTTTGGCTGTTTAGATATTGTTTCTTGGCTTCATAACAAACATCACTGCTTGCGGTCAGTTAGAGCGCCGTAATTCGTGTTTAAGTTTGGTTTCTATTTCAGAAAGATAAAACCATATGTAACGGTTATTAACCAGCTATAATAATGTACTACATTGTGAATGTTTGTTATCATAGCCGCGTGGCTATACATACATACATGCAGTTTATCTGTAATTGTGTATACTTACATTAAGCCAAAATAGTATCGGGAATAGATTATTTCTTTATGGTTCCAAATTCATATTTAAGTTTTATTTGTTGTTGTTAGATTGGCACAACTGTTTTCCATTTTGGCGCGGAGTTTGAGTTGCATCTGTTATTTATATTAAATACAGTGCTGTTTTTAGTTATATCATATCTAGAGTGTATTGCGAATTTCATAATGGACTGAAATATCGAACAAAGAGTTTCTCTTAAATTTTGCATCGCTAATGGAATTTCGTGATACAAAAGGCTTACGGTGAATCGATTTTATCAAAAACTCGTGCTTATGAGTGGGTACAAAGTATTCAAAAGCGGTCGAGGTGTTATGGAAGATTTGCCTCGCTCTGGTAGGCCATCAACGTCTGCAACTGAAGTTAACATCGCAAAAGTGAAGGAAACAGTGGCGGAAAATCCTCATGCAACTTTGAGAGAGATAGCCACCCAACTTTCTGTATCTCACGAGTCAATCCGTACCAATTTAATTAATCATTTGGGTATGAAACATGTTGGCGCTCAGCTAGTCCCAAAAGAACTGAATTTTCTCCACAAAGTCAATCGCATGAGAGTAGCTGAGGACATGCTAGAACGAGTCAATTCTGAACCAACATTCATGAAACGCATTGTTACTGATGACGAGGCGTGGGTTTACGAGTTTGACATGCAAACTCAACAAGCTTCGGAGAGGCGCCTTCCAACTGAATCAAAACCCAAAAAACCACGCCAACTCGTTCAAAAGTCAAAGTCATGTTGAGAGTTTCCATTGACTATCGCGGTGTTGTGCACACGGAATTCTTACCGGAAGATCAAACGGTAAATAAGGAATATTATTTATTTTGAGCGTTATTCGGCGTTTAGTGCAAATTCAACGGAAAAGGCCATCTGGCCTTACTACCTACACAAATCTTTGTGTATTGAAAAAATCCTTGGATGTTGCACCACGATAATGTGCCTTCGCACAAGGCCATCATTGTGAACAAATTTTTGACCAAACACTCAACAAATACCATTGAGCCATAACCATATTCACCAGATATGGCTGCAGCCGACTTCTTTATTTTCCTAAACTCAAATTACTACTTCGTGGCATCCGTTTTCAATCGGTACAAGACATAAAGGGGAATTCGCGGCGAGAACTGAACTCGGAAACAGCGTTTAAAAAATGTTATGATGATTGGATTATTTGTAACGTATGTCCGGTACTTACCGCGTTGCGTCACAGTACCGCCCATAGGCTCGGCCAATCAGAGAAAGCCATCGTCCGCACTCGCGAAGCCTGACCAAATATGGTCATAAACGGACTCTCAGCCTGATGGAGGGCCCGGTATATAAAGGGGCCGACAGAGAGGCCGGCACCGCTACTCTAACGTCGCTTCTACTATAACTAAGCGTACCTACTGACCCTACGTCGTATTTACGTGTATCCTGGTCCCAGCTACGGGTAAGCACTACATTTACTGCGTTAGCGTACTGCCCATCTCTCTACCTGCTAGCTGAGGCCGGCTGACGCCGCCTGCCTGACTCTATTGGTTGTGGCTCTCCTAATGCTGCTTTCCTTCAGGTTCCAGGTTCACGTTAAGACTCCGGCTACGCTCCTAGACCGCTACACTTTCCTGCATCGCCTTCGGCTTCACCTCTGGCGAAGAGTCTGGCCTGCCCTGCTCATCGTACTCACACCGCCGGCGTCTGCCAGCTGAGCCAACGTCAGCGAGGGCCTGTACCGCTACGCACAGCCTTCGAGCAGCCTGCCTACACACTACCGGAGGGAACAGCGTGGGAGACTACAGCCCTTAGTGTTCAGGCCAGTGTCGTGTTGTTGGTCGGTCATACTCGTGGCAAGGGAAGTGAGACGATACTCTGCAATAAACGCATCTAAAACCTCTACTGCGTTTTTACTACCAGAACCCGTTACATATTCGTTGGCGTAAGTGTGTCGATTCTGAAGGAGTACACTTTGAAGGTGATGAAATAAATTTGGAGTTTGAGTATTATTGATCTTTTCCCGGTACTTTCTTGACGGAATAGTATAATGCCTAGAAATCTGAATTATGTAGTAAGTTTCTTCACTTAGATAATTTGTAAGAGTGGCTCATAACAACGTACATTGCTTTTAAGAGGTCCAAAGAAAAATGTAGGGTGTTAGTTGATCAAAAGTCGTTGTACACATTGACTGAAACGGTTTTATACTATGATTGAAATCACAGTTCAACTTTTATGTTTATAAAACCAGAGTACTTGTGCCTCAAAAGTGAAAAATTGTTCTTAAGGAACCACGAAATATTTTCAGAAAATATATTTATGTTCAATTTAATGTCTACTTAAGTTTTATTGTAATTTGCATCAGATTAACTACTGCTAAAATTATATGATACAAGAGATACTGTCTCCGTTACTGTATCCTCATTTATCAACACATCACGTCCCACAAAAACTTTAAATTGACGTACTCATATAATTTACCATATTAAAGTAATCTTATTTGATCTACGTCCAGAGCCATCCATCATCCGAATATGAAATCGTTGTCTAAAACTTAATCGACTTGTAATGTTTTATGTGTAATGTGAACAAGTTAAACAGCATGGAAAGCGTATTACAAGTCTTGATAAGTTGATCTTGTGATTAGGGTACGCGTGTTTTTGTTGAGGGTTACAGTTTAAGGAGTTTTTGTTCGGCTAATGGGATTTATGACTTTAGGAATAACGCTGTGGTCTAAATGGCTGCCTCACTGTTTAGCACTATGCTAAGTATTACGAGCCACAAACTGTTGGTTTGTGTCTGGGTGTTCTTTGTGTACGTTCGTTTTGTAAAGTGTCTCGAAATACAAGGTGTATTCTCAGTAAATCAACAAACAACTATTTTGTGATAACTAATTTTGGACTATTTTAAAATGGCAACAATGTCGATAATAGTTTGACAGTGATAAACGCTCTCCGCTGCTTATCGTCGTGTGTACGCCGGTCGCAAAACATGACGTTTTTCTGTTAACATGAAATTAATATTTGCCAGATCCATTATCCAACCTAGAAAAATCCTTTCTCCTAGACAGCTAGGAGAAAGGATTTTTCTAGGTTGAATAATGGATCACTAAATGCTACCAAAGTATTAAGCTATGTCATAGATAATAATATCTGATATAATCCCATTACTTTTCTAATAAGGGACAATTTGTCACAGAGTTTGCATTAAGACGTCCGCGATCAAAAAGACCCGTCACCTTTTTACGAAGGGTTGTAAGGGACGGTGTTTGCGACCAAAAATAGGAGAGCATTCTGAAAATGTAGAATTAAAAGGGCTAGGTCACGGCTTGGATTAAATTTCAAGGGTTTGATGAAGGAAAATTTATACATTGCCACTTCTTTTTTTGAGATTTCCTCTCAAAGGTGCCTGTTTAACCTTAGGGGTGATGACGAATTTACTTCCCCTTGAAGCTATCGCACTTTTGAAATGGGGAAGGTCTTTTTCGCGGAAAATCTTAGATTTTTTTTAAGTGTACCACTTTTTGAACAGGAATATCACAGAAAAACACTTAAGATTCGTGAAAGCAAGTATTTGATAAGGCCAAAATGCCTCAACAGTTACACTATAAAACAATTATGTAAACACATAACCATGTGAAGATACGCTTTTTAGTCAAATTAATTGCCTTACAAGTACATCAAAGGTGAAAACTGAACCATGACTCCTTTAACCAAACACAATGAACAACTTTGCAAGTTAACAAAGTACCGCTTAAGTTAAAGCCGGTAGCTGGGGTTCCAACTATCTACAATGCACTCTCTTAAAACTGTTTCACACCGGAAAATACTGAATAAAAATTATCTCTAAAACTACTAAGTCGCACTCACAGTTCGCAAGTACCTTTTAAGCCCAATTTCCATAGTAGAACCAATATTTGTACCAACACAGTCTGTAGGAGGTAGTGTGTTTACATGGCTCACTCAAAAGAACTCCGATAAACTGTTTGAAGTAGTAATGGTTTTTAATACCTACTTGAAAAGTTTATTTTAAAAGAAGGAACCGCTTAGGAAGGAAAATATGGAATGTATGTGCTATGTTTTGAAAAGTAAATGTGAAGTTAAAGTGTGGTTGTAATAGTAAAGTCAAAATTGCTTTAAGCATATTACAAATATCTTAAAGGTTTAAATCGTGAAATTATTCTTTTAGAGTAATTTTGCTTAAACTAAGGCAGCTCATTTGAAGTAGTACCTGTCTAATGGTAGATAGTGTTAATGATCCACAGTATTTTTATTTCTGTCTGCAGCTTTTCTTACGGGTTGGGATAAACTGGAATAATTATATTGCAATTTCTGCAATACATTCTAGTCGTTGGTGCATCCTGGTTTTTGTCACGAACAATATGTATCGACTTGCCAGGAACACTAAAAGGGTCAATTTTATTATTGACGTTATGTCTAGTGACCACAATAACACAAAACCCTATAATCTGAAACAGACTTAGTTTTTTTTTGGTGTTACATTGAATAAACATCAGGACGTGTGGGTGGTTTTAAACAATCTATCGAAGGGTTGGTATTGAGTTTCATGTCGAGTTTTCTGTTACTTCCCAAAGATACCATTTGATTCGTGTATTTTCCTTAGTCGCCTCTAATAACAACCATGGAAAAAATGGATGTCATTTCATATGCCTAGGTTCACACGTCAATTTATACATTCATTAATATTTAGCATTTCCAAAACAGAAGCAAGTGTGGAAAACCTTCACATTCAGCATAATACATAATAATATATTCAATTCCTTATAACAAAATGTTCAATATTACAAAGTAAAGCGTCCCAGTAATATTTTATCCGTGCCATGCTCATATTGAAAACACCGTGTAATTTATACGAAATCACAAAGTATTACCTCCATAGATATTCGGGTGTACAGGTAGAATCAAACGAATATTCAACGTGCTTACGGAATATGGGAACGCTTGAGAAGTTTGCACACTTGATTATAATATAATAAAACGAAAGGAATAGGATTATTTCTATTGAGGTGATTTTTATGTTCCTTTATTATTTGCTCATACTTCGCGTTGCTGTCTATATTTATTTATTCTTTTATAAAGGTTAAAAAGAGAGGGATAAGAGCAGACTTATAGCCAAGGGCATTATGTCTACCAGTGTAACTTAGTATGATGCAGTGAGATATGACCTTAAGATGAACAATTAATGTGAAAAACCCAAGGTGATGTTATACGCAGCCTTTCAATTTTAAGCCGTCAACTCGATGCTAACAATGCTTAACTGCAATATGCCAAGATAGGTTTCCAGACTGCCTCCGTCGTCCAGTGGATAGCGTATGCGACTGCTGATCGGAGGTCCCGGGTTCAATTCCCGAGTTGGGCAAAAGTGTTACTAGGGATTTTCCGAATTCTCAGTAGCAGCACGGAGTCTGGCAATGTGCCCGGTGACGGCAATAGGCTCGCCCCCTATTACGTGGGACCTAAAAAATCATGGTGGAGTGTGGGTGTAATATTACACCTCTGCCTACGGGGATACAGGCGTGAAGTCTATAAATAAAATAAATAAATAAAGGTTTCCAGAAATTCCATCTTCGGTCCTTATATCCGAGAAATAATAATAATAATAAGTATTTATTCACGTTTTGTTTTACAATAATTAACAAGTGTTATACTCCTGCCAAACTGTATAACAGTTTATTGGCAGATGTAGCTCCCATTTTATAATAGTTCAACAATCCTTATTCTAATACTTATTACTAAAACTTAAATATGATCAAACCCGCCACCCACTATATACGATACATATAAATAATGCTGTTTGTTTTATTTATTATAATTATAGGTATACTCATTTCTGTATATTATCTATTTTTTTTTGTAAAAGATAGGTTTTTAATTGTTTTTTAAACAGCGCTTTCGTATTTTGTGTTTCTAAATTTGTACAAGACATCATTATAAATAGTTGGTACTAAATATTTTCTACTTCTTTCGCCAAAGTAATTGTTACAAGTAGGCACTTCCAGACGCACATCCCTTCTCCTTACCCTATTGCTTTTCTTGTATGTTTTAAATTCATCACTGTTATAATGTTCTAAAGCTATACACATCACTACTTTCTCATGGATGGCAAGCATTTTACATTCCATAAAGAGTTCTTCGTAGTTACTACTTTTATACTGCTTTTTCGTCTTTTTATCGACTAATAGTTTCATGAAACGTATTTGTAGTGATTTTAATTTATCCAAGTAAGATTTAAATGTTCTCCCGTAGCTTATAAGCCCGTAAGAAAGTAGCGAGTCCGCCAGCGCAAAGTACACGGTATACAATGTAGCTCTGTCTAGTACGAAACTGAGATGGTGGAATTTTGCAAGTACTGACCGAAGTTTATGACATAAATGCGATATATGTATTTTCCATGAAAACTTGTCGTCCATAGTGAGGCCCAAGTACTTGTAATCTCCCACCACCTCAATCCTTGCGCAGTTACATGTTTTATTAGCGCTGTGTAGACAGTCGAAAAATAGATCTTGCATTGAAAGATCTTATATTTCCTCAGTGGCTCCGTTTCTTTGCTTCGTGCTTAATGTACCGCACTCAGAGGTATCGTTAATGGAAAGACAATAAATCTGTTGTCCTCTGATGTTAAACGCTCGCAAGTTGTGTGTCGAAATCTGCTATTGAACGTGCATTTTTTTTTATTATAAAAAAAAAATGCACGTTCAATAGCAGATTTCGATGGCCTTGAAAGCCTTTATATGACTTTTTACCAATGGCTCCATCTTTAATTGATTTACCATAGCAGAAGAAATTATTTTAAAAAAACGAATGAACCTTGATTTTCTTTCTTTTCGTGTGAGTGTGTGGCCAATCCTGGTGTCAGAGTTTTCACCGCATGAAGTCCTCCGACATGGCCTTACGGTTCTTGTTATAATACAAAAGCCAGGACCGACGGTGTTTTCGTGCCCTTACAGTAGCACTCTAAAATAGATGCCACAAATAGCGGTCATCCAACCAAATGATGAACTATGTAACCGTTGCTTAACTTTGTCGATGGGATCATTCTCACTAGTTCCACCAGCAATTAGTTCCATGGAACTAGTGAGACTTTTTTCTCAGTAGTTCCACCGTAGTTGTTAAGTCCATGGAACTATTGAGAAAACAAAGTCTCACTAGTTTCATGGAACTAATCCCTTGCCTTGAATTGCCTTTCTTAACAGATCGGTAAAGTGAAGCATAGCTGCCAGAGTTCACCACTAGCTACTGATCAAGTGAGAAACAGCATAGATCTTGCTAAAAAGTATAAATCACAACCAGCCAGATAGCAATTTAACAGCACAAGACATACGACCACACTGTATCTAAACTATGTTCTCTCAGAGTACAATACAATAAACTAAGATAACTAACCCCCAAAAGAACCATTACAGCATCAGATCTTGTTCACCTGTATATAACCCTCTTTATACTAAGTCAGCGAATATACAAAGGAAATTCTCGGTGCAACGAACACGCGTGTTTACTTTTCAATGTTAAGAGCTTCACATATTCGCTTCTGAATTAATATTTTCGGAACAAACATACACGAAACACTTTTAAGTTTCTTCGCGACAAAATTAACACTGAATTACTTTTGTCGGCAATTAAACAAATATGCTTTGTGTAACCGTACTTTATTGGGATTGGTTATGGCTTGTTGTAAGATGTTTGCGTAAGCGGTTGTATGGTTTAATAATAATCATAATAACCTGCCATGCAGACGGATACTTTTAGAGTATTACAGGCAGGTGCCGTTTTTCATCTATAGTATCACAATTATTACCAATACATAAAACACCCATTCCCATAAACCAATCAGATTAGGCTCCATATATTATAATACTCTTACATGTGTTGCGGCTAGTCTATAGCTGTACTCAGTAGTGCAGTCGTGGAGGATCCGCGGCATGTGTCCCACCCTTTTTAGATTAAAGCTCTCTACGAGCCTCTGCACGTTGGATCCATCAGTGGGTATAATATGAAGAACTGCGAGCATAAACAAGTCTATAATATAGGCAAAGATTTCTAAGCAACATACGTGTTAATGTTCAATGTTCCATGTAAAGAAATGCGTTACACAACCATGTTATAAATATGTTTAGGGAAATGGAATCGATTTGTTCCCAACAGAATTATAATACAAAATTGGAAAAGGATCGTAGTAAACCCTTCCGTACCACTATTAAATAACGTCCGTTCGACCGAAGTCCGCAGTTACACAAAGAATTACTTGTGTGTATAGTATTGAAATGTCCGTGTGTTGACGGATTAAGAATACAAAATGTTACTATCCAATATCATTTCATGGGTTTCGTAAGAAGCAACTATGGAAATACACGAAGCAATTGTATATTTGCAGGTAGACGGACAATGTGACATCAAACTGTGTACCGACGTGTCCGGCCAGTTTAGTATAGTAGGCAAAATCCTCTTATTGACTCACAGCACCGTGAAGCTAATTAGGAGAAGCTTAAGTCTAGCAGTTGACTCGAAAAGGTCGTAGAGGTATAGTGTTGAAAAGTACTGGAACATGGATTAAAACCCAAATAGCTTTTAAAAGCCAGGTCGATATATCATACAAAATATTTATTTTTTATAGACTCACGCCTGTATCCTCGAAGGTAGGCAGAGGTGTACTATTACACAAACATTTCGCCATGAATTTTTAAGTCCCACGTAATAGGGGGCGAGCTTATTACCGTTGCCAGGTACATCACCGAAATCCGTGCTACTACTGACAATTAGGGAAAAACCCAGTAACACTTTTGCCCGACCCGGAAATCGAACCCGAGACCTCCCATCAGCAGTCGCAGACGTTATTCACTGGACCACGAAGGCAGTCATAAAAATATATTCATTGATATGAAACTGAATTATGGGCCCTTTTCCTGTACTACGTATTTTCGTCCGCTTGCGCGTGATAACATGCTCCTCGCCACACCCAGGACAAACATTTCGATTGCTGCTGCAGTGTCGTCCATGTCGCCAGTGATTCTATTTGTATCAATTTTCAGTTTTTAGTTTCTTCAGTTTATAGTATACGCGTACTATGACCGCCACCCACCGTGTTGCCGGCGTCGCAGTAAAAACAACATAGAAGGCAGAAGAACACCATCCGCATCCGGATAGCACGTACGCAGGCTGCGCGTCCGCAACCAACCCGCGTTCCGCGCGCGTGATACCCGCGACAAACATGTGTGAAATGATAGGATGCGGGCAGCCTGCATGCGGATGAGATCCACCTGCGGACGATAATACGCATGACAGGCAAAGGGCCCTAAAAATACATCTTTAAAAATGTTACATCGTAAAGATATCAAAAATAATTTTACCTCTCAAATAATGTCCTCCATAAAACGTTTCTAAATACGTAAGGCTATTTTTGCGACTTGTTTACAACTACGATCTTTTAGCAGATTATATAAAAATAAGTATAAGCTACGGTCAAATGAGGTGAAGATAAAATTGGATGAAGATTGTTTTACAATTCATATAATCTATTTTTAGATCCTATTCTCAACTTGAAAGTCGTAAGATGATTCAATAAAATATGAAACAAGAGAATAGTACCTATATTCGCTGAAAATACATTTTCTGCAATATGCCAAATTAGATGCTGCTGACGGCAAAATCAGCGGTATTTCTATTTTAAAATGAACTTTATTGCATTTTATAATGTTATAAAAGGTCTTAGAAATAGACGGGACGACAGTTTTATATTAGACACGATCTCTGTTGAGAGCGATAAAATAATGAGTTGACATGCGTGGTCTATGTCTACGGTTCTATGTGTAGTAGCTAGTACCGATGATGCGCGGTGTTCTCCCCATTATCTGGGCTAAATTGATGTTTCAGAGATAATACTTTAAAAACAATGCCATAAAAATATTTAATAAAACTGTCATCTTTTTTGACACATAGATGAAGTCTGTGCCTCACAACGTCATAGCAATCCTGAAAACAATGAGCTTTTATTTATTCTACGACAAAACCTAACAAGTCAGTATTGCAAAATACCTGAATATAAAATAAACGAAAATGCATGAATCTGCACGCTAGACAAATTAATGTCTTGCATATCACTTTTCTTGAAGCACATCATAGTTATTAAAATTATTCAAACACCCAGACGCATAAAATTCACGAAAACGCCGTAAAACGTGGTAAATTAAAAAAAAATGCCACAACAACAATTGCCTGTGTTGCTACTGCAGAAAAAGCTTAATATTTATTTTGGCAACACTTAACTATGTAGTGTTTTTTATGTTATTCTAAACAAGAAAATATTACACTTTGTATTTTTCAAGTGCTTACATTTAATTATATTTTACGTTTTTTATTTATTTGTAGCTTCTGTGTGCAGCTTTTGTCCAATGGTACAAGTTATAGTACATTAGTTTGCCGTTTATTACGGGAAAAGATTGGCAAACACCATTTTGGTATACTCGTCAATAAATAATAAAAAATGCATATATCTGATGGGAGTGAATGAAGCAAGAGAGATATGTCAGGATCGTTGCAAATGGCGTTCCATAGTCTCTGCCTACCCCTCCCGGAAATATGCGTGAGTCTATGTATGTATGTAAATGATAAAAATAAAAAATATATCACGCACCTAACACAAAGTTAGGTTAGGTTAATAGTCAAACAACTCACACTACCCAAAAATTGCTTTATTAAATTCTTTAAAATGGTTTTCTTTATCTGTTCTAATAAAATGCTTTTAACCTTTGGTAATTTATATTCATCATATAAGTTTATTTAAAAGGTATAATCACGTTAGTAATATTAGTGATCCAATGTTACGACCGACTTACTATTTACAATCCAAAAAACTGTCCCACCAGCAACTACTTACACCAGTCTACCTGTCACCCCCACAGATGTGAGGGGAAAACTTGACGTTTCAAGTAAATACCTCTCCGTATTAAAATCTGTTAAATAAACTTGTATAATAATTATACATTACCAAAATATATCAATAAAATTTTATAAATTCTGTGATGAACACTTCACACTTTCACTACATTATTCACTAAACTACTACACGATCAAATCCAATGTTACGCTAAAATACAAACTGTTTTAACAAATATTAACGTTGAATTTGTTAAAGTAAATCTAATGTTTGTGTTAGTACACTTGCTTCTTACAAAATCAATCTTTCTTCACTTTGCTCTTAACTTGAAATAAAAATAAGACAGTATAATGTGATAAACATTTAAAAATGGTGCCTATAATGTAATTGGTAATAACGTGATCGGTAACATTGCTTCTCTTTTTGTAGTTATACCAATGGCTTAGCATCTAATAAATCTGCATATTTAATTGAGCAAAACATCACAGAAAAGGGTTAATATAGATATATTTACACAAAACATTTTTCACATGCACTTATTTAAAAATTTATTACATAGAATATAGCTCCATTTTAAGTTGTCTCGCAAAATTTTAGTTTCCAAATCAGAAATCAGATCTCGAAGCCACACTTGAACTCATTAGTCGATAATTTAAAACAAATACGGCAAACAAAAAACAGCAACGTAGAAATAATTTACGTCAGTTTAACGATCTCTCAGGAAGGTTAAATATTAGCAGATGTCAGTCAGTGCTACTGGTCATTAAGGAGCTTGTTCGCAGAAAAGATTAAGATTGCCATGAGGAAAACTGCGCTGATGATTAATATAATTATGGCGGTAGAGTCCAATAGGTGTTGGAGGGATTTTTAGTTCGCTACTACACATGTAGTAATCGATATCCTAGTGTACTAGGCTACTACTCTTATCTAGGAGACTGCGACGAGTGTGTTTAGGGTGCAGACATACGGCGCGCACCACTAGCTTTTCAAACTTAAGTGCATATCAAATTGCTTTTTTTTCACTTGCTTAAGTGGACTATGGCCTTTCCCTTCTCATAGTGAGAAGAGGCCCGTGCCCGACAGTGGGCCAGTATAAAGGGCTGATGACAAGTTGAAGAAAAATATTATGAGAGCTATTTTGTGTCGTTATCCTCCTAGCGTTATCCCAGTTTTACTGCAGTATCCGCTTACCAGTCTAACCAGATTTGACTGAATATTAGCTTTCCCACAGAGCGACTGCTTGTCTGGCCGCCGCAACCTTAAGGTATATCCATTATGGTTTAGACTAGTATCAGTTATTCAGAGGTACTAAGTAGTTACGACAGACAAAGATCTTCATGACTGCCGGGGCCGACGCCTTAACGTGCTCTCCAAGGCATGAGGCAAGCTACAAATTAGCAAGAGATTTTGTGTATAGTTAATAATAATTTGAATCTCTCATGTCAATAAAGCTATAGTATGGAACGCTTGAAGTATATATATCATCATCATCATCATCATCAGCCCTTTATACTGTCCCACTGCCGGGCACGGGCCTCTTCTCACTATGAGAAGGGTATGCCTATAGTCCACCACGCTGGCCAAGTGTGGGTTGGCAGACTTCACATGTATTTCGAGAACATTAAGGAGAACTCTCAGACATGCAGGTTTCCTCACGATGTTTTCCTTGACCATTTAGCAAGCGATAATTAGCAGTTTAATACGCACATAACTTCGAAAAGTCATTGATGCGTGCCGAAGATTCCAACCCAAGACCCTCTGCATAGCAGACTGTCGGTCTCTCCACTCGGCTATCGCTGCTTTAGTATATATATAATAATGGTAATACATTATATTATGTTCATGGCGTCCATATTTTCATTAATTTCTGCTTTTGAAAACAACCACAAATTTTGCTCACAAAGTAAATTAACTCTTAAGTACTTATAATATATTTGGCCCATAAATACAACAAAGAATCCCGTTACTGATGAAATAAGCGGCTAAATCTGAATAAGTATGAGGAATTTAATTATTATACCTCGTAATACATTCGTTTTCACCCACAAAAGGTGCCGTTCGTTAATTGTGTAATGGTATTAGATACAATGTTCCTTGACTTGATGTTTGGACTTTGTTGTTTGTATCCGATATATAATGTGAATTTCCTTTTTGTTAATATTTATATGTAAATTTTACATATTATTATAATACCATGCATAATGTGAATTTTATTTTCGTTAATAAGAGTGTTGATATGCTTACTTATCTGCGCGTAATTCTTTAAAAACAAAGATGAATTACCCTCTTTCTACCCGTTTGACTCTCTTTGATAAATAAAACGTATGAACAAAACGAATTTTATCTTTGATTTGATCTTTTTAAAAATAATCACTCAATCCAGATCCGTTACATACATATACGTAAACATACATACATTATTATATAAAATAATGTATGTGTATCATAGATAGATCACAGAAAAAGCTACTTAGACCTCAATTTCTATCGTGATAATGTTAAAAATTTCTTACCAAGAAGCGTATGGTATGTTTTCCTTGTGAAAGTCAATCTTCCTTTAAATTTGAAGTTTAATATCCTATTGTAAGTTAAAGTAATAATTGGGTGTTGATGTATGCGTCAAAGATTCAAAAGTTCCTTTTGATGTTATTCGTTCGGAAAAGAGACTTGCGAAGTTAAATGAGTTCGTCTTTTTAATGATATGAAAAAATACTTTTTTAAAGAAGCTTTGTGTGAAAATAGGTACGTATGCCAGACGTTTTCATTTGTTTAGAAATTCAATAAACATTTATATATAAATTTTCCATTTCATGTCCTAAGCATAGAAAATACTTTTACATAGAAACTACTTTTACATAGAAAATACTTTTATACACAAAACTATTTACAATACAATTATCTTATGTATATAAAAATCAATGCCACTTTTCGTTGTTATTTCATAACTTGAGAGCTCACCTATCCAAACCAAATTTTTTGGCTTTATTTGGCGTATTTAGTAGATGGTTTATGTGAAGTTTGCTTAAAATCTGTCGAGTGGTTCTTCATTTATCACATTTTTTGTAATATATGAATTCAATAAATGGCGAATCATTTTGTATTAAAACTTTTTTGAGATGGGGAATTAGCTGTCACATTGAAACTTTTTTATTTTTTTCTCATGTTGTTACGTCATTCATGCGGACATTTAATAAAATTTTGGACGTGCTTCGATAAATAAAATAAAAAGATAATCATTTTGTATTAAAACTTTTTTGAGACGGGGAATTTGCAGTCACATTGAAACTTTTGTTTTTTCATGTTGTTATGTCATTCATGCGGACATTTCATTTTGGACGTGCTTCGATAAATAAAAAAAAGATAAAGCAAATTATCAGCGATAATAATTATTATGGCTTTGTGTTTATATTTAAACATAATTGTTGAGTGAATTCATACTAACGGTTTTTTTATATAAAGGAAAAATGCCACGAGGCAGACGAGCAAATATAGGTCGGCGAACGCGTATTGCAAATGATATGGCATTACTAAGACGATCACAGACTGCAGATGAACGCGCACAAGCTAATGCATCACAGCGTGAACGTAATGCACAAAATAGGTCTGTTGACCCTGTACCTATACTGAATCTTGCACGGCGATCAGGAATACGTCGTGCTGTTTTGGCTGAAATGATGCGTGCTACTTTTAATTACAACAGTCAGATTGATTATAGTATGTGCGGATACATTGGAATGATGGACGCAATATGTCCACATTGTGATGCGGCTAAATTTCCAGGTGAAACGCCTGGCATGTGTTCTGCTAATGGCAAAGTGAGATTGCCAGCATTAGAAACTCCACCCGAACCTTTGTATTCATTTATTTTTGAGACATCTCAAACGTTGAAGCACTCTTTGAGTCATATTCAACAATACAATTCGGTATTTCAAATGACTTCTTTTGGTGTTACTAAAATTATTACATATAATTTTATGCCGACGTTTAAGGTAATATAATGTTTATATCAATCTGAATCATAAAGTATTCGATAGTTTTAAAAATTCTGATCTAACTAAAATTGCATACATGTTACAGATTCAGGGCCAGATTTATCATCAAGCTGGTTCGCTATTGCCGTGCCCCGACGCTGATCATAATTTTTTGCAAATTTATTTTATTGGTGATACAAATCGTGAATTGGATTACAATTGTGCAATTGTTGAAACAATTGCAAGACGAGAAATTATTCGTGAGCTACAAAGGTTTTTCCATCAGCATAACGCATTAGTTCAATTGTTCAAAATTGCTCTCGATCGTATGCCATCTGGTAATCATAAAATAGTAATAAGGCCTGATAGAACACCATTTGGAGAGCATGCAAGGCAATTCAATGCACCGACGATTGATGAGGTTGCAATTGTAATTCTTGGTGATCAGTTTCAATCCCGTGATATTGTATTTCATTGCAGAAATGAGCAATTGCAACGGGTTTTGGAACTTCATCGTTGTTATGATGCATTACAATACCCAATATTGCATTGGAAAGGTGATAATGGCTACCTTACTAATATTCCAATTATTGATCCACGAACAGGTAAATAATTTATCTGTTTTCAGTGTGTTGACATTTCAGTCGGCTCGTGGTCGTTAAACCGTGTGCAAGTGTGTCGTCTAAGTTTTGTGCATTTTATTATCTTATTTGTGTTTGGTAGTTTAAAGTGAACTTTAATTCCTTGTTCCACTTACCAGTGTTTTACCTATGGATTACACCCACTGGGCGGTACTAGAGAGAGATACAAATAATTTTATCGGGATCCTGCCGTTTTGCCGAAAAGATTTTGACAAAATTTCATTACCCAAACAAATTTTAGCAACCTTTTTTTATACCATTGCAACCTTTCGAATGATTTTAGTACGCATATTTTTATTTGGTAAAATTTTTACTTGGCAATATATTACCAAGTATAATGTCATTATGGCATTTGCTCTTTAATCAAATGATTTATTACAGCAAACAATATTCAGACAATAAACGTTTGGTGATATTAGTTTATTTATGGAAGTAGTTAGAGTAGGTTAATTATAAAAAAAATATTAGTATTTTTTTTAATAATTAACCTACTCTAACTAAGGTTAGGTTAGGTTAGAACTGTGACCTCCTACGCACGAGCCGAGCGAGCGAAGCGAGCGGTGCCGCTGTAGCAGCCGGCGAGTGCCAGAAACGACTTACATTAATAGAAAAAAGAGTTTGTTTTTAGTAGGTTAGCCGGAACTGAACTATTTAGATTAGGATAATTATTAATTTTGCGTAAAAACTGTTATTCCAACTGAAATATTTGACTAAATAAAAAATGTTAAAAGTACTAGTTGATAAACAAGTTATAGTTCAAACGTTCATTTCCTAAACATTAGGTTTGCGTAACAATTTTTTGTGTAAAGATTTTTGCTAAGTAATAATTTGGCAAATGAAATTATGCGAAAAATTTTTTGGGAATTTGTCAAATTCCTTTCGGTCAAACAAGGGAGACCCAATTTTATCACTAACTCTGGAATTAACTCTCGAAAAGTGTTTGTGGTTCGCTGGATTCGAACCGTCATCGCGACTTGTGGTGGAGGTAAATACCGCGCGCTTCCACAACGCGCCACGGTGCTGGTGCCCAGCGCCCGCTAAACTGTCGTGCGCTACGTGCGCCTGACGTCACCTTTGTGCTGCGCTACGACTCGCTATAGCCGGCTACGTGCATACGGACAGTTACAACTGGCTTTGAGTACGACACATTCGTAACATAACAAGCCCGACGACAATAAAAACATTCTTACAATCTTATGTTCAAAGTAACTGTTTAACGATACAATAAATTATTAAGGAATATGGCTAGTGTAAAGCAAACGCCACCTAAGACACAAAGAACTCAGACAAAAAATCTATCCCAAACCCAGTCTAAACCGGACATCAACTCTGCAATAGTGATGAGTAATTTTGTAAACACAAATAAAAATAAACGTCCTCGGCAAGACAACTCGCCGAAAGGTACTGGTGTGCTAGATTCTTCAGAGCTTCAAACCAAGCTGTCACATTGGAAGGAAGAGCAAGATAAGGTCATCGCTAAGGCACTAGCGGACTAGACAGCGATGATGTCTAAACTAGTTTCCGAGATTGGAGAAATAAAATCTCAAAACATTAAAATTCAAGCGTCAACCGCGAAAATCTTCAAATCAAACGAAGAGGTTGTGAAATCTATGGCCTTCATAAATAGTTAATTTGAAGACTTAAAAAGAGAAGTGGAGGAACTGAGACGGGAGCGAAGCGAACAAAGACAGTATATAGAAACATTGGAGAAAAGGATTCAAGATCTACAACGCAAGTCAAGGTCTTCCGGAGTAGAAATTAGAAATATACCGCTAACAAACAGCGAACCAACAACCAGTCTTGCTAAAACAGTGTGTAGTATCGGCGAAGCTATCGGATTACGTGTCTCGCAGTCTGAACTACGGGATGTCTATCGTCTGCCTGGGAAGGCGTCCCCTACCCCGCGACCAGTTATTGTGAAATTTACCACGGTTAAAAAGAAAAAGACGCTCATCTCTGCTATTAGGTCCTACAACAAAGGCAAGGGTAAGGATGACAAACTAAATACTTCGCTCATCGGCATCACTGGAGCACCCAAACCAGTCTACATCACCGAACAACTTCCCGCTAACACGAAAAAGCTGTTCTACCAAGCACGTGAGTTCGCCAAAAATAATGGTTATAAGTTTTGTTGGATTTCAAATGGAAATATTTTCCTACGGAAAATAGAGGGCGACAAACAAATATTAATAAACACAGAAAAAGTGTCGAAGAAGCTAAAAATATTCTATCAAAAGAAAATAATACCTTATTTTGTTTACTACTCCCTATCTTTTCGTCCAAATCAAAATGTGATATATGTGCATAAATGTTATGATAAGCACACACATAACTTACTCACACACACTCACACGACACCATATTCCGTACACTACAATTCCAACATTTACAACAATTTTCTTTCACTCTTTCATGATAATACACTTTCTTCACTCTTCAATATTATTCCTACACACGTGCGATGTATTTACAAATCGAAACATAAAGCAGCTAAAACATACAGACAAGACATTATACAAGCAGCGTTTTTAGACATTTATCATAACTAATGGCTGTAATTAATGAAATAAACAGTGAACTTGATTCACTAGTTGCAGGAAACTCTTTTACGTGTAGCTCAGATGACTGCCTTAAGTTTATAAACCACGCAGATAGCAACGTAATAGCATTACATTTAAATATACGTAGCATAAACAAAACCTTTTCTCAACTTCAGGTACTACTGTATTCAACTAAAGTTAACTTCGACATTATAATTTTGACTGAATGTTGGCTCAGTAACGTTAACAACCTACTGATCTTGAAGGGATTTAACACATTTTCTACTAACATAAATTCCAATCAGAAGGGCATCGTGATCTACTCGGAAAATGGACTCCAAGTATCAGTATGGGAACCTATCTTCGTAGGCGGGAACTGTCTTGTATGCCATATTGACGACAAAAAACTTGCTATCGTATCAATATATCGATCTCCATCTTACAACTCAAAAGAAAACTTTGACAATTTTTTAAATAGTTTAATTTCTGTATATACTGAGCTCTCTAACTGGCAGAATATCGTACTAATGGGCGACTTAAACATTGATATAAAGTACAGTGGTAGGAATGATCGAGTGTCGATTATCTTACTTTGAGTATAACTCATGGCTTGCTACCAACCCACCTTTTCCCCACGCGACTTGAAAATTGTCTAGACCACTCACTCGTTAAGTCAAACCTATCAACCGCCACATTAGTCTTAGACTCGCATCTAACGGACCACAGGCCACTTATCCTGGCTATTAGAAATGCAAATCCCGAACGAAAACAATGCAAATTTTCTACTCGTGTTAATTATGATGTAATAAAAAGAGAACTAGACGCTGCGGACTTCTCAACTCTGTTTTATACTGATGACCTCAACATATTACTAAATCTACTTATAACTTTAATAACCACAGCAATTACTAAACATAAAATTCACACCAAAACACCTAGGAAAAAAGAATGATAAAATAACTCCAGGGCTATTAAAGTGCATTCAAAATCGCGATAGATTACATATACCATACAATATTATTTAGCGGGTCTTAGAATAATAGAGGTATTTATGCCTTGAAATAAATAAATTATCGCAACTAAGACCCGCTAGATAATATTGTATGATGTATACAAATCGCGAAAGTTTAAAATCGAAGATTACATATACGATCAAAAAAGGAACCAGATAATATTATTCTGAAAATTACATTTACGCGTTATCGTAATTTCTGTAACTCTCTGTTACGAAAACTAAAAACTGCCTTCGATAGGAGTGAGTTAGAGAAAGCCAAAAATAATCCCAAAGCTCTTTGGAAGAAAATAAAAGAAATAACTAGCACGCATAAACAAAAAAGGAGTCCCGTTGAATTATTAAAAATAAGTGACAGTCCTCAAACGCCCATAGATGCAATTTATTACCACCTTAGCAACGTAGGTAAAAATATGGCAGCTCAAATATTATCTGAGACCCCCAGGGCAACAGCCTTGCTTCACCACTGTCAGAAATCCAAATTATTCGCCCTGTAACTCCTTTGCTTTGCTAGAGGTGGATGAGTCTGAGATCGAATCCCTCATTCTTCAACTCCGTGACGATTGTGCGGTGGACTGGGATAGAATCCCACCCGCAGTTCTAAAACAGTGTCGTAATACACTGATCCCGCCACTGACACACATTTTTAATAACTGTTTACGCAAGGGCGTCTTTCCGGATGCCTTAAAACGTGCCATAATTCACCCAATCTATAAGGGAGGGAACAGAGACTGTGTCAATAACATATATAATACCGCACTCTCCAAAGTCCTTGAAAAGGTTATTGGCAACCGTCTGACGAAATTTCTAAACAAGTTTCAAATTATTGCTAAAAATCAGTATGGATTTCGCACGGGTGTTTCGACTGAGGATGCGGTTTTGGATTTGACTCAGGCGATAGCTAGTTATTTCGACAGCAAGACTAAATGCCTAGCCATATTTTTGGACCTATCCAAGGAGTTTGACACGGTCTCTGTTCCCTTACTTATCTCGAAATTAGAACTTGTCGGTGTGAGAGGTATCGTCATTAACCGCACGAAACGAGTTAAAATTGATGAATACCTTAGTAATAAAACGTCAGTATCATATGGTGTTCCTCAGGGGAGCATATTGGGTCCTGTATTGTTCTGAATTTATGTGAAAGATTTGTGCAATATGCCTCTTCCAAATTGTAAAATTTACGCCTATGCTGACGATACAGCAATTTTAGTTAGTGGCCCTACGTGAGAAAGTGTTAAAAATAATGCGGAATCGGCACTCGGCAACATAATCTCATGGCTCAATGCAAATTTCCTTACCTTGAATGTCACAAAAGCCTGTTTTATTCTTTTTGCTATTCGCCGAAACAAACCTGTTACCTGACAAATCCTTTTCCGTAGTCGCGCACACGTGCCAGCAACAATCAGCCCCTTGCTTTTGTCCGAAGCTCTCAAGAACTGAAGAGGTACGGTACTTGGGGATACAAATTGACGCGGGTTTAAAATGGGATAAACAATTAAATGCTCTCACTACGAGAACTATGAGACTTCTCCATATATTTAAGTCTCCCAGAGATGTCACTAACTTTGAAACTCTACAAATAATATTTCATTCGCTATGTCAATCAGTTATCGGATATTGCATCCCAGTTTGGGGAGGTGCAAACAAAACCAATTTTCTGAGGGTTGTGAGAGCTCAGAGGGCAATTCTCAAAGCCATGACTCGAAAACCCTTTCGCTATCCTACAGCTCAGTTATACTCAGACTGAAAAATTTTAACAGTCCGTCAGCATTATGTGCTACAGTCTATACTTAGAAAACACTTTAATGTTCTTCCTTCAGATCGGAACAAACGCACTAATTTCCTCCTGGGTACTTGTCATAAAACCACATTCGCTAAACACCAATATTACATCTTAAGCACATACATCTACAAAAAAATTCACAGTAAACTTAAAATAACTGACTTAAATAAGAAAGAACTAAAATCTAAATTGACGACATGGCTATTTCTACAGGACTATTCACAAACAGAGTCCCTTCTTATATTCATCGCATAATATATGTACAGACTACACACGCAAACCAAACACACGCACGCACGCACGTACGCACGCACGCACGCACGCACACAGGCACGCACGCACACACGCACGCACACACGCACACACACACACAAAAGCACGCACACACGCTCATGCACACACACACACGCACACGCACACAATCAAACATGCTAGAAGGACAAAAGCACATAGTCCACTGGTTGTGAAAATCTAAACTAGTATTTAACTTCCTAGCCGACACTGTCAATGTGAAATAGATTATTTCTTGTTTTTAACTATGTCTTGGCCCTTAAATTAGATACAATAGTTCCTTCACAACGCATGTAAAAGTATTGTAATCTGTAAATGGTTTTTAATAAAGTTTATTTATTTGTATAATAATAATTTTTCTAAAGTCACATTTTGTACTTATTTACAGGTCTACATGTACAGAAAAAAGTAAGTGCCCTGAATTTTTATTCGTATCGATTGATAGTTCGTCCACAAGAACAAAATTATATCTTGAGATGTGGTAAACTATATCATCAGTACATCGTTGATATGTATGCCAAAATAGAAACTGAACGTCTTAATTTTATTCGTTTCAACCAAGCAAAATTAAGATCCGAAGAATACATTCATTTGCAAGATACGATAGCGAATGATGCTAATGTTAATGACATCGGACGTTTAAATATATTGCCATCTTCGTGTATTGGTAGCCCTCGGCTGAATGAATATGCACAAGACGCAATGGCTTTTGTACGAAAAAAGGGTTGACCGGATCTGTTCATTACATTTACATATAATCCGCAGTGGGATGACATCAAAAACAATCTATTTGAAGGGCAGTCGACAACTGATCGTCATGACATTACAGCACGTGTTTTTCGGCAAAAATTGAAAGCAATTATGGATTTAATTGTAAAATTATGTGTATTAGGAGAGGTGCGTTGTCATATGCAATCTATCGAATGGCAAAAAAGGTGATTGCCGCACGCACATAATTTATTAATTTGGCTGGTACATAAAATAACTCCGGATCAAATTGATAACGTAACATCAGCTGAAATTCCTGATCAAACAGTTGATCCCGAGTTAGTTCACGTTGTCGTTATAAACATGATACATGGTCCGTGCGGGAAAGTGTTCGAAACGATATCCAGGGCAATTGACTTCAGACACAATAACGGGCAATGACGGATATCCGTTGTATCGACGTAGATCACCTAATGATAATGGCAAAACGACATCTATTAGAATGCGTAACCAGGACGTTGAAGTTGATAATCGTTGGGTGGTGCCGTATTGTCCATTATTATCGAAAATATTCAATGCTCATATAAATGTGGAGTATTTAATTGTAATTCAGTGAAATCCATTAAATATATTTGTAAGTATGTAAATAAAGGGAGCGATATGGCCGTTTTCGGTGTTGCTGGTGATAATAGAAATGATGAAATTACTCAGTATCAAATGGGGCGCTATATTAGTAGTAATGAAGCTGTCTGGAGGACATTTCCAATGCACGAAAGACATCCTGTGGTTGTTTACTTGGCTGTGCATCTTGAGAATGGCCAACGTGTTTAATTTAATGAAGCAAATGTGTTGGAAAGAGCAGCACAACCACCAGCGACTACGTTGACCGCTTTTTTTCAAGTTATATGAAACTGATACATTTGCGAGTTATATGCTGAAGTGCCTCAGTATTACACATGGAAAGTGTCTTCGAAAAATTTTCAAAGACGTAAACAAGGAACAGCAGTCGATGGGCATCTAGGCATTTTCCAAACAGATGCAATTGAGAGAATATATAGAGTACATCCAAACAATGCTGAGTGTTTTTATTTGCGATTGATATTAGTTAACGTCAAAGGCCCAAAATCATTTCAAGAATTGAGAACAGTCAACGGTCATTTGTGTCAAACATATCGTGAAGCATGTCAACTCTTGCATTTGTTGGAGGATGATGCACATTGGGATTCAACACTTCATGATGCATTTACTTCAGCTCATCCACAACAAATACGAATGTTATTTGCCATTATATTATCAACATGTATTCCATCAAATCCACTTGAATTATGGAGCAAATATAAACATTATATGGCTGTTTGTTGTTTTTCGTGTGAGTGTGTGGCCAACTCTGGTGTCGGAGTTTTCAGACCGCCCAAAGGCCTCCGACATGGCCTAACGACCCTTATCCATAGACAAGAGCCGGGACCGACAGCTTTACGTGCCCTCCGAAGCACGGAGGGCACGTATATATCTATATATATATATATATATATTATATGGCAGAAGATATTTTAATGCGTATGCGTCGTCATGAAAGAAATCCTGATTTGTTGATTACCTTAAGCTTCGTTGTAAGCTTTGATAATAATTGAAGATATGTGTCTAACGATTGCAAATAAAGCATTAGTACAATTGGGTATGACCGCACCAAACCGTGAGATGCATGATTTATTTGATCGTGAATTGCAACGTGAGCAGGAATTCAATTCTAATGATTTACCTTTATTTGTACAATCAAATATAACCAAATTGAATATTCAGCAAAAACATGTATATGACACAATCATGCAAGCCATTACCAATAATGCAGGTGGATTATATATCTTGGATGCACCTGGTGGTACAGGCAAAACGTTCGTTGTATCATTGATTTTAGCGACTATTCGATCGGAACAGAAAATTGCATTGGCACTTGCATCTTCGGGAATTGCTGCTACATTATTAAAAGGTAGTCGGACTGCTCTGCATTAATATTGCCATTGAATGTACAGGTGATTGAAACTCCAACTTGCAATATTTCGAGAAATTCTGCTATGGCAAAAGTTCTGCGATTAGCGTCGATTATTTTGAGGGATGAGTATACAATGGCAAATAAAAAATCAGTAGAGGCATTTCATCGAACAATGCAAAATTTACGCGGAAATCAACAGCTTTTTGGTGGTGCATTAATCTTACTGTCAGGGGATTTTCGTCAAACATTGCCTGTCATACCTCGATCAACTCCTGCTGATGAAATAAATGCCTGTTTGAATTCATCATTTCTTTGGAGATATGTACAAAAATTGACACTGAACATTCATATGCGTATTCACCTACAAAATGATCTAGCTGCCCATGAATTTTCAAAACATTTGTTAGAAATTGGTGATGGTAAAATACAAATCGACAGTACCAACGGATTTATTGCTGTGCCGAACAATTTTTGTACAATTACGCAATCGATAGATGAGTTGGTGGAATGTATTTTTCCGAATATTCTTTAGAATTACAGAAATCATGATTGGTCGAAAGAGCGCGCCAATTAGGCACCGAAGAATATTCATATCAATGCCATTAATTTTCAAATTCAAGCGAAACTGCCAGGTGTAGTCACGACATATAAATCAATTGACAGTGTTATGAATCTAGATAAGGCAGTGAATTATCCAATTGAATTTTTAAATTCATTGGAACCGGCTGGTATGCCACCGCATTGCCTGAATGTGAAAATTGGTTTTTTGATTATATTATTGCGAAATATTAATCCACCAAAACTTTGTAATGGCACCAAATTGGCAGTGAAAAAGTTGTTGCCAAATTTGATTGAAGCTACGATCTTAACTGGTAAATCATTAGGAGAAGTTTGATACCGCGTATCCCTATGATACCAACTCATATGCCATTTGAATTCAAACGATTACAATATCCTGTGCGTTTATCATTTGCGATGTCCATCAACAAGGCCCAAGGGCAAACACGATTGTGGTGTGAATTTGGAGGAATCATGTTTTTCACATGGCCAACTTTATGTTGCCTGTTCTAGAGTGGGTATTTTGTTTGGAGCCATTTGTTTATTTATGCTCAAAATGGAAAAGCAAAAAATATTGTTTATCCAAATGTTTTAGATTAAGATTTAAAATAGCTAGCAATTAATAAATTATTTTTATTTGAATAAATGAATTTGATGTTCCAATTACCTAAATTGTTTTATTATTTCACTTTATACGTTGCAAAGCACGTGCCGGGCCGCTGGTATATTTATAAAAAAAACCGGATAATAATATATTTAGTTTATCTATTGTCTAGTCCCATTGTACAAACACTGCTTGGTTTGGGTTTAGAAGGTGTCGTGTATATTTGGTAGAATATTATTATTTAAACATCATCTTTACATTTTAAGCTAGGGTATTGTCGTCATGTGTGTACATATCCAAAATACAGCTGGAAGCAAAGGATATCTTTACATAAAATCATAATAACAGTTTCCTTCGACCTTAAAATTAATTCAAAGATCGCTTAAGCAATGAGATCCACAATCAGTACTCAACAAGCACAATTAAAACATTCTATTCATCTTAAAGACTTTCTTCCAAAGCGCCTTAGTACATATTTGTAGCCAACCTATATAATATTCAGATAGCCACTCTAACCGATCTAGGTACGTATTATTTAGAGCTTGGAAGTGGGTTCACCACAATAGTTAGTCGAAGCGGGATCTTATCTTAGTCCTTATCGTAGGTAGGTTGGGTTGATTATGGGTCGTTCACATTCTTGAAGTTTCCCGAACTCTGCGGTGTTACGGTTTTCACAGGGTTAAGGAATTACACGAGCGTTCATTAATTTCTATTGAGATATGATTTGCATGACACGTGGAAGTCTGGAGATCCATTGATCAATAAGCAAATAATATTTATATTGTAAGTCATTTCTTACAATATAAATATTATTTGCTTTAAATGATAAAAAACATTTGATATTATGCTGTCGTAAAGTTTTTTAGCATTAAAATATTGAATATTTTACTTTAGATTCAGCTAGATAATTTTCTGCCTACTTCTAGTTGGATTGTTTATAAACAGGTTGATAACATAACGTGCTTTAAATATTCGTTGTTGGGTGATCGAGATTATCACTAGTATAATTGTTTGTATTACGTTGCCACTTTTCTGTATAAAACCTTTGCAGACAATATGTAACTTACTGTAGGTTTTTCAGTTTTATAAAAATCTTCAAACACATTCCTTGGTCTAATATGAAGCTATTTATAACGTGATCTCAGCATTCAAACACACAGTTGACTACTCATCGTCATCATTGTCCTAGTACTGTTCCGGTTGCAATCCAAAATTCTCGCTTTGGAATCTGCGGTCCACTGAGGGTGCTTCTACACGGTGCATGTAGCTGGAGCAAGTAAAGGTGCGGGTTACACGCGTGGGTAATATGCACAAGCTACTTGATCAAGTTACTCGCTTGTACTTGTACATGGTGCAAATAACTGGAGCAAGTAAAGACGCGGGCTACTTGCGCAAGCTGTACCTATGTACAAGTTATTTGTTCGTGGTCAAGAGCTACATGTGCATGCTATTCGCGCGGTAGCTTTATGACTTGAATCGCGTCAAATGTCTCGACGAACGAAAATTATTTTAAAATCATATGTTAAAAATGTAATTTTAACGGATAACATGCGCGAGTGACCCACGCGCGTCGCAGAGCACGCGAATTACTTGCGCGGGTGGCTCGTTTTGGTACATGCTCGAATCGCTGGACCCGCACATTGTTTTAAACGATATGTTTACGGTGCATGTAACCTGCGCAAGTGCCTCAACATGCTCAAGCTACATGCGCCGTGTACAAGCACCCTTAGAGATCAAAACAATAGAACACAGTTCTATTTACTTTTTACCTTCTTTTTTCAAACAAAAACATTCGTATATTTAAAATAAAAATACCTCAACTAATAACATCGAAATAGCGGTGAGCTGTACCACGTTCGCATCTAGAACGCGGATGTAAGGAGGATGCAGCACAAAGTTTGTTGAACACAAACAATGGCCAGTGTGGACACACGACTATTCAAATCAGCTTCCGTTTGAAATTTCACTGCGCTCTTTATAAAGATTCTTTGAGATCAGAGTTAGAGTACTGGGGCTACGGAGATTAGATTTTGGATTTTTTTTTCATTTCTTTCTCTTACGAGGCGGGTGGACAGAATTGAAATGAGATTTTTTCAACCTTTAAGTGCTTACTCACCTCATAGAAAACTGATACTACAGGTGAAAGATAAAGAAGATAAAGATTGATTTATTTGTGAGAATACAGTCAATAAGGTCTTACAATATAATTGTGTTCATGATATTTATTCTACTGCATTAACAGTGTACAAATATTTAGTGCATACAAAGATATAGGTATTCAATTCAATTTAAGTTAATTCTTTCATTATAAATTACACAGTACATTATGTCATTATTACACAATATTAAAGTCATTTAAATATCGAATGTCATAAAAAAACATAATGTTTAATTAAATTACACATTGATTCTAAATGATTACATTATCAGATTACCTATACAATATTGTAGTGGCGTTTACTATGATATTTGATATATGAACAATTGAACAGTATTCCTATCATAAAAATATTCGGTAATGTTATAATAGGTCTTATTTAATAGGAATTGATGCAATTCTGATCTCATTCTATTTAATGGAAGTATTTTATATTTGTCATTTAGTTTGTTGTACACGCGTATGGCCATACAGTACGCGTTGTGACACTTGTGACTAAACACATTGATGCGTTGTTTAGGTACATTTAATTTATTTATATGGCGACCCAGTCGCGTATTTACAAAGCCTATACTATTTGAGTCACTAGTCAGACTCTAATAGAATAGTTTATGCATATTACTCGACAATACCTAATCTATCTCCGTAAAAAAAAATTACTCAAATGGATTAGCTTTTTGCCTTGATATTTAAAAAAAAAAGTACACGTACAAAACTTAGTACAGTATGATTCATATTCACTCAAATAGATAAGCCTTTGTCGAGATATTTTCAAACATGGTTTTGGTTTGTTAGGTGCGACTGTACGTAATTCAAGTAATTAAATAGGTTATGTTAGGTTCTCTTTTGACCCTTAACCCAAAAATAGGATCCCTGCGAAGCAGGGCTCCGTCAACTTAGTTTATTAAAAACTATTTAATTGGACCTAATATCTACTTACCTACATATTATATTTGTGATATATTATTAAGGGTCAAAAGAGAACCTAACATAACCTATTTAGTTACTTGAATTACATACAGTCGCACCTAACCAACTAGGCACTAGGCACATTGTGGTCCTAAACCTAGTCGTAGTCCCAAATTGAATAGCATTTTTTGCTGCAATGTTAGAATGAATTTATCTTACAAAGTCTACGCAATTTCAGTTAATTTCTGTACTAGAATACACAAGGGTTTCGTCAAGTTTTTGTCAAACAAAAGCTAAGCCAGTTCAGTTTGCACTTTCACTCTAATGGTATAGGCTTTGTAAATACGCGACCCGGTCGAGCCACTACAGCGTTATGCTTCTCGAATAAATAGCCATTTTTGTGTACAAATAAGCAGATATAGCGGTATATTATATTTAGTGTAGTATCCATCAAAATGATCGTTTAATATCTTGTTCTGTAAATAATTATATAGGTAATATTGTCCTAAGTGACCGTAATTGCTAAATAATTTGATATTCTTTCGTGACAATCAAATAAACAAAACCTTAGTGTCAACAAATACCGACTATCCACCCATCAAAAGGCTCAACGTAGAAACTGTCGTAACACTCCAACAAACAACAACTTAGTTACAACAAACAACCGATCATGCTTAGTTTATCTACTCACCAAAAGGCTCAACATTAAATCAATATCACCAACATTTTACCAAGTCCAAATCCACAGTAGTCACCCCAAAAACGGTGAGCTCCGTTCCTTTAGCTCTCAAGTTAAATTTTTTTCAACTTTCCATAAAGGTAAGTATAACACTCCGAGCAATGCATGTTGACTTAAGAACTACTTGGTGTTTTCCTTTAAAATATACCATTTAGCGTGTTGCCGTGAAATTATAAATGAAGAGCTCCTAGACTAGATCTTATTCATTCTAAAGAAACTTAGTTTAAGTTTTTACGTTGTTAGAAACTGTGGATAAGCTGCATAAAGGAGATTCGAAATGAAAATATATTTGTTTTGCTCGCGCTTCTTACTAACTTACACATTGATTTGAAAGTTTGAGGATTCAATAATGACTTAGTGTTAGCTGAACATGATTGTAATGTTATATGTTTGGATTTATACCAAAACTCGAGTTTATGGATTTTTACTATAAAATGAGCCTCATGAGTGAAGATAGAAAGCTAGCACGTGTGAAGATAGTTGGAAAGCTGGCAAGCGACAAACAATACTTTTGACAGCGATAATCGACTCCCACGCGCATGAGCTGCAGGCGAAGTTTACTTTACTTACCGTCAACACAACTACAGAACTAAAATCAACACAACTACAAAAATAATTCCATAAACGTGCGGGCGTAAAAGAGAGACAAATAAACACACCTTTGCATTTATAATTTTAGGACAGATGACAACATGTGGTTAGTATCTATATATATTGGAAAGCCTAATTCTTTAGTGTGACTTTTTATTATGATATCTACACGAATGCGACATTTTACCAACAAAATACATATGCATATTTATGTTATATGGATTTGCGCGATCCGTTGACCCAACATTGTTCCTAGAGTCATCACAATAACAAAATAGTTAAATCATCCTTTATGATAGCTATATTTAGCACATTAACAATTATTATTAAACATCCGTCTTGCACTTATTTCATTCAAGCATCTTTCTAGAGTCAAAATCTACACACGCTTATCACATAAGATAAATGTCATTATATCGATCATCAACCTGACCCAGATTTTCAGCTCTTCGTGTTTAACCGCTACTACTACTTTATATACATATACTAACATCCATATTATTCCAAAATGTTCAAGACTTTAAATCTACCAAATGAACCATAAATTTAAAGTCCAAATCCTGTATGTTAATACATCAGCTTCTCCATTAAATTTACGCTCGAATATAGAGTAAATAAATCCCGAAAAATATTAACTTCAACATTTCAATTCAACACAAAATGAAATGGTGCAAATGCAAAATCCTCTAAGCCGTAACTATTCGAAGTACAACCGGATTTGCGCGATTTAAAACATAGTCTATCCGGTAAATACTGGACTGTGTCGACTGCCGGATACAATTCCAACGCCACTTTGTCCGGGATTAGACAACGCGAGCGGCGAAATAGCCGCGTTAACTTTTACTAAAATTTCCAATTATAATTTTCATTCTGCCAGAATATTACTATACGTCCGTTTCGTTAATGTGTTTTGCGGACACATAATTGGAAACATTTTGAAGAAATAGTTATGTAAGTACGATTAACTGATATTTTTGTTAATCTATAAATCTATTTGATTTTGATGAAAACAATATGCTGAGTTTTTTGGGTTCGATCACCACACGAGCCTGCAAATTGTGTCATCCACTAATTATTGTATCAAATCGGTGCTTGGTCCTCGTCGAGTGTATATTCATGAAGACCACTGCGACACAGCATTCAATAGGACAGCCGGAGTCGTCCCTTTAAAATGAAAAGTGAAAAAATCCCAGTTTCAACCGGGGTCCGCTTTCTAGTCTAACCGGATTTGACTGAATATTAGCTTTTCCACGAACCGACTGCCTGTCTGACCTCCGCAACCCAAAGGGATAGCGATATTCCATGGTTTAGACTAGTATCAGTTCATTCAGAGATAGGTACTGACTCTCTATAACGACTGTCAAAGATCTTCATGACAACCGGGACCGACGGCTTAACCTGCTCTCCGAGGCACGGGGCAACCGATAATTAATAATTCAATACGCACATAACTCCGAAAAGTCAGTGGTGCGCGCCTAGGACTCGAACCCGATACCATCTGCATGGCAGTCTGTTGTTATCTCCACTAGGCTATTGCTGCCCTTTAAACGTGAAATCCGCCTACTAGGCGATAACAGATCAAATTTTCCACAGCCCAAAGAACTTGCAACAACAAAATCTTGATAACACATTGTTAAATCCGAAAATCTATCAGGTACTTCCCTCTTGCCATCCGCATGCTAACAAGCTCGTTGGACCAATTAGTTAAGTGTCGTAGATACTTGGTAGCAAATAGTCTGGGAGGAGTATTTATACATCTGTAGAATTTTCAAAAATATTGTGTATAAAGGAATGAAATGAAATATGACTAAGTGTATAAAGCCTGCTGTTTTAAACTGTTATTTGTGTGTGTGTGCAAATTGCAAGGTCTATCGATGTTTGCTAATGCATTTTATTGACTAATTCACTGTGCGCAGTAAAGTCTGAATCAGTCTGAACTTAGGCAGTCAGACCTGCTTTCAAAGCATTTCATTTATTTGAAATTTTCCTTACTGCTTTCCCACGTATGTGTCTAATATTTTAATAAAGCTATTCAAGGTAAAAATCTTTGACAGCCGTTAAAGGGCGTCAGTACCTCTGAATAAACAGATGATAGCCATGGAGTATCGCTATCCCTTCGGGTTGCGGAGGTCAGACAAGCAGTCGTACTGTGAAAAAGTTAATATTCAGCTAAATCCGGTTAGACTAGTAAGCGGACCCCGGTTAGAAACTGAAATAACGCTAGGGAGATGAGGATGATTAATTTAAGGTAAAAATACCTATATACTTGGCAACGTTTCGACCAAAATTTTAAATTATTTATTGTTTTCTGTTTACATAAATCTAATATTTTACCTCTGAATCGACCATTGTTTCTTGTGCCAACACCACTCACACTCGACCGACAAAACCTTTCACCACCACCACCACCACCTTTCACCAGAAGATAAATGGAATAATGTATGAGAGTTTACTCAAACCGTTTCGTGTTTGTCTTCGAGTATCAAATATGGAGACCCAAATGAAGAGGCTCAATATGTAAGTAATAGATCAATGCTCAATATTGATTGATTAAATCATTTGTCACTATACGCGTTAACGTACGCTCAATCCAAACATCTTTGTAATTATCTTGGCAAGTCTAATGTTTGCGGAATACTTAGTCATGGAGTAGTATGCTGCTAATCGTGGGATGGTGATTGAATGAGTACTTAGATCATCTTGTTTGAATATTTCTGAGGGTTTTTATTATGGATGTCGAATTATATATATAGTCTAAGATGTCGAAATAGCTATAGGCCACCTGCTCATGTTTCAGTTTCAGATTAAGGACGTCAAACTAATAACAGCTGTCAAGTTATGAAAGGTTCGGTTTACCATAGTGCTAAAATTCTACTGATGCCAAATAAGGCTTTTCTGCGTAGTGCTAGCCTAGACGAAGATCTTCTTGTCTTCTTTTCTTATACTTCCTTTTTTTCTAATTCTTTCCCCCAATATTACTATAGACTAACTACAATTAATACTAATAAAAAAAAATACTTTTCGTAGAATCTATCAATGGTCTCAACTCCAAATAAAATTATAGATGAAAAGTCATATTTTTTCGAAATAATAAAGAAGTTGGTAACTAAAATAAACCTTTACAAATCTCTTCAACTATCAATAAAACCAGTATACTTGCCTATATAAACTTAACTTGCTTACATCCGAGACTATCACCTTGTAGAATTCGCAAAAAACAAATTCATTGACAAATTCTAAAAGTCGATAAACATTGAAGTCTTTAACAATTCATCTTTGTTTCCTATTGAAACAAACAAACTTTCCAAAGGGTTCGAGGTAAAACAAACTAGAGCTGAATCGACTGCTAATTATCCACTGTCTTCGAAATAATTCACAATAGAACTAATTACGGTCTGTCATTGAGATTCTGTTTCAGTTTTCTTTGCTTGTATTTTCGACGGGAAAAAGTAAAGGCAAATTTATTTGGAGAAGTTGATCTTTTTAAGTAATTTGTCTCTGGATTGACAGGTAAAATGTAGGTATAATTATGCGATAGCGATAGCCCAGTGGTGTACGTAACGAACTGCCAAGACGATTGTCTCGGGTTCGATCCCCAGGTACCCGGGCACACACCTTTGAATTTTTGAAGATATGTTTGTATTAAAAATGTTGGTTATCGCTCGCTTAATAATGTGCCCGATAGATGGCAAAAGGCTCGCCCCCTATTAAATTGGGACCGAAACATAACTGGCGAAATGTGGGTGTGTAATACACATCTGCCTACCCCTTCGGGGACAAAAAAGCGTAAAGTAATGTATGTATGTATTTATTGATCTGCATGCCTACTGTGGCTAGAGTTATACATCATATAACGCTAGAAGATATAAATATTATATACTAGAGGATTGCCGCAGCTACGCAAGCACATTTTTTTTAATTTGACCCTTTCTTCCCGCTCCCGTAGTAACAGCGGGTAATCTATTCTTAGAGCACCTATACGGTCCCCAAAAGCATACATGCAAAAATTCACATGATATACAATCACACAAGGCGTCGGTATTCTTAGTGCAGGCTTGCTCAATGCATTCATACCTTTAGTCTTCAGGGCTTTCGTGTAAGCAAAAACGAGCAATGTTTTTAAACTTTACATAAAAAAGTGCCATGACGAATGTTATAGCTACCGTGCTACTTGTATCGAAAATGAGCTTTTAAGCACTTATCACTAAGTCCAGGAACGTTATCTAGTCTGATGGCATTATCGTTACTTTAGTGTTTACTTTACAATACCTAGGTAGAGTGAAATCAATGTCAGGCAGTTAGAGAGTTTCCCTTTCCCGAAGGCAACGCAAGAGGAGGATTATAAATTAGCCTGATAAATACGTAATGTATTGACCTACATCTGTATATATAAAATCGACTGCCTCTGTGGTTTTGCGGTAGTATAAGCAACTGCAAATCATAAGGTCTCGGATTCGGATTCGATTCCCAGGTCAAACAATAAGGGATAATATGTGATAACGGTAATGACGTCTGTCAGATCAGCCGGAAAATAATTTTTCAAGATTTTTTTCCCTATTCAATTATGAACCTAACAGTAGCCGCAGAAAACAATATATTTTAAACAGTTTGAAGGCAATATCAATATATTATATAAAATACCTTGAAGCATCAACACCTGTTTTAAGACCATTATGTTCATCTTACGTGGCCTAATGCATCTTACCTACATTATCTGCTGGAGCCAAGGAACTTATACCTAATAGCAAAACTAACCATCTCAGGCTGGCAGGCGTGGAAGGCTGGTTGGCCAGTGCAGCGAAAAATATCCTAAATCTATGGGTTGGCCGATGAAGCACTATGCCGGCCTCCGCCAAGATACTGGCCGCCGCACAGTGGGGCAATAGATCCTCATTCATACCATCAAATCAACTAAACCAGTTTGACCTTCTAAAATGAATCAGATATTATTAAGAACGTGGCTTCTTCTAGAAATAAACTCAATTTTGGTGATAATAATATTTTTTATGTTAAAAAGGCACATTGCATTATTATTTAAATAAACTAATAATCTAAATAAATTTAATTCCTCCAAAATTCGTAGTTATGAACAATGTTGAGTAATTATTGAAGATATGTTAAAGCACCGTCATCGTCATCATCATCATCATCATCATCATCATCGGCACCTTCATCGACTGATTTATTTGGGATGGAGCTTTCAACGTGAACAGTGCTTCTTGAGGAATATTTTTAACTTTGTTTTGACCGGTTTTTTAGTGTTGTCTGTGGATGTCGTTGATTCACGTAACTGCTTGGTTTTGGTACGTTTACAATTATCCGAAGACTTCTCAAAAGAGGTAACGGGTCGGCCGCGTTTCCGTTTGGGCTCAGTGCGTGGAAAAGTAATTGATGTTTCAAGCCATTCTTTGTTATTAATACTAAATTTATTTTCAGTTCTATTCGCTTTAGCCCATCTTGATTTGTATTGAGACAAAAGCCCTCAATTTCTTTTTCATATAAACGACGTCACAACCAGTTCGTTTTGCAAGCTCTTTGATTATGTATGTATCGTTGCTTAAAAATATTCTTGCCTGAACTATTCATTATGCTTATAAGTTCAGATTCTTGTAATAAATAGCAATTTATTAGACGGTCCTAAAAGAAAATAAATAGTTTTAAATAAGAAAGTCAAATATGAAAAAAATATTTCTGTGTGTCATGAACTAAAAATTTACATACTTCGTAAAGTGGCAAAAAGTGGCAAAATTTTCAACTTATTTATAAAAGCCTATAAAGTAAAGAAGATTTTCAGATAACAACCATAACTTAATATTGCTTTGAACATAAACAAAACATCGAATGTTTATAAAAAATTCCATCATTTGATTATAAGACTTTATTTATCTCGGCTACTAGAAAGTATTTACGCAAGAAAGAAAAAATAATGACTATGACATTGGCACATACCTGAGGATGAAATTTCCATGCCTAAATAACACCAAAAATAATTCCATTTAGTAAGAAATCGCTCTTAATTGCGCGTAAATTACGAGCACTAAATAGTTTATCGACAATATATGTATGTTTACTTCACTTTCATATCAAACTGAACGCGCGACCGACGCTCCAATACTGTCAACTGATACCTTGGTTAGTTTTCTTGATAAGTGATGTAATTAGGGTACTCTAAAATCACTTTGAGTTTTTGGATTTTCGGTACGTTTTGAGGGCAGTGGCCCCACTGTGCGCCGGCCGCAAACCACCGCGTCAGAATTTAAAAACTTTTGATCGTGACAAACGTCAAGTTGTATATTTGTGTTTATAATTTTTATTTTTAGTTTGTAATTTTAAGTGTATATAATATTTCGTAAGTTTTTCCGTATTATGTCTAAAAACGGTGGCAGAAGTGTTGCGGGAATAGGTGCCAGTCTACCTAGCACATCAGCTACGCTGGTGCGTTGCACCATTTGCTCCCAGGAACGTTATTTTAAAGGTGAGCGGGGCCTAAAAGTACATTTTGGTAAAGTCCATAAACGCCAAAATGTGCTTTCTGGGCCCAGTACAACAACACCCCACAGCATAAACACAGAGCAAACAGTCTCCTGCGAAATTCCTTTTTGGCAATATTTGGGTAATTTAAAAAAATCAATTCCGGTTATTTAACTCCGGCTCAAAATCTAGCACTGTGCATAGGTCTTGTGGTACGGGAGAATTCAGTAACGGCTTGGGAGCAACTCTTCACCTACAGAATCTTACACGCACAAGATGATCGGCTATCAAAAAAAACACTTACAACGAAAATAAAGGAAAACTGTAATGATTCGGCGTCAAAATTATACCACTATTCACCCAAACCATACCGCAATAGTACCATATACCACCACGTAAAAAAAAAAACTGAGAAAAGGTGACATCAGAGGAGCATCCAGGCTCCTATTTAGCAGCGATGTGGTGGCGCCTTGCTCTGCAGACACACTCGCGAGTCTCCAGAGCAAGCATCCAGCGCCACAGGACAATCTTTCCTTTCCTGACCCACCTGACTCTGATTCAGTTTGCCTCAGGATTACAGCCAAGGATGTGGTTGCGGCCGTTTGCTCCTTCCAAAGCGGGTCTGCTGGTGGCCTCGACGGTTTAACACTACAACATTTAAAGAACCTTGTGTGTGCAAGCGCCGGGTCAGCCGGCGACTCACTTTTGAGGGAGCTTACGGCTTTAATGAACCTTATGCTCTCCGGCAATGTGAACGATGCCATCGTCGGTATTTTGTTTGGCGCAAATCTATGCGCCTTGCGGAAGCGCGACGGTGGCATTCGTCCCATTGCCATTGGTTGTACGTTCAGGCGTATGGCAGCCAAGATTTGCTGCCGCCATTATAACACCCTTTTAGGCAGCAAATTTCAGCCCCTACAACTTGGATTTGGATCCCAAGGGGGCTGCGTGGCTGCCATACATGTCCTGTCGGCATACCTTGGCTGTAATCAAGGTGAGGTTGTCCTGAAAGTAGACTTAAAGAATGCCTTTAACTCGGTTAATAGGGACACCTTGTTGACACAAGCTAAATTAGAAACACCCGAAATTTTTAGTTTTCTTTGGCAGTGTTACAGGCACCCTTCAAAATTGATATATAAGGAAAATGTTTTGGAATCCGCCGTTGGCTGTCAACAAGGCGACCCGCTTGGACCACTAATCTTTAGCTTGGCCATTCACCCAATTATCAAAGAACTAAATTCAAAATTTAACATCTGGTACCTGGATGACGGAACCCTTGCAGGTGATGTAGACGTAGTTTATCAAGACCTGGCACTTCTAAAGTCAAAATTTTTATCCATTGGCCTACAACTTAATCCCAGTAAATGCGAAATTTTTATTAACAATAACAATAGACCAATCACATATACTTTCTAAATTTCAATTTCTGGCTCCCAATATTATTCACGTTAAAAAAAGTTCTCTTCGCCTCCTTGGGTCCCCAGTATTAGACGAAGGTTTCGATTCATTTAAACAGGAAAAATTAAAAATTTTAGTGATATTTCAGACCGGTTACTCAAAATTAATATGCATTCCGCTTTTACTATTATCAAGTATTGTCTTTTTGTGCCTAAATTTACACACGCTCTTCGATCTTCCCCTTTTTGGAAATACCCATCTCTACTCACCCAAATTGACAATCTTATGCAAATTACCCTTAGCAAAATTCTAAATCTGGACCTGAACGACCGAGTGTGGCTACAGGTGTCTTTACCTGTACGCCTGGGCGGCCTTGGCGTTCGCAAAATTTCCGACGTAAGTTTACTAGTATTCCTGTCCTCGGTCCACGGCACTGCAGAATTGACCAGGAAAATTTTAGCAGCTACACTGGTCGATCCTGAGGTGCCGTGTAAGATCGATGCCATGAATGCTTGGAGAATGGCTTGTCCAAGCACCGAGTTACCCCGAAATCCATCTTCACAGAGGCAGTGGGACGGGCCGCTTTGCAGCGTGGTACGAGAAAATCTCTTAAGTACGTCGTCCAATGCTGCGGAGCGTGCTCGTTTGCTGGCTGTGGGAAAATGAGAGTCGGGTCTTTGGCTTCAGGCACTGCCATCGTCCAACATAGGTACCATGTTGGACGATACGACTTTCCGCATAGCTTCTTGACTTCGTTTAGGTGCGCAATGTGTCTGTCCACATCGCTGTCACTGTGGAGAGGCTGTCGACAGCCTTGGTCACCATGGTCTGTCATGCTGCAGGAGCGCAGGTTGTATTTCACGACACGCCAACCTTAATGACATACTTCGCCGGGCTCTTGTCACCGCTGGCGTTCCAGCCCAACTTGAACCTCAGGGCTTGGCACGCGACGATGGCAAAAGACCAGACGGTATGTCTTTACTGCCGTGGAAGCTGGGTAGGCCTTTGGTGTGGGACGCAACATGTGTCGACACCCTTGCGCCATCTCATCTTCCTAGCACAGCGGGTTGTGGGGGCGCTGCTGCAGCTACAGCGGAGACTCTCAAACGGCGCAAATACATAAATCTAATAGGAGATTATGTATTTGAGCCGTTTGGAGTCGAAACGTTGGGACCATGGGGTCCAAGTGCGCGATCTCTTTTTAGAGATCTCTCAAAGAGACTGGTCGACGCCTCGCGTGACCAGAACAGGCTGGCCTGTATTTGGCGCAAAAGATCAGCATTGCCATACAACGTGGCAATGCTGCCAGCATTCTGGGCGCGCTCCCAATTGACGGCGATGTGGAGAATTTCCATGACGCCCTCTAAATTTTCTTTTCCTTTCTTTTTTTTAAATGTATTTTTTAGTTATTTAAGTAAAGAAATTAGTGTCGTATTTTATGTGTAAATAGTCATTTAGCTATGTTAGTTTTAATTTTGTTTAGTAGTCATAAAACCAAAAAAAAAATAAAAAGTGATATTGGCATTTTCTTATAAAAAATATCTAATAGAAGTTCGGAGTCAGTTGGCAGTGTTACAACGCCCGTACCTCAGTAAGCACGATAACCCGTTGGTGACATAACGGCGTAGCACAGGAGGTGCTCCGGTAGCATAAACCATTCCCGGAGCCCTCTCTCTATTGTGTAAAAGTTGGCCAACGAGGCGATTTTAGTGCGGTAAAAAAATTATTTTTAAATAAAAAAAAACTGACTTCAAAAAACACTAAGGAACTAAAAAACAAAAAATTATTGGTTTTGAAGCAAACATTTTTGGAGTCGGTGCCAAGCCAAGTATTTCTGATCTGACTATAAAACCTCTACTCATTTTTATATAACTTTCGTTGTTGATAGAATAGGTAGTTTGTAATTTAGTAACTTTTTGCGTAAGGGCTTGGCACCGACTCCAAAAATGTTTGCTCCAAAACCAATAATTTTTTGCTTTTTAGTTCCTTAGTGTTTTTTGAAGTCAGTTTTTTTTTTATTTACAAATAATTTTTATTTTTTGGTTTTTAGTGGTATACTAATAAAAAATAGTAACAGGTGGTAAGTAGGTACATAAGATAGTGTAGGTGGTACATGATGGGGAGGCCTTCCTTACGTGCCTCAATTCTGAAATGTAGACCTGCACCTTTCTTTTTTTTATTTCAACTAACTAGCCTAAACACGTTCGTTTCAGTTCCATCATCAGATCCCGGAAATCATCTAACACCAAAGTGTTTGCCAAGACAAAACAAACGAGCCTAAACACGATGAGATTGCGTTATTGTATTACAAAGATCCCATGGCCACCTTCCTGCTCTATTATAAGAGTTTCGTAAACATTCAGCAAAAACGAATCAAACGAACCTAAACTCAATGGGATTGCGTCTTTGTATTACAAAGATCCCATGGCCACCTTCTTGCTCCATCATCAGACCCTGCAAAACATCCAGTACCAAAGTCCATGTAAAGACGAATCAAACGACCCTTAACTCGATGAGATTGGGCTATTGTGTCACAAAGATCTCATGGTTACCTTCCAACTCTATCATCAGACCATGGAAATCATCCAGCATCAAAGTCTATGTAAAGACGACTCAAACGAGCCCAAACTCGACGGCATTGGGTTGTTATCGGCTAATCGCTTCAATTGTGCTTATAAAATTTGAAGAGTTCCTACGATTTTTCAGGATTCCATGATCAGATCCTGGCCTGATGATCATGGGACCAATTAGGAGGTATACTCTTTCAATCAAAACAAGAATTTTCGAAATCGGTCCAGGCGTCTTAGAGAAATTGGGCAACATACATAAAAAAAAAGATTCCGACGAATTGAGTACCTCCTCCTTTTTTTGAAGTCGGTTAAAAAACCCACACACCCCGGCCTTCCCCCTACAAGACCGGCAGCCTTTTTAGAAGGTTTCCCCTCGAAAAAAAAGAATGGTTCTGCGGCCAATCTTCTCCCGGTCGTGTCGGATATGACGTCTCATTTAATATCATATAGCAATTTGAGGACCCCGACTGCCCTGTAATAACTGCCAACAATCTTGCCAATACGTGGAACAAACTTTATAGTTTAACGTACTCAGCATGGGGCAAGCCAGAGTTTATTAACAATTATATATTTTATTTATAGACTGCCTCCTTGGTCCAGTGGATGGGAGCGTATGCGTTTGCTGATCGGAGGTCCCGGCTTCGATTCCCAGGTTGGACAAAAGCGTTACTGAGTATTTTTGAATTCTCAATAACAGTACGGAGTCTGGTTATGTGCACGGTAGCAGCAATAGGCTCGCCCGCTATAACGTGGGACCTAAAAATGCATGGCGAAATGTGGGTTTAATATAACACCTCTGCCAACCCCTTTGAGGATACACGCGTGAGTCTATAAAAAATGTAAATATATTGTATACGTAAATTTAATCTATGCACATTGCACCATGCCCCGTAGAAGCTACTGCGCAAATAGAAGTAGAATCAATTCTTCACATGAGAATTCTCCATTCGATTACCGTGAGGACGTTCATCACAGTCAATACATTCGACATTTTCAAACTAAACAAATTCTTTCTAAACCGATACAGTTGTCGCATAAAATTCTCGTAAATTATAATAAATGTACACGTCCTTAAATAATGATCACTTATTATAAATTATGTGGAATGAAGCTATGCATATTTAATTGTAACTAAAATTTAGGCGATTGTAATAAATTTTAGTTATAATTAATTAATTGTAATACCGTCGATTATAAGTTTAGAATAGGTCGCCCGAAGGCGAACTCGAACAGTCTTATTAGAATAATGTAATAAATTTTGCAACACTACGTAAAGTTTATATTATTCAGAAACAATTGTGCCAGGACAGTTTTATGATATCGATTTTGTCTACGGTTATATTATCGCAGCCTCACGCAATGTGGAGTGATCATGTTGGGATTGCGACATTGATCTGTATAAGTTATGTTATCTTAATGGATTGCAAGGTGTTAGTTTTCATGAAGATTCGCTGACATGTTAAAGCGACGGTACTGGACAAAACTTAAACAAGTATTTCAACCGTGATAAGATTAACATTTTTTATTGCTGTCCAGGCCTTTGCCTTTTTCTTCGATTTTCTTCTTTCTTTAAAACATCTGTATCTTTTACCACCTTAGTTTACTGAACAAAACTATCACATGAAAGTGCTTGCGTGCTGAAATGACGAGTCCTGTCTAGTTATTAAGATAACAGGGGAGCAATAACCTGCTTTAACACACAAATTTGATAATAATTCTTTCTCTTTAACACAAAGGCTTTTCATCGAAATTGTGCTAAGGCGTTCGGCTATTGACAAAGACTTTAAGAAGATTTAGTAAAGTTACTAAATGAGTTTCAGCGAGTTTCAACAGACGAAAAGGAAAAGTACGATAACAGCAGAGCAGATAACGTGTTCGACGCTATTTCAATACCGGCGTTGATTCTATTGTCGTGTGTAATTCAGCAAGGAGAAACGATTTCAACTTGGAACAAAATGTTCGTACCCGTTTTGTGCTCTTATATAAACATGTATGCCAAACAAATTTGAAATTCTATTTCAATGTCTTTTAGAAATAAAGACGTGGTACCTCAAGCATTGAAAATGTTATTTTATATATAGTAAAACCCAAGACTCTTTCAGGAAAAATATTACATCAAATTAGACTACAGAGATGATAGACTAGCAAAGTTACTAGAAAAACCTTTGATACATTTCTTTTATATTGAAAACGATTTATTATATTCTCAGCCTGTGTGAAAATAATATGTAACTACCTATGTATTCAAGAACATTTATCATTTATCTGGCTGGCGTAGTAGAATCTCTGCATAGCTTGGGAATTAACGACCAGCGACCGTGTATTTTTCTATGCGCGCCGCATATTTTCCAAACATGAAGTTATGAATATTATAATAACCGATCCAACTAAATTATTATTTAGCCACAGCCAGGATGAAACACAGACTAAGAATAACAGTATATTTATATTTATATTTATATCATCATCCTCTTACCGTTATCCCAGTTTCAATCTGGGGTCCGCTTACTAGTCTAACCGGATTTGGCTGAATATTAGCTTTTCCACGAAGCGACTGCCTGTCTGACCTCCGCAACCCGAAGGGATAGCGATATTCCATGGTAAACCATGGAATATCGCTATCCCTTCGGGTCTATACTCTACACTGTCTGACACTAGTCTAAAGTCTAGTGTCAGTTTATTTAGATGGTACTGACGCCCTGTAACGATTGTCAAAGATCTTCATGACAACCGGGACCGACGT
>OX123190.2:80833332-80931991 GCA_944739405.2 Euclidia mi
GATCGCGATATTCCATGGTTTACCATGGAATATCGCTATCCCTTCGGGTTGCGGAGGTCAGACAGGCAGTCGCTTCGTGGAAAAGCTAATATTCAGCCAAATCCGGTTAGACTAGTAAGCGGACCCCAGATTGAAACTGGGATAACGGTAAGAGGATGATGATATAAATATAAATATACTGTTATTCGTAGTCTGTGTTTCATCCTGGCTGTGGCTAAATAATAATTTAGTTGGATCGGTTATTATAATATTCATAACTTCATGTTTGGAAAATATGCGGCGCGCATAGAAAAATACACGGTCGCTGGTCGTAAATTCCCAAGCTATGCAGAGATTCTACTACGCCAGCCAGATAAATGATAAATGTTCTTGAATACATAGGTAGTTACATATTATTTTCACACAGGCTGAGAATATAATAAATCGTTTTCAATATAAAAGAAATGTATCAAAGGTTTTTCTAGTAACTTTGCTAGTCTATCATCTCTGTAGTCTAATTTGATGTAATATTTTTCCTGAAAGAGTCTTGGGTTTTACTATATATAAAATAACATTTTCAATGCTTGAGGTACCACGTCTTTATTTCTAAAAGACATTGAAATAGAATTTCAAATTTGTTTGGCATACATGTTTATATAAGAGCACAAAACGGGTACGAACATTTTGTTCCAAGTTGAAATCGTTTCTCCTTGCTGAATTACACACGACAATAGAATCAACGCCGGTATTGAAATAGCGTCGAACACGTTATCTGCTCTGCTGTTATCGTACTTTTCCTTTTCGTCTGTTGAAACTCGCTGAAACTCATTTAGTAACTTTACTAAATCTTCTTAAAGTCTTTGTCAATAGCCGAACGCCTTAGCACAATTTCGATGAAAAGCCTTTGTGTTAAAGAGAAAGAATTATTATCAAATTTGTGTGTTAAAGCAGGTTATTGCTCCCCTGTTATCTTAATAACTAGACAGGACTCGTCATTTCAGCACGCAAGCACTTTCATGTGATAGTTTTGTTCAGTAAACTAAGGTGGTAAAAGATACAGATGTTTTAAAGAAAGAAGAAAATCGAAGAAAAAGGCAAAGGCCTGGACAGCAATAAAAAATGTTAATCTTATCACGGTTGAAATACTTGTTTAAGTTTTGTCCAGTACCGTCGCTTTAACATGTCAGCGAATCTTCATGAAAACTAACACCTTGCAATCCATTAAGATAACATAACTTATACAGATCAATGTCGCAATCCCAACATGATCACTCCACATTGCGTGAGGCTGCGATAATATAACCGTAGACAAAATCGATATCATAAAACTGTCCTGGCACAATTGTTTCTGAATAATATAAACTTTACGTAGTGTTGCAAAATTTATTACATTATTCTAATAAGACTGTTCGAGTTCGCCTTCGGGCGACCTATTCTAAACTTATAATCGACGGTATTACAATTAATTAATTATAACTAAAATTTATTACAATCGCCTAAATTTTAGTTACAATTAAATATGCATAGCTTCATTCCACATAATTTATAATAAGTGATCATTATTTAAGGACGTGTACATTTATTATAATTTACGAGAATTTTATGCGACAACTGTATCGGTTTAGAAAGAATTTGTTTAGTTTGAAAATGTCGAATGTATTGACTGTGATGAACGTCCTCACGGTAATCGAATGGAGAATTCTCATGTGAAGAATTGATTCTACTTCTATTTGCGCAGTAGCTTCTACGGGGCATGGTGCAATGTGCATAGATTAAATTTACGTATACAATATATTTACATTTTTTATAGACTCACGCGTGTATCCTCAAAGGGGTTGGCAGAGGTGTTATATTAAACCCACATTTCGCCATGCATTTTTAGGTCCCACGTTATAGCGGGCGAGCCTATTGCTGCTACCGTGCACATAACCAGACTCCGTACTGTTATTGAGAATTCAAAAATACTCAGTAACGCTTTTGTCCAACCTGGGAATCGAAGCCGGGACCTCCGATCAGCAAACGCATACGCTCCCATCCACTGGACCAAGGAGGCAGTCTATAAATAAAATATATAATTGTTAATAAACTCTGGCTTGCCCCATGCTGAGTACGTTAAACTATAAAGTTTGTTCCACGTATTGGCAAGATTGTTGGCAGTTATTACAGGGCAGTCGGGGTCCTCAAATTGCTATATGATATTAAATGAGACGTCATATCCGACACGACCGGGAGAAGATTGGCCGCAGAACCATTCTTTTTTTTCGAGGGGAAACCTTCTAAAAAGGCTGCCGGTCTTGTAGGGGGAAGGCCGGGGTGTGTGGGTTTTTTAACCGACTTCAAAAAAAGGAGGAGGTACTCAATTCGTCGGAATCTTTTTTTTTATGTATGTTGCCCAATTTCTCTAAGACGCCTGGACCGATTTCGAAAATTCTTGTTTTGATTGAAAGAGTATACCTCCTAATTGGTCCCATGATCATCAGGCCAGGATCTGATCATGGAATCCTGAAAAATCGTAGGAACTCTTCAAATTTTATAAGCACAATTGAAGCGATTAGCCGATAACAACCCAATGCCGTCGAGTTTGGGCTCGTTTGAGTCGTCTTTACATAGACTTTGATGCTGGATGATTTCCATGGTCTGATGATAGAGTTGGAAGGTAACCATGAGATCTTTGTGACACAATAGCCCAATCTCATCGAGTTAAGGGTCGTTTGATTCGTCTTTACATGGACTTTGGTACTGGATGTTTTGCAGGGTCTGATGATGGAGCAAGAAGGTGGCCATGGGATCTTTGTAATACAAAGACGCAATCCCATTGAGTTTAGGTTCGTTTGATTCGTTTTTGCTGAATGTTTACGAAACTCTTATAATAGAGCAGGAAGGTGGCCATGGGATCTTTGTAATACAATAACGCAATCTCATCGTGTTTAGGCTCGTTTGTTTTGTCTTGGCAAACACTTTGGTGTTAGATGATTTCCGGGATCTGATGATGGAACTGAAACGAACGTGTTTAGGCTAGTTAGTTGAAATAAAAAAAAGAAAGGTGCAGGTCTACATTTCAGAATTGAGGCACGTAAGGAAGGCCTCCCCATCATGTACCACCTACACTATCTTATGTACCTACTTACCACCTGTTACTATTTTTTATTAGTATACCACTAAAAACCAAAAAATAAAAATTATTTGTAAATAAAAAAAAAACTGACTTCAAAAAACACTAAGGAACTAAAAAGCAAAAAATTATTGGTTTTGGAGCAAACATTTTTGGAGTCGGTGCCAAGCCCTTACGCAAAAAGTTACTAAATTACAAACTACCTATTCTATCAACAACGAAAGTTATATAAAAATGAGTAGAGGTTTTATAGTCAGATCAGAAATACTTGGCTTGGCACCGACTCCAAAAATGTTTGCTTCAAAACCAATAATTTTTTGTTTTTTAGTTCCTTAGTGTTTTTTGAAGTCAGTTTTTTTTTATTTAAAAATAATTTTTTTACCGCACTAAAATCGCCTCGTTGGCCAACTTTTACACAATAGAGAGAGGGCTCCGGGAATGGTTTATGCTACCGGAGCACCTCCTGTGCTACGCCGTTATGTCACCAACGGGTTATCGTGCTTACTGAGGTACGGGCGTTGTAACACTGCCAACTGACTCCGAACTTCTATTAGATATTTTTTATAAGAAAATGCCAATATCACTTTTTCTTTTTTTTTTTGGTTTTATGACTACTAAACAAAATTAAAACTAACATAGCTAAATGACTATTTACACATAAAATAAGACAATAATTTCTTTACTTAAATAACTAAAAAATACATTTAAAAAAAAGAAAGGAAAAGAAAATTTAGAGGGCGTCATGGAAATTCTCCACATCGCCGTCAATTGGGAGCGCGCCCAGAATGCTGGCAGCATTGCCACGTTGTATGGCAATGCTGATCTTTTGCGCCAAATACAGGCCAGCCTGTTCTGGTCACGCGAGGCGTCGACCAGTCTCTTTGAGAGATCTCTAAAAAGAGATCGCGCACTTGGACCCCATGGTCCCAACGTTTCGACTCCAAACGGCTCAAATACATAATCTCCTATTAGATTTATGTATTTGCGCCGTTTGAGAGTCTCCGCTGTAGCTGCAGCAGCGCCCCCACAACCCGCTGTGCTAGGAAGATGAGATGGCGCAAGGGTGTCGACACATGTTGCGTCCCACACCAAAGGCCTACCCAGCTTCCACGGCAGTAAAGACATACCGTCTGGTCTTTTGCCATCGTCGCGTGCCAAGCCCTGAGGTTCAAGTTGGGCTGGACGCCAGCGGTGACAAGAGCCCGGCGAAGTATGACATTAAGGTTGGCGTGTCGTGAAATACAACCTGCGCTCCTGCAGCATGACAGACCATGCTGACCAAGGCTGTCGACAGCCTCTCCACAGTGACAGCGATGTGGACAGACACATTGCGCACCTAAACGAAGTCAAGAAGCTATGCGGAAAGTCGTATCGTCCAACATGGTACCTATGTTGGACGATGGCAGTGCCTGAAGCCAAAGACCCGACTCTCATTTTCCCACAGCCAGCAAACGAGCACGCTCCGCACCATTGGACGACGTACTTAAGAGATTTTCTCGTACCACGCTGCAAAGCGGCCCGTCCCACTGCCTCTGTGAAGATGGATTTCGGGGTAACTCGGTGCTTGGACAAGCCATTCTCCAAGCATTCATGGCATCGATCTTACACGGCACCTCAGGATCGACCAGTGTAGCTGCTAAAATTTTCCTGGTCAATTCTGCAGTGCCGTGGACCGAGGACAGGAATACTAGTAAACTTACGTCGGAAATTTTGCGAACGCCAAGGCCGCCCAGGCGTACAGGTAAAGACGCCTGTAGCCACACTCGGTCGTTCAGGTCCAGATTTAGAATTTTGCTAAGGGTAATTTGCATAAGATTGTCAATTTGGGTGCGTAGAGATGGGTATTTCCAAAAAGGGGAAGATCGAAGAGCGTGTGTAAATTTAGGCACAAAAAGACAATACTTGATAATAGTAAAAGCGGAATGCATATTAATTTTGAGTAACCGGTCTGAAATATCACTAAAATTTTGAATTTTTCCTGTTTAAATGAATCGAAACCTTCGTCTAATACTGGGGACCCAAGGAGGCGAAGAGAACTTTTTTTAACGTGAATAATATTGGGAGCCAGAAATTTAAATTTAGAAAGTATATGTGATTGGTCTATTGTTATTGTTAATAAAAATTTCGCATTTACTGGGATTAAGTTGTAGGCCAATGGATAAAAATTTTGACTTTAGAAGTGCCAGGTCTTGATAAACTACGTCTACATCACCTGCAAGGGTTCCGTCATCCAGGTACCAGATGTTAAATTTTGAATTTAGTTCTTTGATAATTGGGTGAATGGCCAAGCTAAAGATTAGTGGTCCAAGCGGGTCGCCTTGTTGACAGCCAACGGCGGATTCCAAAACATTTTCCTTATATATCAATTTTGAAGGGTGCCTGTAACACTGCCAAAGAAAACTAAAAATTTCGGGTGTTTCTAATTTAGCTTGTGTCAACAAGGTGTCCCTATTAACCGAGTTAAAGGCATTCTTTAAGTCTACCTTCAGGACAACCTCACCTTGATTACAGCCAAGATGGTAACTTCGATAGAAGTGCCCTGTGCCAGACCCGGTCAAACGCCTTGGCAATATCAAGGCTAACGGCTAGAGCTTCGCCCCCACTCTCCAAGGTTTCTGCCAAGGCTGTACGGTGATTGTTCTCTGACAGTTTGAATAAAAGTATTTTTATAGCAAATGTAATGACAACTTTTAGGAAATTAATATCTACATATTTATTAAACAACTAGCTGTGACCGCGGCTTTGCCCGCGTGGAAATCGGTGTCCTTTAAATATCCCTTTCCGTGGCCTTGATAATGTAAAATAACCATCGAGGTAACATTAACACTAGAGTAGCAAACTCCTACAATTGACGTTCAAAATAGCGTGGTGACCAGCCGAGATAGAAGACGTAGCTTTGAAACCAATAAGCATCTTAGAAAAAACCTATATTCATATCTTTTGCACTCGTTAAAAGCAAGTTCCATAATGTCAATTCAAAAGTGATGACAATTGACCTTTCATCGAGAAATGCGGTGTTCTCAAGTTTAAAAATATTTTCCCATTTTTTTTGTTATTTGTATTACTTAACAGAAGATTGTGTTTATGGGTATGTATAATTTATTGTATGTATATTAATATGTAGGAATGTTCATTTGTTCCCTCGTTGCTTATATATTTATAAGCAGTTTCAGTAAATCCAGTATTGAACTATGCCTACAATTACTTTAAATGATAACAAAATATACCTAATTATTGAGCTTCTTAATATCTCAAGTGTATCTACACATACATACATAGACTCACGCCTGTTTCCCCGAAGGGGTAGGCAGAGGCATATTAAACGCCCACGTTTCGCCAGTGTTTTGATCCCACGTAATAGGTAGCGAGCCTATTGCCGCTCATCGGGATATTTTGTTTGCCAGAACCTCGTCTGTTGACCGGCAGGTGCACCACTTGCAGGTGAGGTTGACTTGGAACCCTAAGTTCTTGATGAGAACCCTATGCACCCAGTGTATTTATTATTACAATACTACTACTTCATAGTAGTAGTATTAAGAAAAGTGGTAATAGTCCGCTGAAAATTGGTTCAAAACATGAATGAAATCTATAAAAATCTTCCACGAGCCGACCACTGGAAAAAACCAAATTGGTAAGTTTTATCATAAATTTATTATAACAGGAAGCCTAAGTCTAAGCGACCAATAGTGGCCCTTAGATGCCAGTGATGACAATCGAGGCATCACTTACGCGTTGCCAGTCCTTAAATACTTAGGTGAAGAAAAAGGTTTCTTGGCCGCCTTCACTCAAATACCCTTCCCCTATTGTCTGAACGAAACCTAACAGTATAAATATTGTTACTTTACGTATATTTTCTGTGAGAGGGTGGTACTACCCCAGTTGGACCAGCTGTAATCAGCGTAGTTCTACCACTCAATATAAACCTTAGGATTTTTCGCACTCCGGGCTATACAATAGCACGTATTCATATACGTGCTATTGTAAAGGGGTTTTTAGACATTTTCATAGAAAATAATAACAATAATAATATTCCACCACATTCACACAACACCATCTAGTCCCAAACTAAGCAGAAGCTTGTACTATGGGTACTAGACAATGGAGACATACATATATACTTTTTTTTTTGTAAATACATACATATTATAAAAGCAAAATGAAAAATCCACATAAAACATTGTTGTAATTAAATACAAAACAGTAATACAAAATAATTAAGCAGGTCTTAATCGCGCAAACTTTTTATTTAAGGTATAAATACATAATTGTTTCTTCGAGATACTGATGACAGCTCAGCGCCGTCTAGTGGCAGTGCGGGTATCGGCACCTACCCTCACTTGGTTTTTATTTAAGTTCGCAATTTCGGTCTTTCGACACACTACACTAATGACGTCTACACACTGTTGAGTTTAGTCACTGCGGCGGTGTTCACATTTGCTGATGACTGGTTTCCAAGTAGCCGATAATCTATATCCATCCTCCCGGTTGAAATTGTCATATTTCCCGCTTCACATAATATCCTGGAGTAAAACTTCCACAAAAGTGGGAGATCCAAAATTTTATTACTTGGTATCATTGTAAATAAAAACGATTTTTTGCCATTTTCTTTGTCATTTACAACCAAATATCGTGAAAAACAATGATGAATACATGTGGAATGATATGCTGCACTTTCTAAATTATTTTCTTTACGAGAATTGCAAGATTTCACAACGCATTTGCCCATTTCAAGTTCGTATCATTTTCGTGTGCGGCAAATTTGACACAATAACATTGTTGTAACAGTATTAGGTCCAGACCCATAATAAACGGCAACACATCTCAGCGCTGTTTGCTTATCTAGTTGTAAGTAATAGATCAATGAAAATAACATAATGATCGGTTGATTAAACTCACACTCATATTTACCTAAGTTTCTTACTTACTGTATTAGAAAAGTAGAAACCTGTACCAGCCATCTAAATACTTAGCTCTTTATTTTAATAAATACTATCTGGCTGGATTACATAATGCTTAGTTAATTTGAATCTATGCACTCAAAAAGTAACACTCGAATAGTAAGTCTACGATGCTCTACTATGTAATATAAGCTGTAATGGTGTGCAAAATAATAATTTTAAGATAGCACCACTGGCAAAATTCAAAGTCGGTGTTAAGATCCAGCGCTGACAATATAAATATTAGAAAAGAATTCTAAACAAACTTTTGCCCAAATTGAGTCCGAATCACTTGATAACTAATGTTGATATATGTATATTTTAAATTGCGATAACTTTTGATAGAATAAACGGATTCTGATAAACTAAAGATACAAACAATTAAGTGTGTTGTGAGCAAGTCGGCAAAAGAACCGCTAAAATAATAATTTTAAGTAATACCCCTAGATGGCACCACTGGCAAAATTAAAAGTCGGTGTTAAAATCCAGCGCTGACAATATAAATATTAGAAAAGAAGTTATAGTAAATTTTTGCCCAAATTGAGTGCGAACCACTTGATAGCCAATGCGGATATATATTCGGTATATTTTAAATTGCGATAACTTTTGTTAGAATAAACGGATTCTGATAAACTAAAGACTAAATGTTAACCAAAGACACAAACTATGTGTTTGTCACTATCGCTATACAAACAATTTAGTGTGTTGCTTGAATTCAAGTCTATCAAATTTATTTAATGACACTGGTAGACTCCCATAGGTGATAGCGTGATGATTATTATGAAATCAAGATTGTAATCGGGTCTTCAGGCAATATATTGGTGAAAACCGCATCAAAATCCGTTCACTGGTTATTGCGTGATGATTTAACAAACATACAGACAGACAGACAGACAATAATTAAAAAAAAAATGTTTTGTGTTCTATATCGATAACATGTCACAATCCTATTGAAATTTCCCAAAAATATTCAATGTACAGTACAGACAAAGTGCTCATTGAGTTTTATTATAGTATAGACTACGTTAGTTACAAGGTCATCAAAAAAGTTTCTAAAAAGTGGTTAACAACCCCATCTAGTAAGATTTGAGGTAAGTGTTTTAACACGTTGAATGTATTACATAACATAACATAACATATCTTCACGCCTTTTATCCCCGAAGGGGTAGGCAGAGGTGTATTATACACCCACACTTCGCCAGATATGTTTCGGTCCCAATGTAATAGGGGGCGAGCCTATTGCCATCTACCGGGCACATTATTAAGCGAGCGATAATTAACATACATATTCAATACACACATAACTTCGAAAAGTCAGAGGTGTGTGCCCGAGGTATGTACCTACCTGGGGATCGAACCCGAGACCATCGTCTCGGCAGTCCGTTACGTACACCACTGGGCTACCGCCGCGTTGAATGTATTATCAAAACATAAATCATATGAGTCTGTGTGCTAAGATGTCGGTACACCAATACCTTTCAAAGGTACCAAACTATTACACACCCGAAGCCCTACACCGACCATAGTATCATAAAAGCAAAGGTGAACGCTAAAACGTCCCTAGTAATCAATTGAAGGATTTTTACTGCATGAGAGACGTGACTATGAATAAAATATGTGATAAGGGCAACCGCTCCGTGCGAAATAAATCGAACTCTCGTTTTGTGCTGTGGACTAGTTTAATGGTTTAGTATTCAACAGCATGTGTCCTGGATTATTTTTTGGAGGCGTAGGCTAAAATGAAGGTTTTAGTACACCTTTTGGTTTATTTATCGACTTGAATTCGCCTAGGGTTTAGCCCGCGTGTGTGTAGGTTATTACGATAAAAAGCCTGTGTGTTAATCTGATGTATGAGCTATATTACTGCAAAGTTTCACCTAAATCCATTCAGTTGGGTTTTGCGAAAAATGTAAAAAAACATTCTTAGTATCCATTTACCCAATCACCGTTACAAGATTCAGCACAATATGAAAATCTTTTAAATCTGCCTATTTAGAAATAACCATTTACGTGAACAAATAGAAGAGTTAATCATAAGCTGGTTGATCTCATAATTTTTTTTTCATAATTTTTTCTAACCTATTAGGCGATTTTGACAAAATTTAATGAGGTGTGTTGACGCGTTCCAATAGCCTCTTCAAGCGCTTCATTGGTTCAAATACGGAAAGATAATTAACATATTATCAATTAGCCTTGTTAACAGCTTTTCACTGTTTCCAAGCTAAATATAGATGAAGGTTAAGAATGTTTATACCAAAGTAGTTGGAGCGACGAACTATAAGTAATTTGGGTATTCGTTTAGTAAGTAGAGCTTTGTATTTGCTTAATGAACTATCAGTTTTAAGTTAAAATCTATTTTAACTTTGGGTTGTGACGTGTGAGTAATTAAGTAGTTAATGATTTCAAAAATATCAGTACCTCTCGAGATGGGGCCTAACACCTAGGCAAAAGTGCAAAAGATACAGGACAATAGTTATTAAAAATAGTCTGAATTCTACCTAAATTTCGCAATTACAATCGCTTTAGATCTTACAAAATAATTAAGCGGGTCTTAATCGCGTTAACTTGACTTATTTAAGGTAAAAATACTTATTTGTTTCCGACGTTTCGCTCGTCTTGCACCGAGCGTGGTCGCGGAGAGACTGATGAGAACTCAGCTCCGTCTTGTGGAAGTGCGGGTTACGGCACCTACCCTCACTTGGTCTTTATTTAAGTTCGCAATGTCGGTACTCCGACACACTACACTAATGACGTCTACACACTGTTGAGATTTATCACTGCGACGGTGTTTACATTTGCTGATGACTGGATTCCAAGTAGCCGATAATCTACATCCATCCTCCCGGTTGAAATTGTTACATTTCTTGATTTCTACCGCTTCACGTACTATCCTGGAGTAATAGTGACGATCGGTGGATAAGACTTGTGGTTGATGCAGTTCTATCCAGTGGTTTGGTCCAGACTCCAAAAAATGCTCAGCTATCGCCGACTTATTAATATATCGGTTTTCTACAGCTGCGATATGTTCCTTTACTCTTTCAGCGATTGTACGCTTAGTCTGCCCGATTTATGAACTACTACAGCTGCAATCGACTTTGTAGACGCCAGGTGTTTGGAGAGGAATGACATCCTTTGGGGTACGCAGATTGTGTGCTATCCTAGAGAGCGGACTGTATACAGTCTTGATGGAGTATTTCTTGAGTACTGTGCCAACTTTGTCCGTCACTCCCTTTAGATACGGCATGTAAGCGGGCACTCTGCTTACTTCAGGTTTACGCTCGTTCCTCTTCCGACGGAGTATGTTTTCTTGTATCCGTTGCGCCTAAGTACCTCCCGAACATCTGACAGCTCACTATTTAATTGTTCAGGGTCACATAGGTCATACGCTCTGTTCACTAACGAGGACACAACGGAATCCAAGTGTCGCGGATGGTGGTGCGAGTTTACGTTGAGATACCTGTCGGTGTGTGTCGGTTTCCTATATACAGTGTATCCAAGGGTACCATTATCTCTCACTGTCACTTTAACGTCGAGAAAGGCTAACGATCCGTCTAGCTCCATTTTGAATGTGAATCGGATGTTCGGATGTATGGAGTTCAATTTGTCTGCTACGTCCTGCTTGTTGCCCTCCATGATGCAGAAGATATCGTCGACATACCTTTTCCATAGTTTCACGTTTGACGCCGTCATGTCTATGGATTCCTCAAAGTGCTCTTGTAATATAATAATAATTATATAATATTATAATCTCTATAATTTGGATTAATAAAGAATTTTCATTTTATCAAGGGAAACGTCACATCCCAGTTGTCGAATCTATTTACGCGTGTCGATGTCATGTTCCCTTATGTTGTGCCATATTAACGTTTATAAGACCCAACATCATTTTGCAGTTTGACCGACACATGATGGAAAGGTTTACTAGCCATTGAAACTATCATAGATAGGTAACTATTATAAATCGAAGGAATCTCTGTCCTGAAAAAGCATATAATAGGTACACAATACCAAATGTAAAAATAATTATGAGATACGTATTTCAATTTTATAAGTGCCTACCCAAATAATATGCAATAAGTTCAAATACGTATTTGGCATATTGCATTGCACATGCGTAAGAAATTACGTTGAACGATTCAAAACATGTGTCTACATAATCTCGAATAACTACATTAAATTTATACGAGCCCATTTGGAGTAAACATCTGTTCACAATAATAAAGGGTCCGAGCCAGCCCTTTCAATCGTTTCATCCGCACTTTAATTATGTGAGAACGCTCGCACTATCCAATAGAAAAAACAATAAAGACACAGTTACAAAAGCAGGAGCAATACAATCTACACAATATTATCGTGTGCCTGAACTTCATAGGCTTTGTTCGCATTAAGCGAACATTTATTTAACGATAACAGCGACCAACCTAGAAGAGCAGACCGGCAGACCTCGCATGACTGAATTTTCAAATGTGCGTATTAAAATTAGAATTGTCATTTGATTTGTGTTTAAGATATCACGCAATGGCATTATTGTAGTCGTCATTAAGATGGATGACAGTCTTTACGAAAAAGTCAATACATTAACGGCCGGTCCCAGTAAATCCATGGAGATTAACATACATATTTGTCATTTTTGTATGGAGCTTATGTCAAACTAGAGGACGCCAGCAGCTACGCCTGCATTTTTTTTTAATTTACCCGTTTTGGCCGATCCCGTGAGAATTTCAAGAAATTCTTTCTTAGTGCACCCCTGCGGTCCCCAAGGAACATACATGCCAAATTTCAGCTTCTTGCGCCCAATAGTTTCGGCTGTAGCGTGACTGTCAGTCAGTAAGTAACGTAAGGATTTTATATATTAAGATTTGCATTTCTAACTTTCAAAACCAGGGATAGATCAGATATTGAATTCGGCGGTAAATTATCTTGACACTAATCTTAGCTATGGAATATAGCAATTTCTTTAGCGTACTGATCTTAAGTTACGAGCAGTATAGCACTAAATACTGGTACAATTTTTGTAATATTTTCAAATATAATTTGAAAACGATACGAGATTGCCTCCGTGGTCCAGTGAATAGCGTATGCGACTGCTGATCGGAGGTCCCGGGTTCATTTCCTGGGTGGGGCAAAAGTGTTACTGGGTTTTTCCGAATACTCGGTAGCAGCCCGGAGTCTAGTGATATGCCCGGTAACGGCAATAGGCTCGCGGACGTTACGTGACGTATTACGGGGGACCTAAAAATTCATGGCGAAATGTGGATGTAATATTTACACCTCTGCCTACCCCATCGGGGACACAGGCGTGAGAATATAAATAAAAAAAAAACGACGAGACGAATTTTGGTAAAAACGCTTTTCACCTCCATACGCCATGTAGACGAAACCTTAGCATTAGGTCAGCGACACATATCCAACTTAATTGCTTTGATTGTGTTTATTTCAATTCAATAAGTTTACAACTAATTACATTTTTACTAACTGTTACTTAATTACTATTTACAGCTAAAACTATACTTATAAACCTATAACTAAATTAAAAAGAAAATAAAATAATATATTCTTACAAAACGCAAGGCACGAGGCGTTTAGGCGTCGTAGTATACCTCCGCATCAATGTCATGGGGTAACGTGCCCAGAAGACTGGCAGCATTACCACGCTGGATGGCAATGCTGATTCTTTGAGTAAAGAATAAACCAGCCTTCTGGTCACGTGAGACGTCGATCAAGCGTTTCGAAATTTCTCGGTACAAAATACGAGCGCTCGGACCCCATGGGCCCAACGTTTCTACCCCAAACGGCTAAAATATGTAATTGCCGACTAAATTTCCGTATTTGCACCGTTTGAGGATTTCCGCCGTTGCAGCAGCAGCGCCGGCATGACCTGCTGTGCTTGGAATATGTGATGGCGCAAGGGTATCTACGCACGTTGCGTCCCACACCAAAGGCCTACCCATTTTCCATGGCAACAATGACATACCGCCAGGTCTCTTCCCGTCGTCTCGTACCAAACCATTTGGTTCGAGTACAGCTGGTACGCCAGACGCGGCAAGAGTACGACGAATTATGTCATTCAAATTAGCATGTCGTGGAATTCTACCTGCGCTTCTGCTGCAAGAAAGCCCATGATGTCCGAGGCTATCGACGTCTTCTCCACAATGGCACCGATGCGAAGAAACACAAGGAGCACCCAAACGTAGGCAAGTGGCAATACGGAACGTCTCATCGTCCAACATGGTTCCTGTGTTGGAAGATGGTAGTGCTTGTAGCCAAAGACCGGACTCCCATTCCCCCACAGCCAGCAAGCGAGCACGCTCTGCAACATTAGAAGCTGTTGACAAAATATTTTTTCTTACTAAATTACAGAGCGGCAAGTCCCACTGTCTCTGGGAGAAAAGGTTGGTAGGCAATTCAGTGTTTGGACAAGCCATTTTCCAGGCGTTTAAAGCCTCGGTTTTGCACAGCACTTCCGAATCAACTAGTGTAGGTGTTAAAATTTTCCTAGTTAACTCTTCCGTGCTGTGAACCGAAGACAAAAACGCCGGTAAACTGACACTGGAAATTTTGCGAACGCCGAGCCCACCCAGACGTATAGGTAATGAAGCTTGTAGCCAGGCTCGGTCGTCCATGTCCACATTTAATATCTTTCTTAAGGTTGTTTGAATAATTTGATAAATTTTTCCTAAAAGTACATTTTTCTTCCAAAGTTGTGACGATCTTAAAGTATGAGTAAATTTAGGGACGAAAAGTCAATATCTAATAATTGTGTAAGCTGAATGAATATTAATATTTAATAGGCGATCTGAAATGTCAATAAAATTTTGTATCTTTTCTTCTACGAAAGATTCAAAAGCTTCTTCGAAAATTGGTGAACCTAGGAGGCGAAGAGAAGTTTTTTCAACAATTTTGATATTTGGTGCCAAATTATTAAATTTCGATATTGCCAAATGTTTGTTTATTGAGTTTGTTGTATTTATAAAAAGTTCATATTTACTATAATTTAGTTCTAAGCCAATGGAGTTGAATTTATTTTTAGGGTTCCGTACCTCACAAGGTAAAAAAGGAACCCTTATAAGATCACTTTCTTGTCCGTCTGTCTGTCTGTCTGTCTGTCTGTCTGTCTGTCTGTCTGTCTGTCTGTCCGTGTGTCACCATCGATTTTCTCAGGAACGGGTGGACCTAGCAAATTGAAATTTATACCAGATACTGAGGTCTATGGTTCCTATTAGGTGTGTAAAAATCAGGGTCCTGGGTCGACCCGATAAAAAGATATGGTAAAAATTAGGTTTTTGCGAAAACTTGTAAGTACCAAAATTAACCATAATTTGCAACTTTTTTTAATTTTCGGAATTTTTCCTTTACTTGTGCTGTAAGACCTTGGTTTTGACAAAAATTGACAATTCTAGGTCAACCGTAAGTACCCTATAGGTTTTGGGTCGAAAACCTATATGGTAGTTCCCGTTGAACTAGAATCACGAAATTTGGCCAAAAGCAGGGTCCTACAGCACAAATAAAGGAAAAATTCTGAAAATTAAAAAAAGTTGAAAATTAAGGTTAATTTTCGTACTTGTTAAAGCGCCCCTAATGGAGAGAAGCGATCGATAGAGACCGCTAGGGGGCGCATTTAGAAAATGTATGGAAATTGTTCCTGTCGTCTAGGCTATCGTCCACCGTGACGATTGAGTGCAAACTGGTACTAGACCCTCAGATTTAGAAGACTAGCGTAATTAGCACCAACCTCAAATAAGGTAAAATACGTACGGAACCCTCGGTGCGCGAGTCAGACTCGCACTTGCCCGATTTTTTTTTTAGAAAAGCCATGTCTTGTAATACAATATCTAGATCGCCTCCCAGGGTTCCATCATCTAAAAACCACACATTAAATTTTGAAATTATTTGCCGAATAATGGGGTGTATGGCTAAACTAAAAATGACTGGTCCAAGCGGGTCACCTTGTTGGCATCCAACTGCTGAGTCCAAAACATTGTCCTTGTATTTTGTGGGATATCTGTAACATTGCCAAAGAAATTTAAAAATTTTAGGTGTTTCTAATTTTGCCTGTGCCAACAAAGTGTCCCTTTTCACTGAATTGAAGGCGTTTTTCACGTCAACCTTAAGGATGACCCCTCCATCACTACTTCCAAGGTATGTAGAAAGGGCATGTATAGCAGCTTCACAACCCCCCTTGGAACCAAAACCTAGTTGGAGGGGTTGGAACTTTTCGGATAGCTCTCTGCTGTAAAATTTACAGCATATCTTAGCTGCTATACGCCGATATGTGCTGCCCACGGCAATGGGACGAATGCCACCATCCTTCTTGTTTAGAGCGCACAAGTTTGCCCCATACAAGATTTCAATGATCGCATCGTCCACATTACCGGAGAGCATCATATTAATTAGCGCAGTTAGCTCCTTCAGAAGGGTCTCGCCGGCCACCCCAGCACTTGCACACACTAAGTCTTTTAGGTGCTGCGGTGTCAAGGCATCAAGGCCACCTGCCGAACCACTTCGGAAGGAGAAAACTGCTGCTAATACATCCTTGGCCGTAGTGATCAGATGTTCTGAGAGAGTTTTATTGCCCGTTCTTTCTCGTGGTTCTACCTATTGCATTGCGAACGTGGCAGTAAATGTAAATGTAGAATCATCTAGTAATTAACTTTAATCTTTGACGTTCATAAGCGTCACTTTGTGACCTAAATGAATAAATGATTTTGAGTTTGAGTTTGAGTCTGATTCCCTGTCGGGAGCTTCAGGGAAGGAGAATTGCTTTGCCTTTCTGTGTAGTTTCGCTATCTCACGTGTGTTATTAAATACTTCAGAGGCGTCTACACTTCAGGTATTAAGGAGGTAACACATTCCTTCTGTCAACTACATATTTTACAAGAATAAATTTGTATTTGATACTTTCTCTGCTAAAAACGTCCACTGTTAGACATAGGCCTCCCCAAAGCTCGCCATAAACTGAAATTTAGCCTGGCGCATGCAACTGCTTCCTTGCGGGAGGCCAATCCCAGCTACGTTGTCGAGGGCGTGGACGCTATTCTAGAAAGTGTTTACCCCAACGACCATTAGTTTTCGAGGTATGAGCCCTGAACATTAAATTCACTTAGCTTGAGCATTCGGAGTGCTATCAAAATAATATTTGTATCAGAACACAAACGACATCTCAGTAAGCTTAAACGAAGATAAAGTGTTGAGCTTGACTCCTTTGATAAGGATCGGGTCAAAGGGCTGGAAGTATAGAGTGGGAAAGCTTTTACCTTGCAGTGAGACTTTCGACTCATAAAGAAAATAAATAAACAATAATATTATTAACTATACAGGTTACATCAAGCCAGGAATTTGAAATCCTGTCATAATGTTTCATTTTGGTATATAATTATCAGCTATTAACACAAAACATGCAACTATCTCGTGCTCTTAACTACCTACTTGACTTGCTGATCTTAGTTATAAATCGAAAAATAAGAGCAAGTTTAACACAGGTAGCTCTTTCGATGGGTAACAATCTGGTGTAGCATTTACATCAGAGCGTTACCGTGGACTTGGTCTCATAAGTACAATTGTTAAGTTATGTTTTAGGTCTCCGGGCGGTCTATTAATAACAACAGCGGAGCTTTACGTGCAAGCGAAAAAGCAGCTTCCAACATAAGTTATCTGGAAACTTTGACCATTTATTTCTATTATGTTTATGCCACACGAGTTTGTAAACTGTACAGCGCATAGTAAAACAGGTGTGAAAACATCTAGTGTATTCACCATCTAAACCAGTCTCGCCGCAGACGGTATTCAGGTAATTGAATGAGCAAGACGTATGGCAATTTTCAACTCGTGGGGCTCGAAGCGCATGGCAACATCTCATTAGGTAAACACGGTTATCCTCCTCATATCGCGCGAGACTTGAGTTTGACAGCCTTATAATGGTCGCCAAAACTGCAGCGTACAAGGTTTGGTCTTGTAAGCTGTAGTACTCTACAACACTTTGCACGCTACTGCTTTAACCGTACCAACCTTGCCTACAGGAAAAGACTGTTCCAAATTCAGAAGCTGCTCTGCTCTACCGGAAAGTTGTAATTTAGGCTCTAAAAGCGGGGTCATTTTAAGGACCAATATTCTTTCCTCTTAAATTGCGCATTAACTATACTGTTGTCTTCTACATACAGTCTATCGGCAACGAAAATTATTAGCTTTAAGGCCTTACAATGAGCTGTTCCATGACCACTTCAGAATCATAAACCAACATGCCAAACACATTTTTCGTCTGATTATAATACATCACACAACATTACATGTCTCGATCACAATTAACATAATATAATGCAAGTATTGACAAATCTACCTTCAAATCATAACAACCTGCTAATTTACCGATACAACTGTCGGCTCACTAAACCGTGCTTATCAACTACTGCACACAGCGAATAATTCTGTTTGGCCTGACTATTACCATTGTCTAAGGGCTCTTTCAACTTAGACGTTTCGTGTCGGATGTCTGCCGCAGGTTTACCATGCCGCTGGTTATAACCCGCTGCCGTGCCGCTGCAGTACGGTAGCCGTTCGACACCAAACGCCTAAATTGAAAGCGTATCTGACTGCCGTGCGTTTGTATGCTATATAGTATGATGTTTTAAATTTATTTGACAGCAGTTAAGCCATGGACTCTGACAAAGAAACATTACTGTTAGTGCTCTTGTTGAAAAATATAAAACAGAAACAAAAATTAACATGTAATTTTGGTGATTTCCGTTATATTTAGGTTAAAACAAGATCTAAGCAATTTTTTTGATTACTTAAGAATGTCTAGAGAATGTTTCTATGAATTACTTGAATTGGTTGTAAGTAAAATTCAAGGGCACATTCAGACATTATATCAGCCTAAGAAAGACTACCGATAACATTCAGGTACCTACGTAAATTAAACAACTTAATATATCATATAGCGGGACGTAATTCAATTTCATTTATAAATTCTTCCACGTTTTATCACTCATTTTAAGCATATAAACATGAAAATTCGATGAAATTAGCTCTCACATCTAGTCACCGCACTATTCAACAGCGAAATAAACACGTGGAGCTTGCCACGTTTCTATACTGTTGTCGTGCGTTCTCGGTACCGACACCGCACTGTTGCCGTACCGCGCGCTTTGTATGAAAACAATTAATGTCCGTCCGTGCACCATACGACAAACGCACCGCTTCGGCACTGCAGCGGTCCGACAGAAAACGTCTAAAAGCAAATGGTATATCAGTAATCTTTTGGCTTATTCCGTGAATACAATATCAGTGTTGGGACTGAATTTCAATGATGGCGGATAGACGTCTAATTTAAATATCGAAAAAAGGGTTGTTTGTGTATATGGACGTGATTTTGTATCGGTCAGTCTGGACACACGTAAGTTTGGATTGTGGTAGGATTAGGATTTCAGTGGTTAAAGGTTAAATCAGTATATATAAAATTCCTGCGTTACAGAATGAATGACAGACAACGCACGGCCTAAGAAGGGACTGCCTGAAATTGGCAAAGGAAACGGTTGAATCAAAATAAAATGGCGGGCGTAGCTGCGGGCACCCTATAGAATGACATAAGTATACTGTGGCGTCTCTATATTTTTTATATTTTTTTATATACGGGGATATAGGCTCACGCCTAAATCCCCGAAGGGGTAGGCAGAGGCGTCATATTACCCGCGTTAGGACTAAATGCTGTGTCGCAGGGGACTTTACAAACATACTAAACAACATACAACTAACGGACACAATGAACACCCAGCGTCGAATTAACAATTTATAGATCACACAAAGTGTTATCTCGTGTGGGATTCGAACCCACAACACTCAGCGCAGTGTCAAGTGGCGAGGCGGCCGCTTAAACCACTACGCTAGCCGGGCGTCTAACAATAACATACATATATTATGACCAACATAATATCCTCTATTACCCAAACAACAGCAAGAGATCAAACAAATCATCAAAAGCAAGAGCTACGCTGTAATATTTACATTGGTTTAATAATAGGTCATCTGCGTGCGGTTTGGCAGCTAGATAAAAGCGAGATAACCACTGCTGCCAATGTGTCATGTAGAGTAATATCTGTAAAATACATATGCTTTGTTTAGCATACATATACGTTTCTTAAAGTTATTAGTGCTGTGACCCTTATCATACAGATTTTCACAATCTCAAGCTACAGGTCATGCATAAGTTTAAAGTGAAATTAAGTACTATAAGCTTTGACGTACAAACCCACACATCGATATCCAATTCTAGCACATCTTCAAAAATGTTTCAGTAAAAAAACAGATAGGTCTCAGATCGTCTAAATGTAAACTTACACGTTTTTTAAATGAAGGATATCCCTGAACATAAAATATTATCAAAATCTTCAATATTCCTTAGCGATTTTAAATTCTAGTACCTTAAAGTTACACAATATCAATAACGTCATTTAAGAGCAGTGGTATCTAATTTTTTTATCGAATTCTACCAACAAATGACTACGCTCGTGACTCAATTTTACCCGTCTCGGGTCACAATGCCATACCACAGTTTGAGAGACACTGGCTAAACGTGACTAGTTGTAAAGTGTTATGATAAAATCTGCATTCTAGTTATAAAAGGAGACTTTATTATTTTTGGGTGTCCATTTTTATGTCAACATAAAAATATGCTTTACGCGGTAGTGCATTGCATGTGACGCTTTTAGGCACAAAATATTGGAATATTCCACTTTTCATAAATACAGTAGTAGACTGTCATAGTTTTATCTTTAGTTTTAGGCCGCAGAACAAACCAATATTTTCTTTTTGATCTAGCATGAGAGTCCTTATTTCGTGAACAAATAAACAATCATAGTAGATAAATAAATTATCGTAATCAAATGTAAATTCCAACAATATCACAAACATGCAAATAAACTGAATTGATCATTTAATGGTGGAAACAGCGTGGCATTTTCATTCATAATAACCTAGTTACAAGCAAATTGATATTCCTGACAGAGAGATTTACTCGAGCAAATTCTTAGAATGGCCTTACTTAACGGCGGCTGACCCGTCATCATTTTGCGAGAAAAGGATAAAGGATGCGTTTTCCTATAACTTTGAAAGCGTAGCATTTCATTAATTGACTCGTTATTTGCAAGATTTAAAAACACTTATCGCTAATATTGTATAATTTCTAAGCAACGATTCAATATATTAAGCAAAACGAACGTACCAAAAACAATTTGTTCAGAACAGGCTGTGTACCCAAATAAACCCTAAACCACTGGTTAGTTCCAACATCTACATATGAATGGCTAAAACACATTTGCTACCAACACGAGTTGAATACACTACTAGATAAATATTTATATTCGACATTGGACCTTATCATGATATTCTCTCACTAAAGTAGATCTAGACTATTGTTTTCTCGTTTTCTTTTATTTAACCTAAATGAGATGCAAACAAACTAGAGCTTTAAATTTAATGCCATTCAGTTTGCTGTACCTATAGTTTTAAAAGTAATCTTTTAACGTGACTGAATGCGACGCAAAATCCTAATCATTTGTATTAAAGTTGACTCATCAAGTTACCTTTTCTTTTCTAATCTTCTTTGTCGTTTAAGCGTGTGGCCAACTATGGTTTTCTTTTAATTTTTCAGACCGCCCGAAGGCCTCCGACGTGGCCTGACAATTCTTTCCTGAGTCAAGAACCGAGGTCGACTCGCACTGTAATGTAAGTGCAACACGCAGTTATAAATCCAAATGGTGGCCTGTGCAAGCGTTACTTAACTTTACCGATTACGAACAACAAACTAAGTCACGCTATGACCTTTTCTCTTAATGTAGGTAAGAGAAAGACAGCGATAGTCCAATTTTAGTTTAGTGAGTGAAAAACAAAATCGGGACTATTTTAGTAAGTTTAAAACTCTCTGGATTGTAATTAAGGCATAGGGCACGTGTATGCAAACTTTGAGAAACATAATGCCACTGCTCCTAGTATGGGGCGTTTGTAGTTGTCCAAATATTAGTAGAAACTTCTGGAAAATAGGAATTTATATAAAGAATCACGTCATGTATACCTAAAAGAGACGTTTTATATCCTTGTACCAACTTTGGTACAATTTCCTGTGGCTTGGCGAGTATTAGTTGCGACTTTGGTGGAACGTGATAACGAAGTGTACAATAAACTGTATTTCCTATTCCTTCTCCCTCATCCCACTCCTCCTCGTCTTCCTTTGCCCAACCCAAAGGGCGTCAGTGCACTTGTTATTCTTCTGGTTTTGCTTGTCTCCCTGGGCGGCGGTAATCGCTTACCGTCATGCGTTACTTATTTATTACTTAAAAACATAACTATCAAAACAAATTGAAATCTTTACAATATGATAGAACCTGCTGTCGTAAGAAAAGCTTTTATTACACTTGTACACACCAATTTGTATTTTTTATTTAAGAATACAGCAGAACATAGCTCTCTTTTCTAAATAGCTACACAGGTGACATATAAAACAACGTAAAAAAGTCTCAAGGATCCCTAGAAATATGTCCACGATAACTGAAAATTATGATTACACTTACAAGAGTGGATTTCTTCAATATGTTTCTTCACCGAAAGGTCATACGTACTCCAAGCAAATAATGTTAATCTTTCCAATCCATTACCAGCCAGCCTTCTACAAAATGTCAAACCATCCTTTCAGAACATAGATTTTTTACATAGAACCTTAACAAACAGTGGTACTGAGAACTCAATAAAACAAGTGGCCAGGCGAAGGTTCTCGAAGGAATTCGTTGCATTATTCAATGACGGCCGCTCTTCACTTTGCTAAATGAAATAAATTGCCATTGATACTCATCATACTAAATAATCTTCTTTTAAGTTTTGTCTGTCTGTCTTGTGTGTCTATAATAATCTCAGAAACGGCTGCGGCGATTTGAACGAGATTTGACTGGAAGATAAAGAAGTATTGCAACATAAACATAGATTTCAATTCAATCCAGAAAAAATAAGAAAACAGCACGAAAAACTAAACCCCTAAAATACACATTAAATGGTTCGGCAGATGGGCGCTATCGAGATATAACAAATATCCTGGTTATAATTGCGCAGGTCAACTACTTATTTAGATAGTTCGTATGAAGCAAATCACATGTGAGTACATACCCAGTATACAAATCTCCAATACCTTTTTATAAATGAGTAGGCGCACGTATTGTTTTCTTTCTTGGAATTCAATATTACTCCGTACATAATTTCGTCAAACAATAACTCATCTTTATAAGTCAAAACATAATATATTATAAAACATCTGACATGTTTCATGTATAAAAATTTTCGCTTTATGATAAAGACAAAACTGTAGTTATAAACTATAATCAAGAAAAGTTCATTGACCAAGTTAATAGCAACGGAGAGGAATAACATACATAACAACATACAAATGCACAGAATGAGTGTTTTACATTTACAATATCCAGCAGCAAAAATAAAAAGGAAGATTGTAATCAAGAGTTATTCAATTATACCGTAGTCTAAAAGAATATCGTACTATACTGATTTTTATTTATCATAAAAATGCGTACAATACATTGATTAGCCACACCCCCGTCACATAAAATACCTCTAGCAATTTGTTTTAGCTCAACACATTCATGTTTTGCTTCTACAGTGTAAGGCAGCTAAAGTACAGTTTTATGCTGCACTCTAACCCTTCACTCGGTGGCGGCTCGAGTGAACGTTTACTTCCAACTAATTCCTGGCAAAATCCCCGTTTTGAAACACTCTCTACCGGGGCATGAACGGAGAAAACATTTTAGTATAATATTAAATTTTAAATACAAATTACATACTCGTATTAACCTAGTACGCTGCCCAGCATGTTCTCAGGCTCGTTTTTTCAAATGTAAGTGGGGCTTGAAAGTACATTTTGGCAAGTTTCATAAAAACCAAAATGTGCTTCCTGGCCCCAGTACCATTTCACATCCTGTTCTTACTCAAATTCCTTTTTGGCAGTACTTAGGTACATTAAAAAAATCAATTCCGGTTTTAAGGCGCTGTCCTAAGCGACTGTTTTGGTAAATGAGGGGGTGAAGCAGGGGAGGTGAAGGGAGCTTAGCTCCGTCTACTGCGGGGCGCCCCCCTTCATTCCCGTCGCGTGCGGCCGTATTCTGGCGACATCCGTATTCCAATATTTCAAAATCGCAAGCAAAACGTTTAAGCATATTGAATTGAGATACTGATATTAAAATTTATATTACATACATCAATCTGTTTGAGCAATATAGGCATAGCGCAATTTTTGTTCTCAGTGCAGCCATGAGCAAAACTGGTTTACATTAGACGTTATAGGTATTAATAGTTGACGAAAGTAGGTAAATACCTACGTGCCGTAAGATGATGAGAAAATAATTAAGTCAGTTCCATGTATGGAGAGGCCATTATTATTTTTGTATAAAAATAGTGAAGCAGTTCATAGAATACTCTACATCTAATTCCATTCCTGCCAGTTTTCAAATCTGTTTTGCAATAAATTGGCTGTGACATACGGGCGGACAGACAGACAGACATGGCGAATCTATAAGGGTTCCGTCCTAAAAACCACAATACTGCCCTACTAAGCGCAAAAGCCGTATCTCAACTAAAGCGAGTTACGAGATAATTGAAGTTTAGTAAAAGTTGATTTATTTTATTAATTTATTTGATGTTTATTGTTATTATAGGTATAATTATTATGGTAAAAGTTTCTAAATACGTCGCCGTTTTGAGGGGTTGTGAGTGATTGGGGGGGAGGAGGGGAGTTCTCGAAACCCCCCTCTCACTATTTTCACTTGCCGGAAATACTTGGTTTCCTCTGAAAAAAAAAAATCTACAAACATCGGTGTGTATGGCACTGCCAACTTCCACATTCATCACACTAGTTTAATAAACTAAGGTTAACGGAGCCCTACGAAGGGCTTCTATTTTCGGATTAAGGGTCAAAAGAAAATCTAACATAACCTATTTAGTTACTTATTACAGTCGCACCTAACCCTAGGCACTCGAAAGCAATGACGCACAAATTTGACATTAGCTGTCAATATGATCATTCAAAGATGGCGGTTTTGCGTTTCGTTTCACGTTTTTCACATAAAACCTAAAAATTACATTTGTAAAACTGTACTAAAGTATAAAAACTACGTTCCGTTTTACATAATTGCCGAAGTATTTATGAAATTTTGGAAATTGTTTAAAAATATTTAGACGCAACTCCGGCAGCCAAAATTACTTTTAGGGGATTAAAACGAACTCCCTCAAGCCCCCTACACTACCAATACCCTCAAATTCAGGCGACTCGTTTCGAAACCCAACCCATTATTATTTTTCAAAATAGATGAAATATCAAAAATATATGTGGATATACATTATTCATGAGATACTGCTATGTCGCTTAGAAAATTATAGAATTTGAATTACTGCGTTTTCGTTAGCTCTCTTCATACATGTTTGTATGAAAAATAAAAAAAAAATCTGTCGCATCAAATATTATGTTTCAAAGAAAACAAATATTAAAAGATATTTATTTATATTCATTTATCATTTATGAACGAAATACAGAGTTTACCGCTCATCAAAGTTAGCTGTCTGCTACAACCCGGCAGGTTTTCTTTATTCTCATCGAAAGTTAAAGGCAGTGTGTGAGGTGATAAGGCTGCAATACTTATTATTTGCTGTTGTTCACGAGGCACAGTTTCATTTACTTTCCTTTTACGGCTTGGTATTGTAGAAATTTCAAGCACTGATGAAACATTTTCCTCTCCGTGATCTCGCAATGCCATCCCTTGAGCTTGACGAGAATCAACAATTTCATGCAACTACCGATTTATATAAAACGCCACAAGCTTTTCTTTCATTTTCTTCTCCCAGAAAACATCATCTCTTTCTATAATTTCTATTTTTAGTGGTATACTTTCGCCACTCCACACAGCAAATAAACACTTTTGTTTGCGTGGAAGGTGGCGTTGCCCCTGAATTTGGTAATAACAATTACAATATTTGTTAAGACTAGTCAGTTCACTTTTTTATCATTTTTCCATATTTGTCTTTTATTTGCTCTTATACTATTCTCCAGGCCATTCTTATAGGCAACTATACAACATTACATTTCCACAATCGTGTTTAGACCTATTAATCCATCTGGCGTGGCACCAATAAACGGATAATCCACAAGGCTGGATTGTTACATTTTCTTGCTTTGCCAGATGTTGCAAAGCCAGTTGTTCATTTTAGACTCCATGCGCAACTGCTTTTACATTGCAAATATTTTATTTGTAAAAAAATGTTTTTTACTAAGTTGGCTTTACTGCTGTTATCTCTTCTTTTTACCACCATACCAAAATTTCAATCTGTCAACATATTCATACGCAATTCGAACCAGTCACTGCTATCCCTCTTGTAATTTTTGCTTATCACTACGGAATTTGAGTCAAATTTGTTAAAAAATTGTTTGGCATTTCTTGGCTAGCTCTAGAACAAATCGTGTTAGGAATGACTGCAGTCAAATGTGTGTAAGACGTTGAAGAACTGTTATCTTTAACTTCACTGTAATTACAATAAAGATAATTAGTTACGTACTTTATTATTAAAAAAATACTATATCTTGTGTTATAGCAAACAGACAAGTCACTTTCTTACTTATAAATTATTGATTTTAGAAATTAAAAAGATATTAGATGTACTGATACATACCTAATAGTTTATGAATAATCAAAGTTTTACCGATGTACCTGAATAGGTTTATGTTCACAACACAATAATACAACATTCGTTACCGCTTGTGTGCGGATTGCGGAGCGCCATATTAGCGCTGTTTATTGTTCGCCGTGGCAGCATCTTAGCGCTCCAGGCGCTCTGACAAGCTAATGAATTTGAAATATAAGTACATCAAATGATTCGATTTTATGTTGTTACTCTTTCAAAAATTGAAAACTGTGGCAGCTATGTATTGTGAGAATAATTTATATAATTATATTATGAATAACCGATAATCTATAACATAGTCAGTCATATAAGACTCTCATGAAAATAATTTGTGTAAAAATGTTACATATTTCATAATCACTTGGCCATGGATGAATTTCTATTTTATTACGACGCTTTCTTGTACAAATCCTTCGTAGAACTTTATTTCTCTAATTGTCCATATTTTATTCTTCTAATTATATATTTATAAGCACAGAAACAATAACACAACGCAACAAGAGTATAAACTTAGGTCCTAATTATATGTGCCCATAGTTACATGAAAAGCATATTTGATTCAAAGTATTCAGTCTATAACATAAAACATGAAATTACGAACTCAAATCGGCGTATTACAATAACAAACAGGTTTACGTAAAATTTCATGCAGCGGAGACGCAAGCGACATGACCTATCTCTCACAGGGCTCATAGCCGAATGATGAGGTCTGGGCGGGGCGTAAACTAGCAACTGACACTCAGTACACCGCTTATGCTATTAAGGTTTAAATTGCTGAAGCGTTTGATATTGATGGGATCTACCGAGCGTCAAAATCATAGACGTTTGGCAGATTTTATTTAATTTTACAAAATATACCCGTATAATATGAAAATAAATTAGGTAATTCTTTAGTTCATTAGGTTTCCTACAATATTATTAAAAAACATATGACAGCTTACGATCAAAATATTGCAAACAGTGAGACGAAAGATTATTTTCTGCCTCGATTTTGTGATTTTTTTACCGTGATTCTATTTTACATACATAAAAAATTATTTCAAAAGTCTTTTGTTCAGACTTTTGACTTAAAGCTCTATTTTTTGCTAGGTTTTAATATGTACCGTTTTGGCTATATGCGCGACGAAAAATTAGGTGTTTCACGGCTTCTGAGGTATAACAGCGCCTTAAAGAGAGTTCCACGCGGTGCGAGACCACTAGTAGCTCACAATTTAGCTCAATGCATTGGTCTCGTTGTGCGTGAGAACTCCAAAACGGCTTGGGAACAGTTACTCACCTTTCCTTATAGGATTCTACATATTCAAAGTAGCCGAGCAACATCAAAATCTTTGACAGTCCAAATTAAAAACCATTGTAATCATCCTGCTCACAATTTTGACCCTAAATTTAGTTTCCATAGATATAAGAAAACAATTTATCAATGTGTAGAATCCAAATTGAGGGAAGGTGACATTCAAGGGGCGTTTAGGTTATTGTTTAGTAGCGATGTGGTGGCGCCTTACTCTGCAGACACACTCGCAGGTCTGCAGAGTAAACACCCAGCGCCAGCTAATTACCTCTCCTTTCCCGACATGCCGGACGAAGATATTGACTGTCTGAATGTTTCAGCCAAGGACGTATTTGAAGCCGTCTGTTCCTTTCGAAGTGGATCCGCTGGCGGTCTCGACGGCTTAACCCCCCAGCATTTGAAAGATCTTCTGGGTGCAAGTGCTGGAGAGGCTGGAGATGCACTTCTGAAGGCACTGACGGCTTTAACTAACCTTATGCTCTCCGGCAATGTGGCCACAGATGTCACCGACTTATTGTACGGGGCTAACTTGTGTGCTCTGCGCAAAAAAGATGGTGGCATTCGGCCCATTGCCGTAGGGTGTACCTACAGACGTATGGCAGCCAAACTATGTTGTAAACATTACAGTGATATTTTGGCGGACAAAGAGCTATGGCAGATTTTTAGTTCAGTGCACTAAAAGCATCTTAAAAACTCATTACAACCAAAATTCATGAAATATTTTAATACGATTTTCTATATTTTAGTCTAATTTAGATAAGGCTAGGTAAAAAGGTATAAAATTAAAAATAGCTATTATGTTAAGTGATTGCCGGCTTTTCGTAATGGCCATTTCTTTGGTTTGTCAGAAAGCCACAAGGTTGCCAGAGTAAATAATTATTTTTCTAAGATAGAATCATGAATGTTTTTTTTATAGATTAAGAGATTTAAATAGTTAATTAATATTAATAATACCTACTATTTTTTTGCTTGTTACGTTTATTTCTATGCGGTTTTTAAATAAAGTACAGTATTAATAACTTCTTTCGACATTTAAAGTAAAACTGGGTGCTGGCTAAAAGATGGCCATTCAGAGCTATAAAAGAAATACAACATGACATTTTTGACATTTCGATTTTTTTCACATCATCTCGCTGTCGCCCCCAGGCTTGTTTGTTTATGTTTGTGTTCTGAGTGTTTTCGCTGCTTTTCCCCTATTTTCAGTATTCTTTTTGACCCGGATTACCCAAGGACTCTGTTTTCGCTTCTTGTTATATGACTCAAACTGTTTATGGACTCTGATATTGCCTCTTTGTGACTTGTGCGTGCTTAAGGACTTCGATACTGCCATGTTTCTTGAATATTGTTTTGTACCCGGTTTCTACAGCCAAAATGAGTGTTCGTGGTCGTGGCCACGGCAGTTGAAGTCCGTAGAGAACATAATATAGAAACAACTGAATATAATCTCAGAGGCAGTGATGACCCTATTTTAATAAGAGGTAGAATAAAATCAAGACACATAAGTCGGAAACAATATTATGTTTATGTTTTGATTGAAAATATATACCTGGACGAATAGGAATCACTGAATATTGCCTCGTTGGTCGGCGTACGCTAGGATGTTGCGCTCATGTAATGATCATCGTTTGGTATTTGGGATGGGCTAGACATCAACAAAATATCTTTGCACCAGCTGCCTTTTTAGATGATGTGCTAAAGAGGATGATGAATAATAAAATATAGTAAAATGAAATCTTGTGTTTTTACTATTTACCAAACCTTTTTCATACATTAGGGAACCTGAAACATATTTTTATCCTTGGTAATCCTATGTAAGTAACACGTTAAGAAACCGTCGTCGGCTCACTATTTTACACGACTGCCCAAAAAAGTAGTGTAAGTACTGTTTTTTTTTATAATCATAAATCATATTTCATTTCTTCATGCACCATGAAATAAAAATATACATACCGTTATCCGCAATAGGCTTCGTCAAAATGTCACAGAGAATTGCAATATGAAATGTATGTGAGTTTCTTTATTCCGCCATAAATTCGGCTGAACCGATTTCGGTGAGTGGGCTATTGTTGGAATCCTCACGTGACATAGGCTATATATTTTTTGGGAAATCAGTCGTGTTTTATTTTTCTTTGAAAAATCGTTCAGTATGTAAATAAATAGTCAATATTGATAGCATATGTTTAAAGCTGCATAAGAGCATCTGATTTTAACGACTGATATCTATGTATGTCATGATAACAGACTGGTCTCTCTATGCACAGAGGAGCTTAAGACAAATCCAAGTGGTGCCCACACCTGGGATTACTTAACTTGCGTAATCGTTAATAATGTTTACTAGTGGGCATAAATAGTATTATGCTATCGAGCTCCTTCAGTTTTATATACCAATAAATTATTATTTGATGCAGCAATATACTAAATAGATGGTTATTAATGACATAACCTATAAAAATTCTAAGCATAATAACTCAAAAACCTGACCTCCTAGAGTTACGATTTTTTTATCTTTAGAATCAGCAATATATATTCTATCAAACAAGGTATATTTCATTTATAGATGCTAAAGAACAATGGCAAGTTCCCATACAACACTTTATTTGAAATCGATTTGAAGCGTCTATGTATGAAAAAATGTTAAAAACAAAGGCGTTCTATTACTTAAACATAATCATCAAGAATTTTTATTTTAGGAGGCCGTAAAAAAAAGATATGAACATTGTTTATATTTTAAGGTTATGTTAATAGAAAACAACTTTGTAACTACACAAATGCATTAAATAAATTAGATAAGGGGTAATGATGTGCAAAAAGCATTGATAGGATATACCTAGATCAGTGTCTAGACTTGATAAGTACCTAATATTAAAAAATCAAAGTTCCATCACGAAATAGGGATGTAGACTATCTAGGATTTATGTAATCCTTTATCTTTCACAATTTCATTGAGTATTAGAGCCCCACCTCATTATGAGGCCATGGCGACGTCGCCAGCTACCGTACAATTTATATTGAAATGTATGGTACCTAACTCACTTGACCACGGTTTGGCAGCCATAGGTACATTTTAATATAAACTGTTTGAATACGCAGCCGGCGACGTCGCCATGGCGTACAAGTGAGGCAGGGCTCTTAAGATTAGACGTCATGGCATGATGTTAGATCTCTTATAAATAGGTACAAGTCACTTGCTTTTATAAGGAACTAGCTTTTGCCCGCGTGGAAGTCGGAAATTATTCCACAGGAACTCAATACCAGGATAAAAAGTATACTATATCCTATTCCAGGTTATGGTCTATCGGTGCGCCTAGTTTCATTCTAATCGGTTCAGTAGTTTTTTCGTGCGTAACAAACAGACAAACAAATAAACATCGCATTTATAATATTAGTAAAGATAAGGATATGGGATCTCTCTTAGTGTGCCACCAACAGGCGTGACAGCTGCAAATGAAATAAAGGAATGTTTTTGTAATAAAATACTTACTCCATAATGGATAGAAAACAGACAATTTGTATTAGATTGCTTTAAAAGAGACATCAATAGACTTATAAAACTCTTTAGTAATAAAACACTGCAAAAGGATTTATTATATAATAAATACTAATTAAAGATGAATGGACCTGACGTGGTTCTATTTTCATTTGGATAATATTTATCATGTTCTGTTGTAGTTCGGTCGGGCTATCTGGTAATATTTTGTCACTTTGCCTTCGTACTAATGAACATCCACACAGAAGGCACACATTTTTATGGCCTCGTGGACACGGTCCAGCTTATTCACCTTCATTAGCATCTTGCTGCAAACTCTGATTTACTCAATCCATAGCGACTTCCCAACATGCTTCACAAACATAATCATCATCAGTTATCTAAAAATTAAGAAAAGCAATTATTACTACAGGCAAAGAAAACGCATCACACTACATCTAGATAGACTAATGTTACCGAATTTTGTAATATTTTAAACTGCTTTGAAAATTCACTGAAACTTACTAACGCTAAATTGTAAGTAAGTATAATAATGTTTAAAACCTTACGATTTGTGGATAAACCCAGTTACAGAGCAAAGTACAAACTCTTGTGTTCTGATCTAAGATGCGATATCGCCGGAGAGTATTGACGCAAATGTTACAATTCACGCACAATATCTGTGTAGGCCTGCTACTTCGCATCATAACAAAACCTTAAGGCACAATCGAAGTCCGTGTAGAAAAAGCTATAGGTCCAGATGTTTTGAGCGCAGGTAGTACGTAAGATAGCACAAGTCGTCGTATGGGGCAGCGAGTCAAGTCCAGGGGGTAAGCAAGAATCAAAAATAAGGATAATTGAACAAAAAAGCTGCGAAAACAACGAGAAAACTACCAAACAAGCTTTTCGGGAAGAAAAGAACGTTGACAATGTCACAGACGATAGTTGGTGCCACGAGAAGATAGACTTTTTGCACACACGCATTCAGGGTTTCACAACCTTTGTTTCTAACAGTTGTTTTTGAGATTTTATGCCTTAGTGAACTTTTATGCTTTTTTGAACAGTAGTTTTTTTGTTTCAATGCTCAATTATGCTACTAAGTATTCGAATTTATATTATAATTATTATCTATGACTTCTCGTCGTGACTAATTTTTTTCTAATTTTAGAAAAATAAACGTTTTTTATTTTGTGTTTGAGTATTCGAATTTCCCGGAAGTATTTTCATGAATTTGCCTTTTTTTTAAGTTTTTACACGTAAGTAATTTTGTAAATGCAAGACAACAAAAGCGAGCCATGTAATTCGCCGTCCCCGGAGAATAATATGATAACTGCCATTGTCTTAGTTTTAGTGTTATGTCATTTTTGGGATCTGTGGGTGCTTATACATCTGCTCAATTTTTTTCCTAATTTTTATACAGTTATTTACGAAGTTACAAAATATTACAATAGTATTCAAAGATTTAAAACAAGTTTTAAATTACGAGAATAAAGTGTTAATATAGTATTATCAAAATTTATTCCCACTTGTTAGTATGACAAACAGTCATAGACTTATGTTCTCATTAAAAAAATATGCGACTGGATAATGATAAATGCAGTTATCATTTTCAAAACCATCCAGTCGCTCTGTATAAGACGTGTTTGTAATATTACTGTTATGGATTTGAAAAATAATAAGTGAAGAGTACAATATCTGATTCTGGTCAGGCTGTACGGAGAATAAAATGATAATCGCCGTTAAACAACTTAGATGATGGCTAATTTTGACTAACCTTTTATTTTTGAAATAATATCGCTATTTTGATAATAAGGCGTATTTCACTAAAACATTTAGAATAAACAAAAAATAACCTTCTTTAAAAGCTTACAATCATCTATCTGTCTACGTCCAGTCTTTAAGGAGCAATCGACGAAAACATGTTTTTTATTTTTCCTGTAAAGTTGCATTTTGGTAGTTATCATTTTATTCTCCGGGGACGGCGGTATGTCAATAATAGGGTACAAACATGGTAAGTTATTGTAAAATATAAAAAAAATACCACTAATGAATAATATTACAGACCACTAGCTAGTACATTACATAAAAATGTCTAGGCATAGAGATTTTACATTGTGTATGAATGAAAACGTCACAATGAACTTAAACAAAATCGTTGTATAATAGTTTGCCATCTGCAATTCTGCACCCGTTTTTTCGAGATGCCGACCGTAAGACGAGCATTGCGACACCAAAAATATTCTTAACATCCAAAAACTATATTTTATCCTCTGATTAATGCCTAACAATGAAAAAAATTAATGGATTAACGTAAAATGTTGACATTCCAGGCGTCTGATATATTCCAGTACCACAAAACACGGTTGGCAGCACATATATCGATAAAAACCCGATCAATTGACATATTACTTTTCAATGACACGTATTTGTGTACCGTTGCGCTCATTGGATTTTAAATTATTTGTTTTTGACAGATCTGTCTCTATGTTACTTAGTAGAAATTCTTTGTTTCAAAAAGTCTATGTTCTCGTGGCACGGTCTATAGGGATCATAGACAAGTGCAAGGAGTAGGGATACGACATTATCACTTAGTGTTGTCATTTATCTTTCAATTGCCTACTGATACCTCATGATACCTCTTGTTAAATGATATCTCAGATCAAGTAAAGAAAAAATATTTATTTATATCATAAATAAAATCTTCTTTTTATATAATATCATATACATAAAATATTTTTTTAACATTATCGTGAATTGTTTCTAGATGTAGGTTAAAAAGATTACTTACTTTTTTTCTATTAAATAAATACGATCGTTTCGTAAATGGTAACTCTGAAAATGACATTTAACAAGCACCGGAAATGAATGTATTCAATAAATAGTTTATCAATTTAGATAATTTAACGTACGCTTTTATACTTGAAACTAAAAACGTACAAAATACGAAATAATTATATTTATTAATGAGTTTTTCATAAGTTACGTTTATAGACGCTTCTAACACTTCACAGGTATAATCCTGCCATTGTTCTTTGGTGATTAACTAAAATGATGTATGGGAAGCTGCCATAGCTCTTTCAGCCAATCCAGCTTGGCTTTGGTTCCAAGGGAGGCTGTGAGGCTGCTATACATGCGCTGTCTACGTACCTTGGATGCGGTAAGGGTGAGGTCATTTTAAAGATTGATTTGAAGAATGCCTTCAACTCAGTGAACAGGGACACCTTGTTGACACAGGCTAAATTAGAACCCAAAATTTTTAAATTCCTTTGGCAATGCTATAGAAATCCATCAAAATTAATTTATAAAGACAACGTTTTGGAATCTACTGTTGGTTGACAACAAGGTGACATTCTCGGGCCAGTCATTTTAGTTTAGCCATTCACCCAATAATCAAACAAATAAATTCTAAATTTAACGTCTGGTATTTGGACGACGGGACCCTGGGAGGTGACGTTAACACTGTCTTACTAGACTTAGAGCTAATAAAAACTAAATTTAAAGCAATTGGTTTGAAACTAAATTCAGACAAATGTGAAATTTTTATTAATGACAATTTGGATAACCTTTCGATCTTAACAAAATTTAATTCTTTGGCGCCAAATATTAAAATCATCAACAAATATTCCTTCCGCCTCCTTGGGTCCCCTATCTTCGACGATGCTTTTGGATCTTTTATAGATGAAAAACTACAAAATTTCTGTGAAACTTCAGAACGGCTTTACAAAATTAATATTCATTCGGCTTTCACGATTATTCGGCACTGCCTTTTTGTTCCAAAATTTATATATTACTTGCGGTCTTCTCCTTTTTGGAAACATTTATCCCTATTGGTATTGGAAAACATTGATAATATTATTCGGCACACCTTGAGCAAAATTCTAAATCTTGACATGAACGACCGAGTGTGGCTTCAAGCGACTTTACCAGTTCCTTTGGGCAGCCTCGGCGTTCGCAAAATTACCGATGTAAGCCTACCTAGTGTTTTTGGCCTCGGTCCACGGCACTGAGGAATTGACCAGGAAAATTCTAGAACCCACACTGGTTAATTCTGACGTGCCGTGCAAGACTGATGCCATTAACGCTTGGAAAATGGCTTGCCCGAGCTCTGACTTACCCCGATATCTATCCTCTCAGAGGCAATGGGACGGGCCGCTCTGTAGCAAGATGAGAGAATATCTTTTAAGTACTGCATCCAGTGTTGCAGAGCGCGGCCGTTTGTTGGCTGTGGGAGAGTGGGAATCGGGGCTATGGCTTCAAGCACTTCCATCGTCCAACATAGGAACTATGTTGGACGATACAACTTTCCGCATCGCTTCTTGCCAACGCTTGGGAGCTGTTTGCAATTCTCCGCATCGCTGTCACTGCGGTGAAGCCGTCGACAGTCTTGGCCACCATGGCCTATCGTGCAGCAAGAGTGCTGGGCGTATTTCCCGACATGCCCACATTAACGACATAATCCGTCGAGCTCTTGTCACTGCCGGAGTACCAGCACATCTTGAACCGAATGGTTTGATACGCGACGATGGGAAGAGACCAGACGGTATGTCCTTATTACGGGACGTGACATGCCCCTTGCGCCCTTGCGCCATCACATCTTCCAAGCACAGCTGGATCGGCTGGCGCTGCTGCTGCATCAGCGGAGACCCTCAAACGGCACAAATACGGAAATCTATCTGGTAATTACGTTTTTGAGCCGTTTGGGGTCGAAACGCTGGGGCCATGGGGGCCTAGTGCACGCGCTCTGTACAAAGAAATCGCTTAAAGGCTGATCGACGCTTCCCGTAACCAGAGGACTGGTTTATATTTTGCAGAGAGAATACGCATTGCTATACAGCGTGGCAATGCTGCCAGCCTTCTGGGCACGCTACCAGCCGACAGCGTTGCGTAGGAATTTTTTGACGCCGCGTAGTTTGGGTTTTTTGTTTTTCCTCGTCTATTTTGTTACTTTTTTATTTATTTAGTTTTATTGGTTTAGTTTAGGATAGTTTAGTTGCATAAGTAGTTTTATTCTATTGTATATATGTTATTTGTTACTCGTATTAATGGTTATAGAGTTTGTGTGTGGAGTTTCAGTATTAGTGTTCGCGTTGTTGGATATTAAGGATTGTTAGGATGTTGTGGTGTATTATTTTGCTTTGTAAAGGTTATGCCTTTGTTCTAGAATTCTCTGTGATATTCTTTATTTTTTTTATAGGCTCACGCCTGTATCCCCGAAGGGGTAGGCAGAAGTGTGATATAACACCCACATTTCACCATGAATTTTTAGGTCCCAAGTAATAGGGGGCGAGCCTATTGCCGTACCAGGCACATTACCAGACTCCGAGCCGCTACTGAGAATTTCCTAACGGAAAAACCCAATAACACTTTGCCCGACCCGGGAATCGAACCCGAGATCTCCCAATCCCACGCGCACATTTATGCCGCGAGACCAACGAGGCAGTCATGTGTGATGTTCTTGTTGTAGCAGATTGTTTCTGAAAACAAATGGCTCTGAAAGTGTACTAGCGTGTTCGAAACAACATTACCTTCTTCTTTCTCTTAGCGTTATCCCAGTTTCAATCTGGGGTCGGCCTACTAGTCTAACCGGATTTGGCTGATTATTAGCTTTTCCACAGAGCGACTGCCTGTCTGACCTCCGCAACCCGAAGGGATAGCGATATTCCATGGTTTAGACTAGTGTCAGTTTATTTTAGAAGGTACTGACGCTCTGTAACGTCTGTCAAAGATCTTCATGACAACCGGGACCGACGGCTTAACGTGCTCTCCGAGGCACGGGACAAGCGATAATTAACAATTCAATACGCACATAAATCCGAAAAGTCATTGGTGCGCGCCGTGGATTCGAACCTGATACCCTCTGCATCGCAGTCTGTTAGTATATCCACTCGGCTATCGCTGCCTTTCGAAACAACATTACCTACAACTGTGATATTAGAGGCTATTCGCCGGTAAGTTTTGTTTCAATAACTTAGGTAATTTTGCACAAATGTTGTTTCATTTTGGCATGACTTTGCTAGTACTACTTAGAAATGGTGCGATTGGCCTTCAATTTTGGATATTTAGTGAATTCTAAACATACTTTATAAGTGATAGGCGACAGATGGGTACACAATATTCGTAGGGCAGCGGGCAGGGACTGGAAGTCCTGGAAGAGAGAAGGTGAACACCGAACTCATTGGTGTCTGACCTCCGCAACCTGAAGGGATAGCGATATTCCATGGCTTAGACTAGTGTCAGCTTATTTAGAAGGTACTGGCGCCCTGTTACGACTGTCAAAGATCTTTATGACAACCGGGACCGACGGCTTAACGTGCTCTCCGAGGCCCAGGACAAGCGATAATTAACAATTCAATACGCACATAACTCCGAAAAGTCATTGGTGCGCGCCGTGGATTCCAACCCGATACCCTCTGCATGGCAGTCTGTTGGTATATCCAAACTATTTTCTATGTGACTCTATGATTCATAATATTTTGTTCTAAGTTCTATGACACTTTTTAAACTCTGTTCTCGCTGAATTCAATACTTACTTTTAAAAGTTTCTCACCAGATTAATTTTTGCATTCAATATTTATTTCTAAACCGTAATTTGTCTTGGACGTGAAGTTTGATAGAAAGTCATTAGAAATTCTATCAGGAAGACTTATTGTAGCAAACTTGCATTCCAGATTGTTCAGATAAACTCAAATAACAAGAACAATCATTTGTCAGCAATAATTTAGATGGCGAAGTTGTATCTATGGGTATCGATCTGACAACGACTTCTGGACACCGTATTTTAAACTCATAGATAAACTTCGATTAAACCCGGTGCTGTTCGATTCGCGTCAGTTTATTTATGACGATACGATGTGGGTTAAAATATTATGTTTACATTAGTTCAACGCTGACGGTCTAATGAAAAGATCTAAATTCTAACGAGTTTTGACTGAACCTAAGTCTTCCTAACTCCTTCTTCGAGAAGCATATTGTTTTCGCCAGGTTTTACAATGTCAATAAATATATATATTAAAAATTATTTTCAAGACGAAATATGTAAAAGTAATAGTAATCTCACTCACTGTATTTTTTTGTATTAAATTCAATACATAAATATATAATTGGTGTAATCGCAAACATACTTCATACGTCTAAATCAAAATATAATAATATATTCTCAAAAAGGATTATCAGTTGAAACAACTTTTAAAACATTCTCATACTATTTATATATGTTAGATATAATAATATTATATCTGATGGTCATGACTAATCGTATAGTCTAAAAGCTTATTTAATCGTTCCTTGAAGCAGAACGTAGTTGATTAGAGAAGCTCAGTCGGTAGAAACTCTCTCCGATCGGTCGATCTCTCGACCATTGGCTAACAATCATAAAATACTATGCATGTTTTAGATATCTTAGATATACACATATAAATCCATTAAAGTATACAAACATACATACACTACCACATAAATAAATACCGCAACATGTTTGCAGCACCAAACTGAAGTTACACGTTTGATTCGCCAGCCATACTGAACTAAGCCAGGCCCAACTACCTAGAATTTTTTTAATGCAGCTAATGGAACAAGTATTTCATCCCAGGAAACATAACAACACAATAGGAATAATATATTCATAATATTTATCCCAATGACAAACAGACCTATGTACATACATACATAACGTCACGCCTTTTATCCCCGAAGGGGTAGGCAGAGGTGTATTTCTACACCCACTTTTCGCCAGATATACTTTAGTCCCACGTAATAAGGGGCGAGCCTATTGCCGTAGCGGGCACATTTCCAGACTCCGTGCGGCTACTGAGAATTTCGTGACAGAAAAACCCAATAAGTAACACTGCCCGACCAAGGAATCGAACCCGGGGCCTCCCGATCCCACGCGCACATTTATGCCGCGAGACCAACGAAGCAGTCGTATAGGGTTTGATGTCGAGTTTTCCGTCTCTACGCAAAGATGGTATTTGCGTCGTGTTATCCCTAAGTCGCCTCTTACGACACCCACGGGAAGATAGGGGGTGGTGACACTTGTATTCTATGCCGTCAACCACACCTATGTATATATATATTAATAGTCTGTTTTGAAAGCTTTATTGAACAGATATCTTTTTATTTGCATTTTACTTTACTCTGCCTATCTCCACATCACCATGCGTATTGCGCATGTAAAATCTCCTTGCCAGTCACCTCGTCAACTTTCACAATTATCTCCGTAAACAGAAGACTACACTAAGTGAAAATTCCGTTCACCTGCTATTTACTAATTGCATAGCCTAGTACCTTGACAATTCCATCCGTACAGAACACGTAGATACAGGAACAGTTTAATATCACGCTGACCGCAGCACTGCGGCCGATTAATTTGCGAGACAGCAATTTGTATTGAACGCTGCTCCGAACGGCCGGCTATCTGAGCTACGTAAAACAATTTCTCAAGCTCCACTGTGCTTTAGTGTCCATGATATAGCGAAACCTCAAGAGATTGATAACTAAGCCAACCATTTATTTTGTATGTCTTGTTCTGATATGAAGAAAGTGTATAGTGAAATTGTCTTTCCGTAATTAATATGCATTTCATCAGGTTATTATTCGAAGTTTGAATTACTTAGTATTCACGTGAAGAAACCTTGGTTTTGGGCCGTTGTGAAAATCCAAGCTTGGAGGTTGTTATGAGAGAGTCCAAAACTAGGTATGATGCCCTTGCATTACCTTAACAAAAAGGTCACAGGAATCTACCAGTATATAAGCCTTTATATACGGACACCAAAGCTGAGTCTGGTCAACTTTTATTAGCTAACGTAGGTACACTGCACTGCTTGCTTCTTGGTAAAAACAGACGTTGTGTTTCAGGCTTTTTTGTTTTAATTGGCCTAGATTTTTCAAGTTATTATTGATTACAAGAGCCTTTTCAATGAAGCGTGTTACTTTTGATCAGACAGGCTAATCGTCATCCTCTTAACATTATCCCAGTTTCAACCTGTTGTCCGCTTACTATTCTAACTGGATTTGGCTGAATATTAGCTTTTCCACAGAGCGACTGCCTGTCTGACCTCCTCAACCCGAAGGGATAGCAATATTCCATGGTTTAGACTAGTGTCATTTAATTTAGAAGGCACTGACGCAATATAACGACTTTCAAAGATGTTCATGACAACTCCCGGTTGTCATAAAGATCTTAGCCAGTCGTTTCGACGGCTTAACGTGCTCTTCGAGGCACGGGACAAGCGATAATTGACAATTCAATACGCACATAACTCCGAAAAGTCATTGGTGCGCGCCCTGGATTCGAATCCGATACCCTCTGTATGGCAGTCTGTTAGTATCTGCACTAGGTTACCGCTGCCTGTATGCTTGTTATCGAACAGGCTAATATATGTATGAAATCTCATTTTGATCGTGTGACAGTTTTTGTAATAAAAGCCTGCGGGACTGATACTTAAAGAAAGACAGAAGGAATTCTCATACCTACCATGACTGAAGCCTTTCAAGACAATTGCTACAGAATAATATCTTGAATAACAAAGACTAAAAGCGCAAGGGCAAAAGTATTAAAAAGTGGGAAGCGATCTAAATCACTTCAGTTGCACTTTGAAGAGAAAATTTTATAATTTTCTTCGACTTGGTGGAAAAACGTAAAGGTGAATTATCGTGAAATGTAAAATTCCTTTTGATCAGACCTGAAAGATGGAAGAGACAGCTGATTAGAGGGTATCGCTCGAACCAGTGTAGGTAATGAGTCTATTTACGATTAGATACTAGATGTATCTAACTCGGCAGGTTGTGTATCAGCGTTCTGCACATAACTTTGGATATAGAAAAAGCTATAATAATTTAAAAAGAAATGTATTATGTGCTCAAGGTGGATAGTTTACAGCCAAAAGTATTTAAATATTTTATAAGAAACGTGGATATATACATCAAAAACGACTGCACGGTTGGCGTAGTGGTTTATTGAGCTGTCTTGCCTTGCCGCTTGACACCGCGTCGAGTGTTGCGGGTTCGATTCTCATACGAGACAACACATTGTGTGATCCATAAATAGTTGTTTCATGTCTGGGTGTTCATTGTGTCCGTTGGTTGCATGTTTGTGAAGTCCACAAAATTTATTAATAGTGCGGGAAGTGACAAAAAAGAGTGATGACTCGACTTCACATTAGTGACCCTAGCCTGGCTTACCCAGAGGTCATAGCTTCGATTTCATCCCAGGACACATATTTGTTTGATAAACACGTTAACTTGTTTTGTTTCTGGGCATAATGTTACAAATATACAAGTATGTTTATTAGTTATCTGTTTACCATAGCACAAGCTCTGCTTAGTATGAGAGGAGATAACAGTGTGTCAGTTGTCCTAGAATATTACATACATTAAGTTAATAATAGTTCAAAGACAATTCAATAGCAACCTAGGCTGTTTACGCTTAAGTCTGATAGGATTCTATACATATTTAAGTTTCCGTAGTGAATTACTCCATCTAACCGTCCGTCCAGCTGCGCGAGGCTTAACTCGGCAACTAAAACTGACGTCTATTACTTACCACTGCACCCAGTTTTGTGGGTAATCACACAGTAAAAGGAAGAAGTCTTTATAAACAACGTACATACGGCTAGTCAGCAACCTAGGATTTCCTCTTGTTGGACTTCCTTTTTAAAAGGAACAAAATCAAGTAATCAATTGCTCACGCAACGTAGGTATCTATCGACTAAAGCATACAATGTGTTTGTAAGCTATTCCTCATATCAACCAACACAAGTTATTAAAATAATGTCTAGATCTGCATTTGCATTTCTCCATAATTTTGTGAGCGACCCATATTTAGCCAATGGCGCTTATTCTAAATGGAATATGATATTTGAATATTGTGGTAATCAATTGAACAGAAATATCAAGTTACTCGAAGACTCTCGAGTTACTGTAATATAGACTCATCTATTTCCCCGAAGGGGTAGGCAGAGGTGTATATTACACCCAAATTATACAAGGCTATGAATTTGTAGGTTCCACTTAATAGGAAGCTCCGTGCTGCTACTGAGAATTTGGAAAAACCCAGTAACACTTTTGCCGACAGAACCGGGACCTCATCATCATTGGTTGCATACGGTATCCACTGTACTATCCGTACAGTCACCACTGTCGAGTAACTGATATTAATATAAGCCAGTACGTATAAGACTGACATAATATGAGTTTTGGAGCACATGGTCGTATAAGAAAGACACACTGTTCTTGGAGGAGTTATCACAATAAAAAGATTGGCAACCCTCGTAATTATTTTGTGCACGACTTAATTAATAATGGTTGTCCCTTTTCTGTTCACTTTGGTGAATGTAGAAAAGGATGGTGCATAATATTTGTCAAATTTAGTTCGATATACCTAAAAAGATTCATTTTGTTTTTATTATCTGTCGGCAAAAGATTGCAACAAGCTAATTTCACTTAAGTTTGCCCAATAAGTAAATTAGGACCAATGTCTCTACGGACGTATTTTTCGCTACATAAGAACATAATATAGTATATCTTTTCTCATGAAGAATATCTTATCTCATAAGTAAGTTTATATATGATTACGTTAATTTATAATTTCTGACTACGATAATTTTCAGCAAAACATTTCTTTTTCTCATTTCAGTAGAAGTTCTTTCACAGTGAACTTGCAAAATGACCAGACATTTAGAACTAACTAAACAATCTAATTTCAGAAAGTGGCTAAATAACGAAGAACGCAAACAGCCAGACTTCAAACTAACATTCTTACCACAAAAAGACCAAAGAATAAACTGTATTCAGCCTAATTCACTTTCCTTGAAAACATTTCACACACACACCAATTTGAAAGTTGTACACTACCGCCAAACTAGAAAGAACTTAAAGTAAATCCATTGCTAAATTAAAACCAATCATAGGAATTCAAGTTTTAGGTTTATATTCGTTTGTGAGTTATTATTTGAAGGGGTTGTTTAAAATACATAAGTTGAAACCACTTTTAAGAGGCACTAATGATGCGGTGGGCGTACCAACAACGTTATTTATTTACAATGTATTTATAAGTACACTGCACTTGCTTTTATTTAGCTTTAAAATTACTGCAGTTTACAAAATATACCTATACATTTATTTTAAATGAAGCAGTTTCTTTCTTCATTTAAGGAGTGTTTGGAGTAATGCAGTTAGCTGTTAATATTTTGATATAGTTCCTCTTCTTCTAAGTAATTGGTGTCGAGTAATATTACAACTAATAGCAAAATGATAAGAGTATTTATTAATATGTTGCACGCATCTATATTAGTTGAGTATTTAGAGTCAAGCCGGGTAAGAATCAGTCCCTTAAGTCACGTACTTTAAAACGAAATAAAAGGTATTTCGTCGTAAGAAAACTAATTATTGCAACGAATAATTGTAGATAACGTTCTTAGTAATTATAATCTACAATCTAAATCTAAAACTATGAATGAGGCAGTTAGTAATGTTAGCCACATCGCGACTACCCGTATATTAGAATAACCGACATGTATTGTATCTGAGTAGAATGGCCTAACTATAAAGCAAACTAAAAACTAAAATTTAACAATATCTGGCTAGCAACTACACAAACTAAATCTCTAAGAAATAAGAGTAACATAAAATCGCAAACGTTATAAAAATGGAAGGGTGATAGCCTAGTGGAAGTGCTACGCAGTCTTGCTTTCAAATTCACGCCAGGGCACTAATAACTTTTTGAAGTTCTGTGTGTAATCAATTGTATATTATCGCTTGCCAGAAGGCAAGCTTCGAAAGGAAACGGGCATGTCTGAGAGTTTTCCATAATATGCCATGAAAATATTTTCTTCTGAAAGTTTCCCTACCCGCTCTTGCGCGGCGTGGTAGCTACTACTGAGGCCCAACCCTGCTCATAATGAAAGAGACCTGGGTCTAGCAGTAGGATAATAAACAAATCGGATAATGATGATTTTGTGAAGCAGTACTTGACTGATGAGTAGAACAAAGCAGTTACATACGTTATTGCATTCAGTCAATTTCTATGAAAGGACGGGACTTTTACTTATTCAACCTAAGCTTTCACACGTGTCAAAAGTTCGTTGCAAAATATATTTTCGTTTGAGCCGCAACTCATCAAGACGTTTAAAATGGCGTTGACATTAATTAACAAACAGCTCACTTTCGTTTGACGTCAGTTAGAGACATAAGCGAATACATAGAGATGCGGAGACGCTCTACGTCGAGCGAATAGTTGCAATTAGTTAGAGTCGAGGATGGATCGAGCTCGGCACATGATTAAGTGTCAAACAGACGTTATGTCATTAGTCCAATAAACAATCGTGTACCGAATATAAATGTAGAGTTGGAGGTTTGTTTCTATTTATTGTCATAGAAAGTTTTTTCGCTTTGAGTGTAAATGTATTTACCAAAATATACATTTTCGGTTATGACCTACTCAGGTTTAAGTGAAAGCTTGACCTAGAAACTGCGAGCATTTTTTATGCAATAGAGAATATTACGCAGATAGCGCTATAAGCTTAAACAGTAAGACATTTTTTTGTAACTACGCCATGTGTCAAAAAATTCTGGCTCGCACTATCAAGTATCATTTTTTCTATCAAAATCATTTCAAAAAGACTGTTGTGTTAGCACTGGACTTTGCAATTATATCTTCTATGTATTCTCATATTGGCACATATTCGCTCATGTGTGCTCTTTTGTTCAGGAAGTCTGCAGCGAGATTCCCAGTGTAAATAGACATGTGTTATGTTGCTATTATGAGCTCAACTTTCAGGCCCTGAATAAAAACGCTGTTAGTTATTTTAGTTAATTTGCATGGTAATGATTAATGGAACTATTTAGCTATTGTCAATGTCAACTGTCAAAGTAGGACGTGTGTTTTTTCTCTTATATTTTAATAATTTATATTTTTCCTTGTAAATAGTTATTAACTTGCTATGAATAATTCTGTTTGCGAGAACGTGACTCAGCGCGTTAAGTCAATTAAATCATCGATGCGCCTATCTGCTGCATCACAGGCAGAGGACTCTACAAATATGTCGTCTGATTTGCATGCACCGCCAAATAATATATCGACATCCCGATCAAACAACAAAGCAAGCAAAGTTACCATGGAAAATATTGGTATGTTATTAGACGCAAAGCTCGAAACTTCGCTCAGTCACCTAATGACCAAACTGCGAGCTATCGTCTTGGAGGATGTCCATAAGCTCGTCCAAGCCGAAGTTGCATCTGCCTTTCAATCTTTAAAAAACAACTTCACCAAGACTACGGATCATATTTGCGGCGATCAGCGAGATTTAAGGTCAGAAATAAACATCAAGACTAATTCCATTACTGAATTAGAAAATGAGAACCGTATCCTGCGCAAAGAAATAAATGCGCTAACTAGCCGCATCTCTGGTCTAGAAAAACTATCACGCAGTCAAAACCTTGAACTACAAGCAGTACCAGAGAATAGAAACGAAAACATACAAGCATTATTTAAGAATCTTTGCAAAACTATTGGTATTGAAATGATAGATAATAACATTATGTCTTGTAGAAGAGTGGCCAAGGCGAATCAAGCTTCTGAACGGCCCCGCAATATTTTGATCTCGGTTTCTAATTCTTCTCTACGGGATCATGTTCTTTCTGCCTGTCACCGATTTAGAAAAACCATAAATAATGAATCCTTAAACAGCAGCCACCTGGGACTGACTGGTAACGCAACAAAAATTTTCATATCTGAACATTTGTCGCCAGATTGTAAAGCGCTCCATGCTGCGACAAGGCAGAGGGCTAAGGAGCTTAATTATAAGTTTGTTTGGGTAAAGTATGGCCGTATTTACGTACGTAAAGCGGAAAGGGCAGATCATATTTATATAAAAAACCTAGACACGTTAAATAAGTTAAAATAACTATAAAGCGAACTTTGTTCTTGGCAATATTTAGTTAACATATTTAGTTTTGTTTTCGCTAATTTATGTTAATTTACTATCAAAATGTGAACCGTATTAGATCCAAGATTATTGATTTTTATCTAGGTGTTCTTAACTGTAATTATGACATAATATGTTTAACAGAAACCAATTTGAATCCAAGTGTTTTTAACTCGGAACTTTTTGACAGCAGATACAATGTATTTCGCAGAGATAGATGTGACACATCTATTAAAAAGTCTGAGGGCGGTGGTGTGTTAGTAGCCGTGAAAAATCATATTAACGTATTTCGCCAGCACTCATGGGAGTCGATAGTCGAAGATCTTTGGTTATCCTTTGTTCCATCTGATGCTACCGTAAGTAAAATAATCAATCTGTGCATTTGTTACCTCCCGCCAGATCTCCCTTTACATCTCGTCAACACGTTTCACAACAATTGTCAAAAAGTCATCATGACAAATTCTAATCATGGTGAGTTTTTAATGATTGGTGACTTTAACACTCCTGGTATTAATTGGGCCCCTGAACCTCACTCGTATTGGCTTAATCCAGGACAACCATTAGACCAGAAATCCAGTCTACTTGTTGAGACTCTGAATTTATGTGGATTGAGTCAGTTTAATAACATTCCCAATAAAAGCAATCGCTATTTGGATCTAGTTTTATCTAATATTAGTACCATACGGATATATGGAGCCGAACCCCTAAGCCGCCTGGATGATCACCATCCCTCTCTTATAATAGACTGTTCTAATTTAAATAAACCTGGGTCCTTAAAATCATGTAGACGTAAACGACTTAATTTCCGTAAATGTAATTATGAAAGCATCAAGGAACAGCTTAGAGCTGTAGATTGGCAAGTAGTTTTAAAAGACGTTAATGCCGCAGTTAACACTTTTTATGAAATACTCAATAAAATAATTATACAGCATACTCCTATAATAAAGGACGACACACATATTTATCCGCTGTGGTTTTCACCGGCTTTAAAACAATGCTTAAGAGAAAAACATAAACATCACAAACTTTATCGTAGATACAAAAATCCACGCGAGTATGATACTTTCAGCATGCTTCGTACAAGATGTAAACGACTCATGAATGAGGACTACAAATCATTTGTTGCGTGCACAGAAACAGCTTTGAAATATGATATCAAATCTTTTTGGCGATATGTCAACACCAAGAAGTGCACAAATGATATTCCATTAACCATGAAGTACGGTAACCAAACTTCTTCAAGTCTAGTAGGCACATGCAATTTATTTTCTGATTATTTTAGTTCGGTTTATGACCCACCAGTCACTGCAGATTATTTACCATTCTTTTCTGGCGGTAATTTTATTAGAACACTGCACTCAATAAACATAACTACATACGACGTGTACAGTAAAATTTGTCATTTAGATAGCAACAAGGGTGCTGGGGCTGATGGGATTCCACCATCTTTTATTAAAATGTGTAGAGATGAGTTGTGTGAGCCTTTATCAATCATATTTGCTAATTCTCTTCACTCTGGCGTTTTTCCTACCATATGGAAAGTTGCACATATAGTTCCAATTCACAAAACTGGTGACAAATCTTCCTGTGAAAATTACAGGCCCATTAGTATTTTGTCCTGCATGGCTAAACTCTTTGAATCAGCTGTGTATGACTCACTGTACTATCATCTTAGGTCATCAATCTCGCCTAATCAGCACGGTTTCATGAAAAATAGATCAACCCTTTCTAACCTTTTGCTTTATAAAAATTATTTATGCTGTGCTTTCGGAAAAAGGCAGCAAGTCGATACTATCTACACTGACTTCTCCAAAGCATTCGATAAGGTAAACCATTCGCTGCTTTGCGCCAAGCTCTCACACTACGGCATACATGGTAATTTGCTTCGTTGGGTTGAGTCCTACTTAAGTAGAAGAAGTCAGTTGGTATCGGTCAAAGGTAATGTTTATTCACCAGTCACTGCCACTTCGGGGGTGCCTCAAGGTTCCCATTTAGGTCCATTGTTCTTCATAGTATTTAAAAATGACTTAATAGCGAGATTGAGAAACCCATGTCTGTTATACGCTGACGATCTGAAAATATATTGCGTGGTTAATAGTACTAATGACGCCTTAAGTCTTCAGCAGGATCTTCAAATTGTTCATCAGTGGTGTCAGCTCAACTACATGCATCTAAACTTAAATAAATGTTGTGTGATATCTTTTGCTTGTAAAGTACAAAAAATACTTTTTAATTATAATTTAGATGGCTTCTACCTCGATAGGAAGCATGTTGTTAAGGATCTTGGGGTTATGTTTGACGAAAAGTTAACATTTCACGCACATTATGACTACATTATTAATAAAAGCATCAGTTTACTTGGATTTATACTTAGATTTACGAAGGACTTTAAACATCCTTGTAGTCTCGTTTACCTTTTTATTACTTTGGTTTGCACTATCCTGGAGTACAACTCACCTATTTGGTCGCCTTTTTACGCTGTTTACATAAACAGAATTGAGCAAGTTAAAAAAAAATGTCTCAGGATATTATGCTACAGATATGAGCGTCACCAAGATTTACACTGCTATAGAGATAGGTTAAATAATTATAAGATACTTTCCCTCGAGTCTCGCCGCAAAAGTACTGATCTTTTGTGTCTTCACAAAATTATTCACGGTGCGATAGACTGTCCAACTTTAGTGTCTCTTATTAACTTTAATACTAAGTTTAGGTCGCGACATCCTCATTTAAAAAGTTTCATTTTAAATGTGCACCTGAATAATACGTCATTTTATAACCCCATTGTAAGGATGTGTCGACTATATAATGACTTGCTACCTAAACACAGTTCCAAATTGGATATATTTAATAATAAATTCTTAACTTTTAAGAACGATGTTCAACATATTATGTCTGAATGACTACTAACACTTGTCACATAAACGTAACGTATGTTACACAATAATTTTATTTCTTTCTTTTTAATATTATAATTTTTCACTCTCCTATTTTTACAGATCATGATATATACGCATATTTAGGAATCTAGTTAAGTTTATAATACTATTGCTTATATATGTTTGCCACAAATGTACTAGATTCTGTCATGTGTGATTAAATAAATAAATAAATATATGTTTTTAATTTTGAGGTGAAGGGGTATGTGTGTGCTTAAAGGACTTGGTTTTGAAGTACAAATAATTCACACCCAGGGTGGGTGTGAATTATTTGTTTTGTTTCAAAGGTTTACATTTAGTGAGTAATACGTTGGATAAACGCAGCGGTACCCTAAAGGAGATCCAACATACTGCCAGGCAGAGGTTATCAGGTTTGAATGTAAGGCGCGCACCACTGACAATGACGTTGGATAGAGTATAATTTTTGTCCTATATAAATAAAGTTGTATAAGTTTAAAGACATGAAAATAATTCTTGTCTTTCAGTATTTATCTTTAAATATGAAGTAGAGCTATTTTGTTCAAAGCTCTTTGGATGCTCAGAAATTATAAGCTAAAAATTTGTTGGATTGCTTCAGACTAAAAGTTATTATCAGTTTTAGAGATAATCACAAAGACACTGACACTGAACTGAGGCTCGCTTTGTTGTCCGCCTGTCTGTTTGTCAAGAATCTTTTAAGTACTCGAAACACTTCGAATGCAACAACAACACGTATAAAAATTAGCCTAAACGAAATAAACAGAAGCAATAATTAAACAAATAAAATGACCTTTCACTATTTGCTGAGCAGAATAAATGAGTGGTTTTAACGATAATGACTAATTAAGAGGTGTTGTTTACAAATAATACAAACACGCAATGCTAAATAGTAATTAGCAGTCGTTTTATCGTTATAATAGTTGATCATTCGAAATATTGGTGGTGAAATGTACTTTATGCTTAAAATACTACAATAATTATGACCATTTTCATTACCGGTCATTACTAACAAATTAGAGAAGGGGATAATTATATAATTTAATGTGGATGATCGTAAATTGAATTCTAGTTTATGCTTATAAAGTATTATTAATTTTTTTTAGGTCTAACAGCTTAGTGCTATTATATGGCAAAATGTTTATAGCAATATTAAATTTAATTATCATAATCAGACTCTTTTTAAATCTTTCCCACTGCTGGTCACAATTTAAAATGCACTTAACTGTGGAGATACAGTGGTGCGCGCCATGCGTTTGAATCCATGTTCCTCAACGTAGCAGTCTGTTAGTCTCCTCAAAGCAATCGCTGCCTCTGGAATCCCGAATAAGCTTGACAATATTTCAATAATAATATAATTAAAATCCCCAATTCAAAATTCAATCCATTTTCCGTCACCCGTATTTACTATGTCTATCAAGTTGAGGTTTAATTTACTGCGCGATTCCCGTGACATCAGGATATCCTAGTCAAACATTGATATGTCACGTATGATGGACGAGCATGCTGACGGGACAATAAATTATGTACATGGATGGATGGACAATGGACGGATGTACATTAACACGCATCCGTTTAATATCAGAAATCGAATTTTATCTGAAAACTTAACTGTATTTTGAACGATGTGAGATTAGATTTTGTATTGACGGTATTCTGCTAACTTAATATCACTATCCTCTAATTTGATAAGTAAATAAAGTTCGCGTTGCTTTGACGCATTTGCATGCATTTGGCACTTTGTTCAATTTACGATGTCAGTAGTCGCGTCATCATTCACATAACAGTTGATTTAGGAGAATACCATTTGTGACATAAGTATGGCACTAATCGAAACTGCATTTTGAACAAATTTAATTACGAGAATTGGGCCTGGGTTTTTATATGGGTGATATATGAAGCCTTGGAAGTAGTAGTTTTATATTATTTTTATGTGTAGTAAACTATTTTCTGTCTGGTCATAATCCGTTGCTGTAGCTGGAGCAAGCAACTCCCCTTTGTATAATAGTACATGGCTTTGTTCTTAGGTATATTATTATATATATTTATGTATTACTAGCTGACCCGGCAAACGTTGTTTTGCCAATTTTTTTTTTTTTTTTTGAAAAATAGATGTTGGCCGATTCTCATAGATACCGGATAAGCACAGAAAATTTCATCAAAATCGGTCAAGCCGTTTTGGAGGAGTATGGGAACGAAAACTGTGACACGAGAATTTTATATATTAGATGTACGTATGCATGCGATTGCGTGCATATACGTTTCTATGTGTGAGAACTGCGCCCGTGCGTCTGTTTCTATAATAAAGAAGTGTGCAAAGGGTTTTCTTCCGCTTTGCTTCCCATACTTCCGTGAGAACACTTTAAAAGTCTTCAAATAAAATTGCTTTAATTACGTTGAAAAGAAAAGTAACCTACCATAATAATTTCAGCATTAAGAATAAAAAGTATTCAAGTCTGAAAAATAAACACTCTGTGCTCTTGAGTACGTGAAACGTCTCAAAACGTGTATTACCTTAACTACGTCTACAGGGTGTACAATTACGACCTCCGATGTAATGTGCAATTTGTCTTGGCCAAATGTATCGTGAAGTGAAAAAAGTTTGCGAGTCTTATATAACTTGAAGGCATTCTTCTTCCTCTGAAAATATTCCCTAATTTTTTGTGAAAAGTTAGTAAAGACACACAAAAGGTGCGTAGATAACGAATTTTTCGTCAAAATATTTTTGAACAAAAATAGTGATGAGTTTTAAAGGTACTTTTTGTGTTTATATATATATACATTATTGGTACATGGCAAAGCTAGTACGTGAGTCGGAAGTATAGTAATAGCAAACCGTTGACTGTAAGTGAAAAAAGTACTTCCCACTCTTAAAACGGAGTACGGTTTCCGTATTTCAGAGAGAGATGGGGAGAGTTAGAGTTATGCGGAAAACTTGAGCAAATCTTTTCGCGTTCTGTCTAAAAGGTTGTTTATATGTCTGTCGATATCTGTTTACCTTTGTACAAGAAAAGATATACAAGAAATTTTACGGTTTAATCTGCAAATAGAACTTAGTAATAAATTTAATAGGTAGTTTATTACATCAATGTTCATAAATATTAGTCAGTTATTTTCAAAGTCAAAGAACTTACTTAAGGCTTTTTATGAGATACCGTGAGGCTTAAATGTTAGTCAGAGATTTGTTTCTGAGGTGTTTTAAAAATTATGGAATTAAAGTTATAATGTTTGGAATGGAAAATAATAGATGGTGCCAGATAATACGGGTAGAGTTTACATAACTTTATAATCTCCCCTACCCTTTAATGTATATCAAGAATCCTTTAAGACCATCAGTTCCGTTATGGGTATGTCAATCATTTATGTATCAAAATAAATACCCACATTAACTTTAAGCTTTATCAGTTAGAATACTTGTTACCAGCAAACATAAAATTGCACATTAATAAAACTAAGGCACACAGTGTAGTAAATGAAAATTCAACAATGCAACATAAATGCGTAATAAAAAAAGGGACAATACCGTACTACTTTCAAATTAGTAACAAATGTAACAATAACCAAAATACAATTACTAATAATCCCTGCAACAACCAGATTCTAATGTTATTGAATTCAACAACACAGACAGATAATAAATGTAATAAATTCTTTCGCACCTAAGCAAATACACACTCTGACATAATTCCACCAAAACATTCATGGCTTAATCTGTAAAAAGGAACTATTAGAAATAACTTTAAAGGAAATTAAGAATAAATGTACACCTGACATACTGTGCTTCTCTGAAACCTTTGTCAAATTAGGCACCGAAAAATCTATAAATATTGTAAACTACGAACTTGCATCCTTTTATAGTAGGCAGAATAAAAGAGGTGGTACATGCATATTGGTAAAGAAGGGCATTGCTTTTAAACCTGTTTTGATGAATTTACATCAATTCATCATTTTGAACTCTGTGCTATCAAACTATTAAAAAACAATATTATAATAATTTCCATTTACTCATCTAAATTATTTTCTTGACAAATTAGATTTAATGCTTTATAAATACTTGACTAAAATCCAAAAAATAAAATAATTATTACTGGTGACTTAAATATAAACATGCTTGACCAAAAAAATCAAAATACTATTAAGTTAACGGGTATCATTCAAAAATATAATTTAATTTCACATATAATTAATGCAACTAGGGGTAAATCTTCTCTGGATTTGATTTTAAGCAATATTACCAATGCCCCAGGTTGTCCTAGAATTATGGTTATCTGATCATAACACTGCTCAAATCCTTACATGTCCTGTGGAGCACAAAGAAAAAATCCAGACTATCTTTATATCTTTAAAGAGGTGCTATAGTTCTGAAAATACAATGAAGTTTAAACAATATCTGACTAGCTTACAACACTTGCACCTCTATAAACAAACTGATTTAAATACAGCATTTAACGAATTTTATGATTTCTTTTGTTTGCTTTACTACCTTTGCTTTCCTATTAACAAAGTAAGAATAAATCTAACTGAAAGAATCACTTGGTTATCAAAAGGTCTAAAGTTAAGCAGCAAAAATAAAAGAAAATTGAGATATAAATACTACTCAACTCGCTCAAAAATAGATAAAGAGAACTATTTGAATTATAATAAATTACTAAAAAGATGCATTAATTGTGCTAAAAAAATTGCAATCAGAATTATATAATAAATAGTAAAAATATTTGGAAAGCAACCTGGAAGGTTATGAAAACTGAAACTGACTCTTTTCAGAACCATAATTATATAACAAATATACTAAATGAACAAAACATAGAAACTACAGATCCCCTAGAAATAGCAACTTGTTTTAATAAACACTTTATTTCATCTACTTATCAAATTAATAACACACATCCTAACACACACTTAAAAAATGGGCAGCCACATTCTATTTTCCTATCACCAATAGATGAAACTTATATAACAAAAACCATAATGTCTCTTGCAAACACTACTTCTGAAGGTTATGATTCTGTATGTACCAAGATATTAAAAGCGTGTAGTCATGAACTCAGCCCAATACTTACTTATCTAGTTAATTTGTCACTAGAAACAGGCTGCTTTCCGGAAAAGCTTAAACTATCGGTGGTCAGACCTATGTATATAAAGGTAACAGGAGTAACATGTGCAATTATAGACCAATCACATTACTGCCAGTTATCGCCAAAGTATTTGAAAAGGTTATGCATGATAAATTAACATCCTTTTTTGATAAATATGATATTATAAAAAAAATTCAATATGGTTTTCAAAAAAGTAAATCTACAACAGGTGCGACCTTTGCTTTAGTAAGCAACATATTACAAAACCTTAACGATAAAAAATACACAACAGTTGCTTTCCTAGATATGTCTAAAGCGTTTGACTTTGTTTCTCATAGTCTACTGTTAAAAAAACTAGAAAACAGCGGTATTCGAGGACAAGCCCTAAATTGGCTACAAACTTATCTAGAAAATAGACGCCAATGCGTAGAAATCGCCCAACCCAATGAAAAAGGATCCGTTCAATCATATTGAGAAAATAATAAATTTGGAGTCCCACAAGGGAGCGTGCTTGGTCCCCTTTTGTTTCTGATATATATCAATGATTTACCTGACATTACGCATCATAAAACAATACTATTTGCAGATGACATTTCAATTATATTAACTACTAATAAGGACATGACAATTGCACAGCATGAAACAAACATTAACGATACACTGACACTAGTTATAAATTGGTTGAACAATAATAATTTACAAATTAACATCTCAAAAACAAATTTAATTAATTTCAATAATTTTAAAGACAATCCTCTTAATCTTACTTACAATGGACATACACTATTAAATAATGATAAAGTGACATTTCTTGGTATAATTATTAATAATAAACTCAACTGGAAAGAACATAAATGTAGACTTACGGTCGGTATGGTTTTGGATCATAGATATACCTATATATTAGACATGAGCTCCACACAAAACACGTCACATAACTATGTATCACTATTAGCCAAATCATCAATAGATCAAATATGTTATTGGGACCGGTTGATAACTATAACTACATATATGATCTCCAGATTAATAAGTTAAGCAAGACCTCTCTACCCCTTTTTATCAAAATTACACAAGAAGCAATATGTATAAAATTTTACAGATTTAAATTACTTCATATCCGTTGATTGAATGTTTATTAAGTCTTCTGCACGTAATCAATCAAACTTTGTTAAGGGACCTGAGCTTATTACACTATACTGACAAAAAGCCATAACAGTTGATTGCAATCTCTATCTCATAAAAAAGCCATTTTCCGAAGCAATCGCTGATCGAAACTGCAAATATTAAAAAAAACGATATTATTATCTTTACCCAATTTCGGTAACAATGTTCTTCTTTCATCGGTAGTGATCATAAAAGGCCCAACTTTTACCCAATTTTGACCCTCGTGTCCCTTACTTTGCCGCAACGTTATATCAAGTTATCCAAATTCTGATTTAATGGGTGACGAAATAGGCCTCGTAATTAAGTGGCTGATTATACGGAAGACCCTTCACTCACCTTTGCTTTAATAACTATGAAAATTTTCGGGTAAATTAGTGTCAGATGATGTTATTTAAAGCTAGTACAAGACTGTGGTACTAGCATGAAGACATCAAGAAAGGTCAAAGTTTTATTAAAATGATATAGTCTGTTCTTCATACGGATTGTCACCACCCCATATCATCCCATGGTTGTCGTAAGAGCCGACAGAGAGAGCATATTATGCATAGAACAGCACTGTAAAAGAAGGAAAACCTGATACAAACCCTATACCAACCCGTTTGGCCAGTGTGGTATAGTAGGCCAATTCCTCCTTTCAAAGGACTGTTTAAGGCTGATGATGATGATGAGTCTATTCTTCGTCAAAAATTTTATAAATTGAAATTTTGTTTTATAGTTATGCCTGAAAATTCGCATAAAACATTAATGATACCTCCAGTTTCTATATTCGATCTGTCCATTAATTTAGCTACTAGAGATACATATTTGTTATATTCATATCTATAAGGTAAATCCATAGATACATCGGATATTGAAACTGGTCATAAGACTTTTCTGTCGGTTTTTCAATGCGTCAGTTTTGCGTTCAGTCTTTTTCAATGCGTATACTAATAAGTGGTATTTACAAGGACTGCTTACAAGCTAATTATGTTGCCACATCACATAATATGTAATAAATAGAATTATATATATTCACATCCAGATATCTGGATAATAATATCGTATATTTCTTTTGCTTTTGGATATTGTGTCAAGTTCAACTCTTAAAACTTTAATTTCTAAAATCTTCATCATCATCTTTAGGGAACGTTTATTTTTTTTATTTATAATCTTACGCCTGTATCAGAGGCAGAGTAGGCAGAGGTGTAAATATTACACCCACATTTCGCCATGAATTTTTAGGTCCCATGTAAAAGGGGGCGAGCCTATTGCCATTCCCGGGCACATCACTAGACTCCATCTGCTACTGAGTACACGGAAAAACCCAGTAATACATTTCCCCGACCCGGGAATCGAACCCGGGACCTCCGATCAGCAGTCGCATACGCTATCCACTGGACCAGGGAGGCAGTATGGCCTCATAAAGCTCTTGAATTACGATCTCGGAGATTGGGTCTATCCTACCGGAGCCCTAAGGGACCTCCGTAATGACAGGCCATTTAGGAACCATCTGAAAGTACATACCATTACGACAAAGTCTCTTTTGTGAAGGAATCTTTATGGGCCGTCTAACTATTTAAGATAGCAAAAATACGTAGCAGATGATAATGACTTTCTCGTGACGGTAAAAATATTGAAGCTGAACTTCTATTCCTAAGTTTGGGTGGCCATTTGTGGTGGCTATTTTTAGTACCGTATAGTTTCATGATACACTACAAAAAAAGGCTACGGGCCCGTTTTAGAGTAATACACGAAATTCATAAATAATATAACAATTACATACACATACATACATAACGTCACGCCTTTTATCCCCGAAGGGGTAGGCAGAGGTGTATTTCTACACCCACTTTTCGCCAGATATACTTTAGTCCCACATTTCCAGACTCCGTGCGGCTACTGAGAATTTCGTGACAGAAAAAACCAATAACACTGCCCGACCCAGGAATCGAACCCGGGACCTCCCGAGCCCACGCGCACATTTATGCCGCGAGACCAACGAGGCAGTCGTATAGGGTTTGATGTCGACTTTTCCGTCTCTACGCAAAGATGGTATTTGCATCGTGTTTGCGACTTACGACACCCACGGGAAGATAGGGGGTGGTGACACTTGTATTCTATGCCGTCAACCACACGGCAACCGTCAACCACACGGCAAGTAGACAAAATGCATATAACAATTAGTAAGTCTTAATTTACTTTAATTTAATACTTTATTACCTACTTATAATACTGCTTAGCCCTCCGAAATAAGCATAGACACACGCATAGTCTTTAACTAAGAAAACATGCTAAAAAGAAATGACAAAATACCTCGAGCATGTAAAAAGCGAGTACAACATTCAGTGTTGCCAACCGTTTTAACCAAACTGCCCAAATCAAGTCAATGACTATTGACTATACCCTTTTCGTCCCATGCCCCTAATAACTATAAATTATCATGTCACCGATATGGGATAGCAAGGGAAAACCTTTTGGCACAATGTCGTCCATTTTGTTATACATCAGGCTGAACTGGACTTAAGCCCTCTGTGGCATTTTCGAATAAGGCTCATAAAAAAGGATTGAAAACGTCGATGGTGTTGTGTAAGATTGGATGTATTTATTTAATATTTTTCTTTCGATAAAATGTTTCAATATTACTAAATACCACCATATATTGCATACAATATTTTAGACGTACTTTTCTTTAATTAAAAAATGCATTTTGTCTACTTGGGGTGTCTTAACATAGAAAGGAAGATGTTTATTTTTAATATTGCAACTGTACATTATGTTACGGTCAGCCATCATTGAGAGGTGTAACTTTCTTCAATCTAACATGGTCCATGGTCGTCCCACTGCTGGACACAGACCTGTTCTCATTATCAGAAGAAAATTCTTGTCACAATGAGAATAACTTATCATAATGGACACAGGTCCAGCAATGAGACAGAATATAAAACACGGCTAATGACGATGAAGCTAATAACATCAGAAGAACTTTATGAACCTTTAATAATTATAATATATAGTCAGACTTTCTTAATACACCATAAAAAAAGATGTATCTAATTAATTATAGCCTTAATTTGAAAATATATTCGTCGTGCGCAAAAAACTCATTTTGATCAATTCTGTACGGTAATGCCGCTATAAAGGACACTGTGGAATAATATTCTCGCGTCCAAGGTCACGAGACCTTGAATCCTCGACCTTTTCGTCATCGTGAATCATACAGGGGCTTATGACAGGGCAGTCAATCTTTTTGGCAGTTCATTGTTTACGTTTGATAATAATATACGTTGTTTTTTTGTGTTTACCTTATATTATACTTGCGGACAGCAAGAATTCTCCCAGATTTTTCCTCTTAGAAATTAGCCAGAGGTTTTTGGCATTAAATAACTTTGATAAGTAACTCTAGTTACGTAACACAAAAGTTGATAATGTGAAAAATTTTAGATTGCTTAGATTTTTACTATAATAGACTTGGTCAAACGTAATTTAAATATAGATACATTAGTCCATAACTTTGTTGATATACTGAAGAACTATTGTCAGTCAGTATAATACCTATCATTTGGCAAAACAATTGCCCAGCAAAACTATTGTTTATTGAGGTCTATCATCACTATTCAGCGTTTCGCAGTCTATTGCTGCACGTTAGGCTTCACCAACTTTGAGTCTAAATAACATTGTGGGTCCATAATTATGAAGATTTGTCCTACTATATCAAGCTGGCCAGGTGAGATGGTACAAGGTTTGCTGTCTAGTTCTCCAGCTCTTTACGAAGATACTATAATTTGATTCAGGTATTTTTCGTAGTCGCCTCCTACGCTTACTCACGACAACTTATATTAATTAATCTGTAATAATAATCTGTGTCCTGATGAATCCTGCACTCCAACATCATAGTTACGATAAAGATACGATATACTGTTGAAAAATGGTTGCTACTTAATTTACATTTTCTTTTTTAACCCGGTTATTACCTATAGAGACATTAGCCTTCAGAACTATAGAGGCATTAGCCTTCGCAGCATTGTTGGCAAATTATATGCTATGATACTGATTAAAAGATTATGGATGTAACCGACAAGAAAATGTGGGATGTACAAGCATGATTCCGGAAGCGTATGGGGTGCACGGATCAAGTATTTTCCTTTCAGTGCATAGCCGAGAAATTCTTGGCCAAAGATCAAAAGGTCTATTGCGAATTCGTGGATTTGGAAAAGGCTTACGATAAAGTGGTGAGGAATGAAATGTAGTCGGTACTGTCGGTGTATGGGGTGAACAGCAGCCTCATACGAGCTCTGAAATCCCTTTATGAAGATTCTAGAGCTTGTGTGAAGATAAACAGGTCGTACACTGACTGGTTTACCATCGAGACAGGTGTTAGACAGGGATGTGTAGCGTCGCCGTGACAGTTGTTTGCAAGATTTGAAACATAGTGACTGTGGATTAAGGATTAATGAGTTACGTTTACCGTAAGTATTTAACGGGTATTAATTTCACTTACAAACTTATTTATGGTATAAGTACCTCTGCTGGTCTCCGGCGTTTCAACCAACTTACAAGTGTTGTGGTCTCAAAGGCAAATTAACCGTTTAATAAACTTGTATAAAGTATACAAATAGCGAAAGTATACATTCGATTATGAATAAAACCATTTATAATCATGAGAAAACAACATACTGTAGTTCAGTCATCCTGTGGCCATGGCTGATATTACCTATGCTGTAACGTCGGCACGAGTATAAAGTATCATCCTACAGACGTCCACTATAGAGCAGGTCTCCACAGAGACCGATCTCTAGTAAGTATAAGGTAGTTCAGTTTTTGAACAATTACTCAATATACATCAATTACATTAATAATTAATAAATACCGTAATTAACAATGTTTATAGTTTCCTACATTTACCACAAAATCCCAGACATAGAAGAGACAATAACCAGTACCACTGGACCTACCCTAATCTTCCAATCCAACTAAATTATCTCAGTCAATTACACCCGCTAACTATCCTTAACTACAGTTAAACTTGGCAACTACCTTAAACTGCAGTTAGGTTTCACCTTCGGCACCCTTTGAAGATTTAAACGGTACTTACGTGTTTTGTTAAGAGTCGATTAAGGACAAATTGTTTAGTTCAACTATAGCGTTCGTAAACCTAGTAAGTATACTATTTCTGTGTGCATGAGTGTAAAAGGGAATCTGTGCCGGATTAAGTATATAGTAAGTGGTTTATAAACTATCGTTTTGTGTACTTTTACCCAAAATTAAACATACAATAATAATATAAATTCTTGAATAATAATATAGCACTAACCCTGTTTAGATAATAATAAATGTAGCTTTTCTTTGTTTATGTGTGAAACAATCGTTTAAAACGTATTATTATTCGTATACAAAAATTATATAATTTTTATCTGTTATAAACACACGTACACGCATTTAGTGTAGTTCTACCAATATTTCATAGATACTATGTCAAATGTTCAAACTAACAAAAATGAACTCTTTGATTTTGTTGGCAAATAGCTAATCAGTATCACTAAAATGGCTATAAAATATTCCTTATATTTTCCAAAAATATCTAATATTAACCAGCCTAAAAGTAAGTAAAGCGAAATAAATTCAAAATTCTCAGTAGCAGCACGGAGTCTGGAAATGTGCCCGGTACGGCAGTAGGCTCGCCCCTTATTACGTGGACCTCTAAAATTCATGGCGAAAAGTGGGTGTAGAAATACACCTCTGCCTACCCCTTCGGGGATAAAAGGCGTGACGATATGTATGTATGTATGTATGTATGTAATTCAAAACATTTCCCAGTACTTAATAAACTAACAAACGTTGTTACCGTTATAAATCTAAACAGAGTGGCGTGACTATTACGGTAGACCAAAGCGTATGGAGTGTGTCTTGGAGTCCGTGTTTAACTTTAATGACATTTGTAATACGTACTTTGTATTTGTGACGTCTTGAGAACCCGAGATTAAAATCGATAGATTTGCCCATGCCATATGGCTCACGAAAACTTGACATCGTTGAGAAGAGTGAGCTCTCTTTTCCCTACTCGAGCTCTCTTTTGACTACAGCGCACGCTTTATGAAATGCGTACCGAGTACTGCGCGCACATTGTCAGATTGACTTACCACGGAATTCAATATTCGATCTATAGATAGATCTGTAGATTTTAGATTCGCTTTTGACATAAGCTCTATACAAAATATTTCAAACACTAATCTCGAATCTCAAAATCCATGTATGGATCGAATATTGAAAATTGCCGTTAAACGTAGACACGTTTTTGAAGCACAGCACTGTCTTATAATGGATTTAAACCTTACTTATATAAGCAAGTTTTATGAAATTCCTCTTAAATGAGCCGCACATTACCGTGAATTTCCGCGTAGAACACGTGTAAAAGACAATGTTTTTCATTTCATTTTTGCTATGGCCCAGCGAGATCGCCGTTTCGAATAACAGTCATGGCAAAACTGTGCTGTGGCTACGATTTTTCAGGTACTTGTGCATTTGACGAAATGTGAAGCTGTGTGATAGCCAACAGAATGACAGAATCGCAATCCTTGCTTTTGTGTTATTGTATTTGTTATTATTGTCACAACGCTGCTCCACTCTGCCCCTGTGAACAAGCCTCTTTAGCAATGTCTGTCTGTTTATAGACTGTACCAGGTTTACGTTGGATAATCTAATTTATTCTGTTGTCGAGCCATTGTGACCTTGAGACGAAGGCTTTTACTTGTTGTATGTCCTCAAATAGGTCTACCTAGACGGACTAGTGCGACCTACAATTTGCGAGGTGTTTTAATTCCTGCGTTATTTGGGTGAGCCGCTTGCTTTCTACAGATTGTCTGCAAACTTTCAACTAAATAGGTAATCCTTTAATTTTTTTCAGAAATAACGCCTGGCCTTGGATTAAATTGTAGGTGACTTTACATACTATATACAAACAATGACGAAAAATATCTCAGAGCTTGTGAATTATATAAATGTTTGCGACATGGGTAGATGGAACCAATAATACTCGGTAGTGGAAAACAGCAAGTCATAAATATTGCAAAAGGAAAAGCAACGCCCGATTGGTGAAATAAAATGAACACGACAGCTCATAATAGTGTGCTGACAAGGGGAGAATGAGGCAATTTGTGAATATCAGTACGTAAACATATTTTTGTAGATTTGCAATAAGTACTTAAGAGACCTACCACTATAATTTTAAGGACGATACGATATTTTTGTTATATCCAATAAACATATCAATAAAATTGACACCTGATTAGTACAGTATGCTAAATTGATGAAGCCCAGCTTATTTTCGTGTAGGGCCACGCGAAAACATAACATAACCTATTAAATTACTCGAGCGGGCGAGAATTAATTCGGTCAATCGTTCAGAGATGTATTGTTCTTTCAACCACTTCGTGAATGGAAAATGCTTCTCTCGGTTTTCAGTTATTCGACCAGTTGTATTTAGATTTCCGGTACAAGACTGAAAAAATTAAATCGGAATAAATAACACGCATACATACATACATAGTCTCACGCCTGTTTCCCGGAGGATTAGGCAGAGACTACGAAACGCCATTTGCAACGATCCTATAAATAACATGCATTACTTTAGTAACATATTACAATCTATGAGATCTTTAATTACAACAGAAATAAGATTTTCTACAAGATTTAGCAATTAACAGTGAACGGAAGAGGCTTAAATTGTGGCAACGGTTTTAAATTTACAATAATTGTACATGTACCTATTCAAAGTCAAAGTCAATGCTAATGAACAGCAAAAATGAAGTTGATTACCATTTACATTTATAGCCACGTTCGCAATGCAAGCGCATAGAACGACGAGAAAGAACGGGCATAAAACTCATCGCCACTCTATTTCATCGCTTATAATATTAATATAATTAAGAAATGTTTTAGGGTTCATAGGGTGCATAGGGTTCACCTGCAAGTGGTGCACCTGCCGATCAACGGACGAGGCTCTGGCAAACAAACTATTCCGATAAGCGGCAATAGGCTCGCCACCTATTACGTGGGATCAAAACACTGGCGAAAAGTGGGCGTTTAATATGCCTCTGCCTACCCCTTCGGGGAAACAGGCATGAGACTATGTATGTATGTATGTTTTACTTTTATAACGTCATTATTAAATCGTGGTGGATTGAATAATAACCTCATAAAGATAAAACCATTTTCAAAGCTATAAAACTCGTAATACACAAATTTAACAGCCACATACAAAAATTGCATTATTTTAATGCCTCAGCCCTGATTAATAAAACGTAATTGACAAAACTAATGAAAACACGTACTCGTGCTATAATTATATAATGTCATTTGATTCGCAATTACGTTGTGCGATCATTATATTGGTTAAATAAAGTTTTAACAGGTCTACGGAGATATTCTCGCGACAATATTAAACTAACTGAGCAAGTTTGATAAGGGTAAAAATCTAATTTGTGGCCCAAGTTGGTAGTGATTTTACATTACAAGCTTTTATGTACTTCTCCTGCCCCGGTGTCTGTATGAAATCTTGCAAGATAAATTAGACACTTTTCCTAGTTTTCTTTTGAACCGAAATGTTGCAATCATGTGTATGTCTTGTGACAATACCATATTATTATATCATGGAGCAGATCTGATGATGGAGCTGGAAGGTGGCCATAGGCACTCTGCAATATACCGCTTCAACCCCATCGAGTTTGGTCCTGGTTTGATTCGTATTGACGAGTCTCTCTTAAGATCAAGCAGCGCGTATATTCTTGTTATACCTGACTGATCATGCTTTGGTTCAAATGGCGTCAATAGCTTAGTTGTACCAATAACCGATTTTTCAATCACTATTAATATTATTTTTGTGATGTTGTTGTAAGCAGCGATATCCTAGTGGAGAGACCAACTGTCGATGCAAAACAATTCTCAGATTGAAAGAGAATTCAGACCAGTGATGAAGGTACGTATTAAATGGTGAATCATTTTTAGCTAAACAGTGTAGGAAAATATTGTGAGGAAGCCAGCATGGCTAAGAGTTGTCTGCCATCCCGCACTTGGCCAGTGCTCATCAGTGGTACAGTTTATACACTGGGGTGATAATGTTGATTTTTTTGCTAAAATAAATCTTATTTTGTTCATATACGGCGGCTGCAACGTAGTAATATGTAAAAGTATATGTGTAGAAGACTTCCTACTAACAGGACTGCGAAATATTACATCCGTAGCTAAGTCCTGCGCCAATTTGTCCGTTAGGTAAGTAGATCTGAAAAAGTTTACTTATAATACTCTAGTAATTAAATAAGTCTCCTGTGCCTTGGGACGCGCGATGCTCAGGGTAAAGACAATTCTGCCATTGTATCGTGGTAACGTCTTTTATACACCATGTACTAGTACAGTGTTTTGCCGAAAAGTATGTACTTACAACATGATATAGAAGCATTTATTTTGCAAAATATAGTTTGAGGTATTTGGAGTATTTTTAATTAAGCATTTGCTTCAAAACCAACATAACACACTGCACTTCAACGTGACCTGTACAACAGTCAAGCTAGTTTGTAGGTAACAAACAGAGAGTACATCGACCAATCACATAGGATTTATTGCAAGCGCGAGAGATGTTTTAAAACAAAATGCCATCTTTTGGAAGCGTGTCCTTAACAATATCAGCATTACCTGCATAGCTATGCTGACCTTTTGTGCTGGATGTAAGCCAGTCGTGTATTCAAAGCTTTTTCTCTAAGCCACTAAAGCCTACTTGACATTGGGCATGCGTATTCTTCGTTCGTGTACTCAGCGTGTGCTCGGCGTCCGTTAGGCGTGCATCTGGCGTCCATTTAGCATGCGCCCGGCGTTCACTTTGTACTACAGAGTGAAGGCCGAGCGCCCGCTCGAGGAACACGCAGCCCCTCACAGTGGGCATGCGTGGTCACCCAAAACACTTCAAATCACATTGCCATATCCACCTTTCGTTCATTTTCCTACATCTATACGAGAGTGAGCTTAGAGAGCGTGCTCATAGGGGCGTATAGTTTAATATCCGCTAGTGACCACCGGTCGACTCCTTGCTCGCTAGTCTATGCAAACAGATACAGGAAAAATGTTCAGCTATGTTATACTAGTGTGAATGTAGACATATAGATAGATATTATTCGCCTACCCCTTCGGGGATAAAAGGCGTAAGTTTAAAGATTAGTTTTTTGTGTGCCACTAAAAGTGCGGAAAACATACATACATACATAATCTCACGCAGGAAAGTCCTCGTTGGGGTAGGCAGAGACAACAGACCGCCACTTGCTTCTATTCTTACAAACCTCACGCGCTTCCTCTACATTAATTACTCTTTTCATACATGCTCGGTGGTTGCGGGTGCTTCGGACCTTGCTGTTTTAAAACGTCCCCAATATGGTTGACGAATGCGGAATACAGGAATTGAATAAAGAACTTAAAATTACTTAGTAGAACATGGATGGTGTTGTCGTAATTGGGTAGACAATCTAGGACGTATTAAATTATTTAATTATGGAGATATAGGTGACTAGTTTTAATAAGGTGATGGTACAAATATATTGAAGCAAACAATGGTGTACAAACAGGTGTCATTAATACTGGAAGTAGCGAAATTTTGAATTTATCCCGAAGGTTAAGGCTCCAAGAAATGAAGAAACTTCTGGCCAATTTCACGGCTGTTTGTTTTAATTAAATTAAATTGTTAGATGTTCCGTAATTATCATAAATTTCGATACAATTTTAATTTGTCTGGAAGATAAGCTTATCTGGAGGAGATGAAACTGCGCTTTAGTCTCGCGATATCCATATACTTTATCAAATTACACTATTTGACCAGATATTTATATTTGTACGGAAAGATATCTATTAACCTTTAACCCCTTGAGTGTCCTACGGTGACGGTGGGCCCGTAAGAGAAATAGGCCGGTAGTGTCCTACGGGCACGGTGTGTGTGGTTTTGTGTGAATTTCACTCCGGTGTTGCGTGATTGGTTACAATAATAAAAACGTACATTGACTAGTTACAGATTAAACAACATAATACCATAAATTTTTACCATATTTCCAAGCTTGCAACCGAAAAAAATAATAAAATTCCTGAGTTCGGAGCTCAGTTTTCTCCATGCCGCCATATTGCGCTGTGGCGATCAACTAAGTTGAATTTGTGGTTTTTCAAAAATATATTCTCAACGCAAACGCTAAGTGATTGTATTAGTATTATATATCAAATTATTGACAATTTAGTGAAGTATATGTTTTAAATATTTTTAGCCAGGTATAAAAACATTTACAAAAAAACTGTTAGTAATTTTTATGATGCAATTATGGGGCATTCGTTGGCCGCTAGCCGTCCTCCATATTTTAAATGATTATAATATATGTAAGTATTTATCAATTACTTTCCTAAATATAGATAAGTTTCTCACAAAGTTGTCTTAGAATCCATTGTTGATAAGACTTTTTGTATTCTTTTTGCGATAAATAGGTATAAATATGTTTCGTGAGTGAGAAATGTTTTCCGTCGGATCGTCAAACTGGCGCAAATTTTTCGCTGCAATGAATAAATGGTTATTGTAAAGTGATATCGTTGACCTGTGCTAAATTAATGTATATAACCGTCGCGTCGTCTAACCGTGTCAATATTAGTGCAGTGAGAAAGTGAATTTCGTGAATAATTTATGTGTACTGTAGAAAAATGTTTCATTATGGTGTAAGAAAAAACAAAGTGACCTGCATTTATCAATTTTTTTCGACATGAAAAGGTTAAAGCTAAGGTATTTTAATATAATTCTCATATAGAGTAACTTCTGAACTGAATACGGTTTAAAATTTACGTCATATAATTACACAAAACGCGAGAAAATTAAAGTTTTATAACCTAAGATCTTATAAACATTACATCCTCAAAATGTCTGGACACTACCGGAGAAAATGCGTTTTGGAGCAGGGCATACGAGGGTTTAAATATGGACGTGTAGCCTCACCGGCTCCGGATGAATGTTAGTTTCTAAGTTTTGTGAACTTTCTCTTACTCAACATACCTGAGCTGCTCAGTAGCTTCAGATATAGTAACGAAACGATCAGTATAGGACGAGGTTGTGTCATTCGATGAAAAACACGTGAGTAATCTTTATTTAAAAATCACCTGTAGCCTGTACGTCTACACGTCCTTATCTATGGTATAAAATTTATACAATAAATGATATGGTAACAGTGGATGACCAGCCACTACCACTCATAACAAGGACAGGAAAAGCATGTAGACTTTGTCCTGAAAAGAAGCATAGAATAACAACCCACATTTTTTTTATATAATAATAGGCGGCAAACGAGCAGACGGATCGCCTGATGGTAAGCAATTACCGCCGCCCATGGACACAAGCAACACCACAGGAGTCACAAGTACGTTGCTGCTCCTTGGGGTTGGGAAAAAGGATAGGATGAGGAGTGGGATGAGGGAGAAGGAATAGGGGATAGGGCTCACCGGGACTCTCACTCACTGAACGAAATGCAACAGTTTAGGTACTGTTAGTCTACGTCTATTTTCTGTGAGAGGGTAGTACTTCCCCGGTCGAGCCGGCCCATTCATGCTGAAATCAGCAAGGCTCTACTACCGTGATGTCGCAGCCAGTGTGCTTACAATGTCCTCGTTTTTAGTGAAAAGACTGTCAACAATTAAGCAAGAAGTTTAATATTGTTTTTTTTTATATTATCTTAATTGTTTATACATAAAACTACCCAAAGACTGTTCCGATGTTTTGATACAAAGTCAGTGTCCAGATATTTACTTAAAACGTAGGTTATATGGTAACGTATTTTTACTGTAACCAACCCATACTTCAAGTTACATATAGTACTGAAGCTCTTTTGCATTTTTCATTCATCATCAGCATTAAACAGTCCACTGCTGGACTAGGACTCTCCTTTGAAAGGAAGAATTGGCCTACTATACCGCGCTGGCCAATCGGGTTGGTATAGGGTTTGTATCAAATTTTCCTTCTCTTACAGGGCTGTTCTCTGCATAGTATGCTCCCTCTGTCGGCTGTTACGACACCCATGGGACGATATGGGGTAACATTCCGTATTCTTAATCCGTCACTAAAAATAACCGTCACCGGAAATTCAAAATAGATTTGTAATATTTTCCTACTTTAAGCTAGATATCTATACTCCATTCTCCTATATAACACGCGCCTACATCAATCTCAAATCATATCAAGCCTAACTGGGACATCTGGTGATTAGTATCCGTCCACCAGCCTTACTCGAGTCGCTAGGAAAAAGATTCCACTGAAACCTTCGCTGAATAATACTCTCTACGTTATACACATCACGTTACATCAAGTAATGCTCTTTTAAAACTACACCAGTCGCAAATTTTTAACCCTATCTCCATTCTACAAAGTTGAATTTTCAATGTCAAGAAGACACCGTAAGATTCAAACGTAAAGAATAGAAAATTGGATCTTAAAGTTTGATGGTGTAGGTTTATTATCCCTTGTGCAGATATAGGGTGTCAATGTCTTGGAAATGCAAAAGGAATGGTGATATCTACTTGTCGCAAATAGATACAATCTGTAAAACTGTATAATGTTAGAGAAAAGTTTGTTTTAGTTATGACCATGAAATTATTATTGTTTTTTCTTTGTGAAAGGTCAGGTATAATTTCAATGACTACGAAGGCTGCTGTTTCTCATTATGCTATAAATAACTTGAAAGTATGCACATTTTATTCCATAGTATGTTGTACCTTACATTACATTCGGCACATGTGACCTATTTTCTCCAAATTGGGTTAATTATGTTAAGATTGACTGAAAGTGAGGATGAACTTATGACGTGACTGGATAGACTCTCAATACAGTAATAATAACTTGGTGGCGTAGCAGGACTGTAACCGACTGCCACGTCGAAGCTCGCGGGTTTGATGCCGCGCAAGTCCAAGATGTGGGTGCGTAAACATATTTGTTTGCCTTGATCTTGGTGTAATAGGCTAGTTGACAAAAAAAATTATAAGTCCGTCCTTTAGATTATTCAAAAATAAGTGATATGTATTTTTTTATTTGTAAATTAAACCAAAAATTACCAAGATACAGCTCATTAAAGTTACGTATAACGTCACGCCGTGCTGTATTTTTTCGCACTAGGTGACGTCACACGTAACTTTAATGGGCTATATCTTTGTTATTTTTTATTTAATCGAAAAACGAAAAAATACGCGTCCAATATTTTTTTATAATCTAAAATACGGGCTAAATAAAATGTAATTATTTTGACCCTGGAAACTACCCTATTGCAATAACATACTAAATACAGCGACATAAATTGAATGGTGCAGCAGCAAAAACGGCCATCAGCTTCAGTACAAAAAGGCTACTAATGTGATCCTCCTCCCTCCTCACTTCGTGTTCCTCATTACTGAGGGTCGTGATTCCCCCGATGGGAGATCAGTTTTTCTTTTATGATGCTCCTCCATCTGTGTTCTGTCCTTGGCGACGTGAAGAGCATCATGCAGCTTGGTGTTCAGCGTTGAGCGTATTTTCTCAGACCATCTTATTGGGCTGCGACCTCTCGGCCGCCTGCCATCGAGTTTGCCAGTGGCCATTAGCTGCTCGAGGTTATGGCCATCTTTCCGAGAAATGTGGCCAAAGAACTCCAAGATTCTTCGCAAGCAGATGGTGGAGAGCCTGGAGCTGGCAATGCGCCACCATTTGAATGTCCAATCATGTTTTAAATGATCATACACCGGTGACAGCGAATATATCAACCGTGTAGTGGAAGCCCGTCACCTTATGTAAAGTTATTTTACAACATTTATAAATATCTTATTGCTCCTTAATTAAAAAAAAAAAGAAAAGAAAAGAAATATTTTATTTGTATCTCCATAATAACCCTTAAATCTAAACATTTAGAGTACAAATTGAGTAGAGTACAAATAGGAACCTGCGTCAGCTATTGTTGCAGATGAATTGCAACGCTGATATTCTCGCAGGACCAGAGGATATAATTTTAATAATTATATGTATAATAATAATAATAATCATCATCTTTATTGCACCAAAGAAATTTACAATAATGAACCTTAACAAAATGTCAGATAGTACAATTGGTGGCCTAATCACTATTAAGTAATCTCTTACAGGCAACCTAACTTGGATGGATAAGATAAACACGAATTCAGAAAAAGGGTAGTTTGGCGATCATTATTTATAAAGATTAATAATACAAATATTTACATAGATAGATAACTATATATATACCTAAATAACTATGTACATACATAAATAAGAAATAAATAATTATTAAATACATAAATATTAATATTAATGATACAAAAATTATTAGTACTAAATAAATGAAAGGAAATAGAAAAATGATAATTACAAGAGTAATAAGATTAAAGAGTCAAGTAGTAATCTTTGAGTAATTTCTTGAATGAAGTAAGCGTTTGCGCTTGTTTAATAGACATCGGCAATGCATTCCACAAGCGTGCAGCTTGGACAGTAAATGATTTATCGTAGAAACTACTGGAATGCATTGGTATTGCCAGTCTCAAATTCACCGATGACCTCAGAGATCTAGAATGCGTATCAGAAAGGAACTTGAAGCGTTCCTTTAAGTAATGGGGAGTAGAAGGGTTAAAGAGAATATTATAAAGTAAAGAAAGTATGTGAGTATTGCGTCGAAGGCAAATTGGGAGCCACTTGAGCAAGTTGCGGAATTGAGAAACGTGATCATATTTGCGCAATCCAAATATGAATCTAATACATAAATTTTGAAGTCGCTCAAGCTTATCAAGTTGCTCCTCCGTGAGATCTAGATAGCTGACATCGGCATGGTCAAGGATAGGTAGAAGAAGAGAATTTGCAGGCGCAATCTTAGTGGCAATTGGCAGAAAGTTTCACAATCTTCGCAACGTCCCAGCCGCAGAAAACAATTTTCTACTTACTTCCCTGATTTGAAGGCCCCAGGATAAAGTTTTATCAATATAGACTCCCAAATCCTTCACACAATCACTTATAGGTAAAGGAATACCATTAAAGTTAACTTGGGGTAAACAAGTCCGTTCAACACCCGCAATCGACCTGGGACTACCAACAACAATAATTTGCGTTTTTGTAGGGTTGATTTGGAGACTAAATCTGACGCTCCATTCAGCTATACGATCCAAATCCGAATTTATTATACGAATTGCTTCAGACAACTCATGGACAGGAGCTTGAGTGTATATTTGGAGATCATCTGCATAAAGGTGGTAGGATGACTGAAGTTGATAGGAAATAGAATTTATAAAAATTGAGAAAAGTAAGGTGAATAGAACGCCACCCTGTGGAACACCGACTGTAGACGTACACCAAGAAGACAAAGAGTCTTCAATCCGTATACGCTGTCGGCGACCAAACAGGTAACTGTGAAACCAATCAATCACTGGTGGAGATATGTTAATAGAGCGCAATATACCAAGCAGAAAATGGAAATCAATAGTATTGAAGGCATTGCTAAAATCAAGTAGGCAAAGGACAGTCACGTTGCCATTTTCCATACCGAGCCTGAAGTCGTCGGTAATGTTGATCAGTGCCGTAACAGTGCTGTGACTTGGACGGAAACCGGATTGGAGTGGATTAAAAAGAAGGTTCTTATTGAGGAATGTGCTAAGTTGGACATGGACAAGGCGCTCAAGCACTTTAGAAAGGAATGGTAGGATGGAGATTGGCTGGTACTCAGAAAAGGAAGACGGTTCAGGTTTTTTAGGTAAAGGAATAATTTGGGCGTCTTTCCATATGGTGGGAAAAACGCCCCCGGATAAGGAATAATTAAAAATATGACAAAGGATGGGAAAGATTTCATCTAATATGGGAAGGATCATTTTCCGATTGATACAATCATTACCGACTGCGTTAGAGGCAATGGATAATACGCTCTTTTTAACATCATACGCAGATAGTTGATTAAAAACGAATGATGGAAAATTTGGGGTTGGAAGCAATGAAAGATCATGTAAAGTATTAGCTTTGGTTGTCTGATCAAATTTAGACGAAGTAGTGAAATGACGATTTAATGAATTAATATCAATTTTATCAGAGACAGGATCATAAGAAGATTTCCCAACTCTCAAAGTTTTTAGAAATTTCCAGACCTTAGCTGGATCTTCATTCTCAACAGAACTATGGATGTATTGGCGTTGTGCTTTCCTACACACCTTTTTACAGTGATTTCTGATTGCAATGTAGCTGTCCCAATTGCGAGAAGTAGGTCGACATTTATATTTAGTTTTAGATACAGCTTTCTTAGACAACAGTTCTTTAATTTCAGTGGTTAGCCAAGGTGACGGTAATTGTCTGACTCTAATCGCACGGACTGGTGCATGGACATCGTATAGACGAATAATAGCGTTAGTGAACAATTTAACTTTCTCGTCAATGGTCTCTGAGCTCTGTAGAGGACTCCAGTCGATCATACTTGCATCTCTGCGAAGATTTTCTACATTCATGCCACAAAAATTACGCTGCAGAAGAATTTTAGTCTTTGTCTTGGGAAGACGAAGTTTATAGCAGAGAAAGATAAGGTCATGATAGGAAAAAGCATCAGCTGAAAACTGCCCATGCTTGGCGACTAGAGAAGGTGAGGAGCATAAGGTCAAGAAGAGAAGGAGTGGAATTGGGAAAATTATGTGTAGCATTTAAAGGGAGGATGGATAGATTACAAGATTCGACAATACTACACAAGGAAGATGAGCGCGAATCCTTTTTCAACAAACAAGTATTGAAATCACCCATGACTATGGTATGACTGTAAGTAGGAGCTAGATTTTCTAAGATGCGTTCGAAAGAAGAGAAGTAATTTATACGACAATTAGGGGAATAAAAAACACCAAGCAGAACCTTGGTATAGGCCAGATCTAGTTCCACGAAGAGATGTTCGCCGGCATTGAGTGGTGGAGGTTGTGATGACATATTAACAACATTGAAAGGAATGTGAGTACGGAGATAAATGGCAACATCACTACCACCGCTCCCGGTTCGATCATTTCTTATGAGTCGGAAATTAGGAAGAGAGTAAGACACAGACGATAGGCAAGGTTTTAACCAAGATTCCGAAACAAGAATGGCATGGATATTCTTACAGTCAAAAGTGGTCAGCATATCCTGGAAATGGGCCGGAATACTCTGAGCATTTATATGAACGACATTAAAGTTCCCAGGTACATCGGCAAACTCGCACTGCAACGTTTCAGCAAGAGAAGGAATGCTTTCAAAACTACTGTTATGACTACTCATAGAAAAAAAACTATCGTTATCGCTACTTAGTAACTGGTCTGACATAATATATAAAAATAAATAAATAAAATAATAAGATAATAAAATAAAATTTGAGTGATTAAATTAGTTTGTCTAATCTTATCCACCTACCAATTCAGTGCTGACAAATAATAGAACAAAAAAATTATACAAATTGCGATTGTTGACAAAAACAAACATAATAAAAAAAAAGTATAACAAAGAAAAAAATGGGAGTTAAAGTTTAAACATCTAATTATTATGCGCTTTCGAAAATAAATAGGTAATTGTAGAATGCAACATCCGGGCTTTGTCTTTAGTACAGCGTAAATATTCAGAGATAAATATTACATAGATTATAAGTATCAATAATTATTAAGGAACCAATAAATACATTTATGCTAAAAGGGGGAGAAAATAATAAATAAATATGCAAATAAGTAAATAAATATTTACATGGATTAAGAAAGAATATTAAATGAAGAGTAAAGACTTATTTATAATTCACGGCTCAGTATCTAAACGTTTCCAACTATAGAAAACGAAACGCAGGTTTGACGTTGACAGATGTCAAGTGTCATGAACTCGTGAAGTTGAAAATAGTGAAATGCTAAATTATTAAATTATAGATAGAAGGTGGCATAATATTTATCAGAGAAGTTGATTAGTAAGGAAGTCGAAGTCAAAAGCTATGAATTAGGAGGTATTAAGGATTAGTGCTATTGAAGATAGGGTACAAGTGTAAAATACATAACATATAAAGTAAACAAACCACGGATGCCGCAACTACTGCCAAATTAGAACTATGTGATGCATGCTACCTATTTCTTCGTGGCAGCTACTCGTTTTGTCTTCCCAGCCGCAGGTTTCTCAGCAATCGGCGTCTTTTGAGTACCCGCCTTAATCCGGTTGAGTTCGCCAAGAGTAGAAAGGCGATGCTGTAATCCGTCGGAGTCCAATACAAAAATATGGCCCTCTCGAGTCCAACACTTTGTGACTCCAAATCGGTGCCTTGCTGCCATGAATGTATCATGCCGTGCCTTTGTAAGAAATTCAGACAGGGTTTTGCCGCTACCTTTCAGTTTGGTCTTGGAGAACCAAACCTTATCACGAATTGCTGCCTGATGGAATTTCACTATAATTGGTCTCGGCTTATTTGAACCTGACTGACGATCCATCCGGTGACTCCGCTTGATGTCATCCTTACTGACCTCAGTAAGACGGAGATTGTTAATTACTTCAATGACCAGCTGAACAGGATCTTCATGTTTATGTTCAGCAACACCATGGATCAGAAGCATTTTTCGGCGACTGCGCATCTCGATGCTGTCCACTTCGTGCGCCAGCAACTCAATCTGACGTCGGAAAGCTCCAATGGTTTCTACCACGAATGCCCGGAAAGATGAAAACTCGGTTGCCAGACTCGTTACGCTGGGTGCATTGTTAGGCTATTTGGCACTTTTCTTCAGTTCTGCCTCAAAGTTCGCCATACGCTCCTCGATGCCAGCCATAGTGGTGGAAATGGATGATTTGATTGCCTCGACGCTGTCCATAACAATTCAGTGATAGTGCAATTTGTAAAATAGATTGTGAAGCAGGAATTAACACTAAAACTGGTTGGTATTTAAGTTAGCATATAAATATTTACATTAATTATTCAGAGATTATTTGATTTACTATATTTAATTAATTTAAAATATAGAGAGAAAATTGTTTGGTGTTGTTGATCTGACTACCCTCATAATATGGACCATGTCAACTTTGTATATACTTAAATAATAATTATTATTAATTAAATACTATTTAAAATATATACGACACTATAATATATACACATACATTTTATATTATATTATTATGTAAATAAAAATAAAAAATATTAATACTAAAGACTTTTGGTTGACATGTGTTGTGTATCAGACTGGCAATCTTAACAAATTTATAGCGCGTTTCCGAACGCTTTCGGTCTATTGTCACTACTTGAGTGATTGTTCCGTCAAAAGTGTCAGCTGTCACGCAAGATACCATTGCGTTAGCCGGCTGAAGCCGGTACCTAGTAATCAAAACATCAATAAAATAAAAACAAGGCAACGCTGCGCTGGCGCTGTTGAGTGTACTACGTAATAACAGATAGTAATAAACAAGACAAGAAACTGAGTAACGTTGACAGCCATATGAAATTCCTTCCACATAATGAGTGGCATACAGGTAGGTGGTTATACTAAAGTCGATTTTTGTTTGTTTAATAAAATTTGCCTATACTTATTTTTAAAAGAATATACCGATTTCATGCTACGTGTAGGCGGTGGGAGGTCATTCCATATTTTGGCTGCCGAAAATTTCGAATGAGGCTGATTTGTGTTTTAAAACAACCAACAGATAAGATGCGGTTCTTGTGCTGTATTGGTTTACATCCCTGGACCATGTCAACTTTTTATAAAGGTAATTTGGCTTTTGATATTTAGCTATTCCAAAGAGTAAGGTTGCCAAATGTAAATGTCTACGCGCAGCCATCTTCAAGGGGTTCCCACTATTTAGGAATGGAGTGACATGTGTAATTGCTTCTCTTTACTTAATTTTATATCACCAGCACATAGAATTGATTGGTGATGAATATATGTACTATTATATTAACAGATACTAAGAATGCTAAGAACAGGCAAAGTGGCTGGCAACGGCTGGACACGAAAATCCGAAAAGCCAGGCTCATGATGAAGAACAGGCATACGACAAAAATCAATAACAAACATTAAGCGGTTAATCTGCATTATCTCTAAGAATTACAAAATTCTAATCAACTACTAATAACTACAATAATGTGTTAGTAACGAACAACAGCCTTTCTTTCTTTCTAACAACAGTTTTGGAAGATGGTATTTAGCTTTACAGGAACTAATTGCCTGGAAATACAATATCAAAGAGCGTTATGTGTTCGAGTATCAACAGATTATCCTTTCAAAAGATGACCAATAGTAAATGGCACGGAACCCGTAGGGTGTAAATCCGCCTCTCACTTCGCTGGATTCTTATTGAAGCTCACTGACCCAGCCTCATTACGTCATAATATATCGAGATGCCCTTACTCTAAAGAATATGTTAAGTTGTTTGTGGAAACTACAGGGCTAGTTAGAAGGGGAAAAAAATGGGTGAATACCCGTTGGTGATACTTGGGAGACGCGTGTGTCAGATTCAGGAAAGCTCCCTAGTGTAGAGAACGTTTTGATAAATAAAAGAGACAACTATCAAATCATGCTTTCTTTATTCAGTTTGTCACAAGGATATATCTTTAGCTTACGCCGTGATTATATATTAACATATATTTAGAGCCCAGTTCGCAAAGCAAAGGCATAGAACCGAGAGAAAGAACGGGCAATAAAACTCTTGGCCATTCTTTTCAATAGTCATAATTCACAAATAGTGGTACAGGTAATTTGTATCAAATATCAATGTTGTGAGTAGTTTTATATTACGAGAATGGTCTGTCTTACAACATAACACAATGAGCATTGCATTAATTACTATTTTTTACCACAGGTATATACTGAAACTTATTGATATAATTTGAAACACAGTATATTATCCTATGCAATATTACAATCTTTAATATCTCACAAACGACTAAACTACGCACAATATCAATAGGATAATGATTATATCTTACATTGTTCCCTAGATGATAAAACCAAGCAACACAATATTGAAACACAGTGGCAGTTAAATAGTCAGAACCATATCGTACCTGAGTCGTCGTTGAAGTAGAATAAAACGAACTAGTCGAGATGGTCGACTTTTATAGCTAGCTTAAACGTTATTTACACGTTTGACAGTTTAACAACTGTCAAACGCCATGTCTGTGTTATTTAACTGCCACTGTTATGTTACAAAAATTTGCATTTGCATTAAATATTGCCCTTATATCATTACATATCTTTTACGTGCATGCAAGCTTATCATAAGTACCAACCAGTATATATGGAGAAGGGTGATGATATATTGACGGAGTGTATAAATATAATACAAAAGATAACAATATATTTATTGCCCTTTCTAAAATAATAATTGCCTTATCATGAAATTAAGGCAGTATCTATTGATTATAGATAACGCTGTATCTTATGTGTATTAGTAATATTTTATGTTTACTATATATTTATGTAGTCTATATATATTATATTATTGTATGTATTTATTTTATTTTATTTTATTTTAAAACTTCTTGCACATAATTTACAAATTATTGTACAAAGGCGGCCTTAATGCCATTGGCTTTCTCTACCAGTCAACCTTAGGGTGGTGCAGAGACAATCATGGTAGGTGCATAAGAAAAGCATAAAGTTATTTTATAAATATGAAATAAGTAACGTTATACACCACTATTTTTTAATTAGTACAAAAAAATTAACGGGCACTAAGTATCTTTAACTGATCATATTTATTTAGTTAAAAAATAAAAACACTAAGTCCCAAAACTGTCCACAAAAATACGTAATAATTGGTAAATGCATAACTAAGACTATGACCGACCCGCGTACTATGAGTAGTATCAGTAGTAAACTGCTCCATTGATAAATTCCCTCCTGTCCCTCTGCACCCACGCCGCGCCCTGATGCGACAAACAGTGCTAAATTTCTAGCGGAAGTGAGCGCATCCATTTTTTTCGCTGCAACAGTTAATTGTTTGTCTACGTTTGCCCGACGCGATGGCTTATCAGTTTACACCACGGGAGTATGTAGCTATGCTTGGTGCGTACTTTTTGAGTGGAGGAATCGCGAGTGCAGCTGTGTACCCATGGAAATCTTTTTGTGAGTGTACAAAAGTGAGCCAAACAATTAAAACAGCGTATATTGAAAGCTTTAGACGAAGTGAAAAGACAAAAGCGTACTTCTCTCGTTAAAAAACAATTTAATAAAACGTCCCCGTCTGTGTATCGACAATGGTGGTGGACATTTCGAAGGACAATGGAAATACTTGTAAGTTTAGTAAATAATACCTACTTAAGTAAATAATAATTTGATGCGGGCGGCTCAAAATCGGTCTGTGTGGAGAACCTTGTCGTCCACTGCTGGACATATGCCTCCCGCATATGTCCAGCAGTGGACGTCTCTAGGCTGACTTGATGATAATAAAATAATATGTGTAAATAGCAGATGATTCTAACTTCATAAATACGCCAAAATTACTATTTTCTTTTATTACAGAATACCTTCTTCTGTTTTGATATTTGTTTGCTTTTTAATTACATACCTCCTTATTTAATTACTTGTAAAATGGTAAATTTTGCTGATCTTAAGCCCGGATGAAGTATGAAAGAGAGGGTAGAATTTAGAAAATTAAAAAGTAACTACCTACACTTATTATTTTGCTTAATTTTATTGTCTAAGGCTACCTACATTATAAGTGCGACGGAATGAATGCGTATGAGTAGGACGGAAAGTAAGTACTATCAATGAAGTAGTGAATAGATTGTAAAATATGTCTATGATTTAGGTGAGATTTTCTACAAAAAACAAATGATTATAACTTTGCTATTATATATGTGACGTAAGAATTTTATAATATCTATATTATTATAAAATTCTTACGTCACATATATGATAATAATGTCTTCGCTAATATGCCCTTAAAGTTTTTGTACTAATTAAAAAATTGTGGTGTATAGGAAACGAATAAAATAATAAACGAACAATATAATTAAATCATATAATAAATACAGGGTTGGGTGGTGTAGGGGGCTTAAGGGAATTAGTTTTAAGCCCCTAAAAGTAATTTTGGCTGCCGGAGTTGTGTCTAAATATTTTTAAACAATTTTCAAAATTTCTTAAATTCTTCGGCAATTATGCAAAACGGAACGTAGTTTTTATATTTTAGTACAATTTTACAAATTTAATTTTTGGAATGATGATATTGACAGCTAATGTCAAATTTGTGCGTCATTGCTTTCGAGTGCCTAGGGTTAGGTGCGACTGTAATAAGTAACTAAATAGGTTATGTTAGGTTCTCTTTTGACCCTTAGTCCGAAAAGCAGGGCTCTGTCAACCTTAGTTTATTAAACTAGTGTGATGAATGTGGAAGTTGGCAGTGCCATACACACCGATATTTGGAGATAATCTTTTTTCAGAAGAAACCAAGTATTGCCGGCAAGTGAAAATGGTGAGTGGGGTTTCGAGACCTCCCCTCCCCTCCCAATCACTCACAACCCCTAAAAAACGGCGAAGTATTTCGAAACTTTTACCTAAAAACATATTATAATAATATATAATATACGAATATAAAATACACAAATAAATATATAGCTATAAATACATACGTTACGTAATATTATGTACAAATATATGTAAAATAACTTATTTACAAATATATATTTTTTACAAATATGCCTACTGTTGCGATTCTGTCAACTGTTCCATGTATCACCTACGTACTCTAGCTTTAAAAAGTTCACGAGACGAAGACATCCTGATCTCTGGAGGGAGTGAATTCCACAAATGAATGTAGTTTATCTATTTATATATATATGTATTATTGGTATCCTATTTTTATTTTAATATTATTTTGTACACCGTTATTACCCTTACCTCTCACATCGAATCTCCAGTCTCAAGGTACTCGCTGGTAGAAAACTCAGTGTTAAGTTAAGCTCGCCTTTGTACGTGTAATTTATAAGATAATTTTTTAGTCTTTTCATGTATTTTGTTTTTCTTTGGGTGTACAATACAGGATTAAAGAAATTAATATAGAATGAAACAAATTACTCAGTAAAATTATGGTATACGTATGTAGCAAATGAAACAAGGCAAATTTATTCGAAATGCAGACAAATAAATTCGCCATCTATTTGAAATGTAAGCGAAGCTGTATTAAATGCAACACGAATTTAACTGGTTTATACCCTTTGTGCTCGTTTCATATATGGGTATTATCCAGGATTACGCGATATACATGTGGATAACAACGTATTTGGCGGTTGAGATAACCATACTACGTGACTTCAATGATTAAACTATAGAATTGAAAATGAACGAACTATGTTTACTTATCCATGTGAGCTGTATAATTTATTAAAGGTTTAACTTACTGTCAGGTCGCATCAAACTGTTTCAGTAATGTAAAAATAATGATAATATTTGTGTGTGTTATTGTTTGTTTTATTTGTATATCACAAACAAACACTTTAAACTATTTTTCAGTGAAGAAAAGTCAAGAAACTGAGACTCTCGTCTATGTGTCTTAGTAGTTCCATCTAATTATAAATTTATATTTACTAACACAAATAAACAGAAGCAACCAATTTAAAATTGTCCTTTGATAAATATACAGTGTAGTGTCCTTCATTTGAAACATAGTTCAATAGCCATTCCGCATGCATGTGATAAGTTTAATAGTACAGGCAAAAAACTTATGAGAGATTTATTTCTAGTCATTCTTCAAAATACAACTCTGGCATTAGGAGGAATAATGATTATGCTACAAACAAATGATAATCTGTTACAGTAATCACTAACGTAACCTATCGAAAACTTGTCACGCTTTTAATACACCCGCTAATAAAATTGTCCTGGTGCACCTATTTCAAAACTGATTTTTATACATCCGAAAGTTTTCGGTTTTTGTAAGGATAAAGGCAAGCGGCGTCTCGTTGTCTCTGCCTACTCCGACGGGAAAAAGGCGTGAGTATGTATGTATGAAAATTTAAAAAGTTGTATTCACTGTTTGTGCTCTGGTGGTGTAATAACTTCGCAGTAATATCACAATTGCGTCAATCCAACTATTAGTCAGTCAGAAGTTGTTTGCGAATCTGGCAGTCAGACGCTCCATTATCGTATGTATTTTCGGGAAAGGCGCATAACGTCGTGCAGTTAATAACTATCCATTAATGCCTACACGCTATTCGCTTGCCAAAAGTGGCTATTTTGACAATACCCTGGTTATTTATTAGTCGTTAAGTATAATATGCTTACTGCACATTAAAAGCGCTGTGAAAATTTTTGCAATAGATTTTTAAGGGTAACGTGGTATACTACAAGGTTCCTTAATATTTTTGCTGTGTCTATCCAACCGTTTTAATTGCTATGTAATAAAATTATTCATTTTAGAACCCAGAAGAAGTTATTTTACATATTTCGTTTACTACGATAACAAGGTAGAAAATTACAAAAAAAAAAAAGCTTAAGGGCTCGATATCTCAGAGACCGCTTATTTTGGACTCCTAGTTGGCGTGGATCAAGTTGTTACAAATTACCTCAAATATTACCTCCTTCAAGGAATAAGACAAATTACCTGTCAGCCTGTAGTTAAGAGTTACAAAAGTATGTTCATCGGTTCATAGTATAATCTGCTACATACCTTAATATTTTAATGGCAGATATCCCTATCATATATTTTACTCCCTAATCTCAATAATTGTGTCCAATATCGTAATTCTTATGAACAGTTATAAAATAAATTTTATTAATTAAATTTTCACGTATTGAGTTACGTACAATGGTTTCAATTAAAAGTCGAAACTGAAAGCATTTGAGGACATCATTCCCATCTGTGCCGTGTAAGGGTTGACTCAAATGTAACTCGGGCGGCTCATGAATAAAAGTTATTTCTGCAGCCATGTCACGGGTATTTATGAGGGATTTTTGAATTTATTACAGTATTAATACATACTTGATTTTGGCTGCGACTTTGCCCGCGTAGTTGTAGGTTGGGTAAAAGGTTACCCATTAATAAATTCTCTTCATCGTGATCATTGTCCTAACATTGCATCTGGTTGCTTAAAAGACTCTCGCCTAGGAGCTCGAAATCCACTTACTGGTCCAACCAGATTTGTTTGAATATTAGCATTTTTAAATTATACGTGTGTCCTATGTGCCATTATGATTTAAATCTATATTAAGTTTCATCAAAATCCAAACTATGATGAAACTAAATATAGCAAACAGGCGTGAGAATATGGATGTATATCCATAGTCTCACGCCTGTTCCGGTTAGAAAGAGAATACGGTTCACCATTTAGTACGATCATGACATATTATCTCTCTTGCTTCATTCACTGTTACCAAAATCCAAACAAATAATAAAAAAATTACCCTTGCTCGTTTTTAAACATTTCCCAGTTCGTCTAGTTATAAAGTTCAAGCCGCTCGATAAACTAAAACCTAGAAGTTCGAACAAGATTCTGACTATTGACGGCAAAGTTTGGTTTTCAGATGTGGAAATAAAGAGCAAAGCAAGTATGGTGGTCGTAAGGTTTTAGTCCTCTTTTTGTGAATTATGGTGCCAACATTTATCACCCATGCCATTATTCATTACCAAAAAAAATATTGGCAAGTCCATAACAAATAACATATTAAAGCATTTCATTCTATATCATGCTAAGTAAATTTATGTGTTTTTGCATATTGCATTGGGAAGAAACAAATTAAAAACACAGAGTCGTATTGCCTCCGTGGTTCAGTGGATATCGTATGTGACTGCTGATCGGAGGTCCCGGGTTCGATTCCCAAAAGTGTTACTGGGTTATTTCTGAATTCTCAGTAGCAGCACGGAGTGTGGTGCTGTGCCCGGTAACGGCAATAGGCTCGCCCCCTATTACGTGGGACCTTAAAATTCATGGCGAAATGTGGGTGTAATATTACACCTTTGCCTACCTTCGGGGATACAGGCGTGAGTCTATAAAAAAGAAGTCGTATTGTGTCCAATAGACGACACCGTAAAGCCTCATAAATTTGGCTAGCTACTTAATAATTATCTTCAAAAATGTATAAGCCTTAGTTAGAGCTAATGTATTCACAAAATAAAATAAATGTATATTTTTAAGACAGATATTACATTTACAGTATCTGAATGATATTTCAAACGAATGTCCAATAATAAGACTCGTATTCCAGGACCGTTCAGGTAGAAACGGCTCAAAGAAAAAAAAAATATCCTTCAAATCACCTTTTCATTGATCTGAAAGATATTTACATAAACGTCAGTAAAAAAGTTAAATATTACTCAAACCCAAAAAAATAAAAACAATTCTACTGAAACTAAACACTGTAAGGTGTTTTTACTTCAAATAATTATTAAATTTAATTTCAAGTAAAACAAATTGATAGTAATTTACGAAAATAGGAAATAAATGTATAGGTACTTTTTTCGTGGTTTTCAATTAGTAGTCTGTTGTAGTCTTAGAAATTAGGTAGCGTGTGTATTAGCGATAGGTTATATTAGTTATATTACTATATAAATGTCCACCATATCTGAATATTGATTCGGAGGTTTCATTTTATTAGCATCTTTATAAGGTCAGCGTCCAATACTACCCCTAGTACCATAATGTTTCAGAGAGTATAATTAGAATATGATCTTTTTATCGTCTCGAAATTTTGAGACAAAATCTTTCCGTAATCTTATGCAACGAATCGATGAAAGTTAACCTAGCTAACATGACGTATCACATTTTTACATTTTTAATGGCAGTGCAACCAACAAACTTAACCAAATATCGACAACTACTTTAAACATATTATGCCCTGTTATTTATCATTGCCTAGGGTGCACGGGGCCCTACCAAGTTCTTCGGGGCCCAAGCCAACCTCCCCTGCGAGTCGGTGCACCTGCTGAATGACGGACGAGGCTCTGGCGCAAGCCTTCCCTAGGGGTTGGGGGGTCAGACGGCAGTCGCTCCTGTAAAGGCAAAACAGTCAAATCAAGAATGGAAAGCAACAGGATTGGTAACAGTGTTTCGGGTAGGGCACCGCCGCAAAACGGTGCGCAGGAGCCTCGCCCGACTCTTGTGGCAAGTGGGCAAGGGCTACCGTGTCGGGGGTGGACACGGCCAAAGAAGTTAGCCCCAACCCGGAAGATCCGCTTCGCATCTTGGAACATTGGCACGCTAACCGGACGCGTGAGAGAGCTGGCCGATGTATTCTCCAGGCGGAGGGTGGCCGTAGCGTTCCTGCAGGAGACTCGGTGGAAATGCAGCAGATCCCGGTCCATTGGGAGTGGCTACAAGCTGATCTACACGGGTGGAACTGGCGGGGAGAGCGGGGTAGCGGTTGTGCTCGCCGAGGAGTTTCAGGAAGGGATCTTGGAGGTGAAGCGTTACAGCGACCGGCTTATGGCTGTGGGGGTGCTTATTGAAGGGGTTGTGACCCATTTGATAAGCGCCTATGCACCACAGGCAGGTTGCAGCGACGCCGTCAAGATGTCGTTCTGGGATCAACTCGGTGAAGTTCTTCGTGAAATCCCGCTCTCACAGGGAATCATTCTGGGTGGTGATCTGAACGGTCATGTGGTTGAGGGGTGTGAGGAATTTGAGCGTGTTCACGTTGGCTTTGGCTACGGTGGCCGTAATGAGGGAGGGGAGTGTATCCTCCGAACTTGTGCGGCTGCCGACCTTGCCATTGTGAACACGTACTTCAAAAAGAAAGCCGAACACCTTGTCACCTACAAGAGCGGGAGGCACGCGACCCAGATTGATTTCCTACTTACCAGGAGACACCATATCAGCAAAGTAGCCAACTGCAAGGTCATACCCGGTGAGAGTCTCACGGCACAACACCGCCTCCTTGTCATGGACCTCCGCGTGAAGCCCAAAGGCAAGCACGCCGACCGCTGTCAACGTCAAATTCGGTGGTAGCTGCTCAAGGATGCCAAATCCCTGGAGTTCGCCTCAGCTATCGGTGACAAGTGCGCTGCTACTGAAGGCGAACCAACTCAGAGCCAGTGGGATAGAATCCAGGCGGCCATCACTGGAGCGGCGAAGGCAGTGCTGGGCATGTCTAAGGGCGGACGCAAGTGTGACAAGGAGACTTGGTGGTGGAACGACACAGTCCAGAGGGAGACAAGGGTGAAGAAAGCTCTCTTTAAAGCGTGGCAAGCGTCCAAATCTCCTGAAGACCGCGACGCATACAGGGCTGCCAAACGTGCCACTAAGAGGGCTGTAGCCAGAGCCAGACGAGACCACTTGGAACCGCTTTATACCAAGCTGGAATCGTCTGAGGGGCAGAAGCTCTTATACAAGTTGGCACGCTCCAGGGTCAAAGCGGCACAGGACATTACTAAGTGTCGCTGTGTTAAAGACCCTGAGGGCAACCTATTATGCGCGTCAAGCGCGGTTAAGGAGAGATGGCGCTCGTACTTCCACGAGCTGCTTAACAAGCAGCATAAAGAGGTGCAGCCACCGGAACTCCCTCCGAACCAAGAACTAGTGCCGCTGGTAACGCCTGAAGAAGTCCAGAGGGCCCTTCGCCACATGAAGAATCGGAAAGCTGTCGGAACTGATGGAGTCCCCATTGAGGCCTGGAAGGCAATGGGCCTGCGGGGTGTGGGCACCCTTACTAATCTATTTAACCGCATACTCCTAACCGGAACAATCCCGAACCAATGGAGACTGAGTATCATCACTCCAGTCTTCAAAGGCAAGGGATCGGTACAGGAGTGCAGTAGCTATCGCGGTATTAAGGTGATGTCCCATACCCTTAAGCTCTTTGAGCGAATCATCGACTCCCGGATCCGACAGGAGACCACAGTCTCGGAGTGTCAATATGGGTTTCGCCCTGGTCACGGCACCATGGACCCAAGTTTCGCCCTCAGGATCATCATAGAGCGGTACAGGTCGAAGAACACGCCTCTGCATCTTCTGTTTCTAGACATGCAGAAGGCCTTCGACGGTGTGCCGAGACAGATGATCTGGTGGGCGCTAAGATCCAAAGGTGTACCAGAAGCATATATTGACATCATCCAAGACATGTACTCCAATTCCGATTCCGTAGTTCGGACTGCTGTTGGCGACACAAGAACCTTTCCCATCACCGTCGGGGTCCACCAGGGTTCCGTCCTTAGTCCGTACCTATTCAGTGTCATATTAGACGTACTGTCGGACAGCATCAGAGACTCACATGAGCAGCCCCCGTGGCTGCTCATGTATGCTGATGATATCGCGCTGGCGGATGCGGACAGGGGACGCTTGGTGCGGCGTGTGAATGCGTGGAAGGAGTCGCTTGAGAACGGCGGTCTGAAAATAAACGTGGCGAAGACCGAGTTCTTGGCCTGCAACAGTACTGATCCCGCGTCAATTCGTATAGGCGGAGACATTGCCCAGCGAAAGGACCTGGTCAAGTACCTGGGATCAGTACTGCACGCGTCTGGTGACATCGATTGCGACGTCAAGGCACGCATTTCAGCAGCCTGGGCCAAATGGCGTGAGGTGAGCGGTGTCATTTGTGACCCCAAAATGCCGGTTAAGCTTAAAGGACAGGTCTATAAATCCATCATTAGACCTGTCCTGTTTTATGGCAGTGAGACGTGGCCTGTGCTTGAGCGACACAAGCAGAGTCTGCGTGTCACGGAGATGAACATGCTGCGCTGGATGTGTGGTGTCACGCGGAAGGACCGCATTAGGAACTCCCGCATCCGGGGTAGCCTTCATGTCCGTGACATTGCTGACAAACTGCAAGAGTGTCGTCTACGCTGGTATGGACACGTCTTACGTCAACCGGCATCTTACGTGGGTAACAAATGTCTTGCCATGCTACCTCCACCGGGCCCCGGTAAACGGGGAAGGCCTAAAAAATGCTGGCTTGACGTCGTAAGGGATGATTTGCGTGCCAACCAACTAACCACCAGGGATGCTGAAGACCGTGCGAAGTGGAGGAGACATAGCCGGAAAGCGGACCCCGGGTTCCAAGGCGTGGGTTTTGGAGCGCAACCGGGACAGTGCTAGGATGATGTATGATGTATTTATCATTGCCTAATAGAAATCTCTAACAGTTGTCCCAGCACGGTAATAAAATCCGGTAAAGAGCGCATTAGACAATTCGTTTTGTAACCGTCCAATACTGCAAAAATGGTTGTACTAACGTCGCCAACCCATTACCCTGCTAATATGTTAAGCTATTTATATTCAATAAAGAAGAATTACCCAGATAACAAAACATCATGAACAAATCTCTTCAACACATGAAAGCCATGCATATTTAATATACCAAATTAAATATACTGTTCCCTTGGCATATAGGATGAAATATAATTTCTTTCGTCACTCAAGAGATAAGAGGTAATTTTGTTACTTGAAGAAATAATTTAATCCCCGTCTCAACGGATTAATAATTTTATCAAAACTTGGAATCTCTGAATAAGACTCCGTGTAAAGATGTTTAATCTAATTTTATAAGTCTTCAGCATGTCGATTCTGTAAAATTTAAACAACAACTCGCATTTCACGTCGCTATTCGCTCTCATTTCGCATTAGGTTCAAAATGACCTTGATTTTGAGTGCGAAGTGAGCGTCGAACTGACGGGGGAATTACCTTATAGAATGCCACTTTTTACATCATCTCATACTTTATCTGTCAAAATTCCGAGGTCAATTTAGTTCAACACGCAAACACGCTCGCAAGAGTAGCGCTAGTGTAGATTCGAATTATCAACCAAGTTTTAGAATGCCAATCAAGAAACTCACAGCCGATTTAGATTCGAAGTTTAGAATGAAGTCTTACAGAATGACACTGCAGAATATTGAGGCGTGAATGTTTCTGTGTTGAATATGATATGAAAATTGAATGATATTATCAGTTTAGAAGTGTAAACTTTTTTGAGGTTTGGGATCGAAATTGCTTTTCTCATAATATAAAAGATGACCTTAACTTTTTATAGCTGTGAGGACATAGTTGTTTATACTGACGAAAGACGATCTAGATATTGTATTCACAATTTTGATGCTATATTTGGTGCTTCAGATCTATTCTGCTACAAACGATCCACTTTAAAAAGCACAGCATATTATGCAGTCTATGTCATGTTCTTTTTATAAGATTTGGACCGTTATGTTCACTATAAACACCTAACATTTAAATCGATTGAGAAAAACCATGAGAGTGAAGTTATCAACCTGAAAATTTGCTTTAAACACAAAAGCTCCATTGAATGTCGTGCTTGTGGAAACATTTACATGTTAATATTGATCATGTAATTAAAAATGTTCTTTTTTCGCCAAACGGTAAGTAACTGCCATAGCATATAAACGCAGAATCATGAAAAATCAAATTTTGGTACGAATATGTAGAAAAGGGATGGAGTTTCATAGTGGTTACTTTGTGGTATACAACAAATATTTTTCATCTGTTTACTCTTATACCAGTCACAAACTTTTTTTTTTTGGGCGGTAGGTGTCATAAAGTTAGCACCTATCATAAAATTTGTAATTTAATTTTAATTAATTTAAAGTGATTTAAAGTTTTATTATATATGATTTAAAGTAATCAAATTGGTCAGAATACAATTGAAACTGAAGCTACTTACAAAGGTAGTACTGTTTATGTGAAAGTAATCCAGTTAACTACACCACCTGCCAGCACTTCATACATAACTTAACTCTCCAATTGATAGACACTTTCACGTGAAGTACACTATAATGTCTACACTTGATGACATCAGGATGGCACAGGACAACCTTGATGAGTCATTTTCAAGAAGGATGGCTGAACTAGAGGCACAGCTGCATGTGGTTGGTCCGGCTAAGGAAACAGTGTCCAAGGTTGCTGAGGAGTTTCGCACGTTTAGAGAACTCATGTTCTCAATGTTGAGTCTCTTGCGTAAGCAGATCAATGAGTGCCACCGGTCGATTGACATCATGGAGACCAGGCACAGGCGCAAGGCATTACTATTTCTGGGACTAGCTGAAGACGACAAAGAGGACTGCAGGGACTCGGTGCTTAAGGTGGTCAACAGTCTGGCCATCTCCAGCGTGACACCACAGGACCTCAGCGTGTGCCATAGACTAGGAGTTCCCAGGAAAGATCACCGGCGTCCGATCTTGGCATGGTTTACAAAGGTGAGGCTAGATCAGCCATTTGGAATGCCAAGACCAGGCTGAAGGAAACTTCCGTATCATTGAAGGAGTTCCTGACAAAGCCTCGTCAGGCGGTTTTCGCGAAGGCCCGTCAAAACTTTGGCATGCGGGCATGCTGGACTTAGGATGGCGTTATTGTGGCTAAAGCATCCGACGGTTGCCACAATAAGATCACGACCATGGAAGAGCTGAACTCCGTCATCGCGAAGCATCCTAGGACCGCAACAGGATCGTCGAGCAGTAGCGGCACCGCTGGTGCTAGCACATCAAATGCAGGCGCCAAACAGCGTAAATGATTCTCTGTTTTAACTTCTTTTATCTTATGTCTCTGTATACTATTTTCTTTTCCTTCAATTCAATATCTTCTTGAGGTTAGGTGTCTTCTGTTGCTCGCGCAGTTTAATATTGTTTATATTTTGTTTATTACATTAGTTAGGTACTTGTTTTTTGCCCACATTGTCACTTGATATTTTATTGTTTACAACGCAGCACTGCCACTACTGACAGTGACAAGTCTGACAACTGTCAAATGCAAGTTCGTTTGTTCGAAAACGTTCGGAAACTTTTACTGTTTTATTTATTGGTGTTGTATCATGTATAGTAGGTAATGTAAATCGATGTCATCCGTTTCGTTTTGTTTTTGCACAATAATTATTTAATATTGCGTTATGTGTTTATGTTTAGTCGTTTGTGTGAGCTGACGGGTAGTGCAGAGATGCATTCAGTTTGCTTTGAAATTTATTTGTTTCTTTATTTACATAATATAATTATTTAAATACATATATTTTATAATATTTGATATATTTATTTAATAGTTTATTTTATATTAACTTTATGCATGTTGACTCTGAAGATGACGCTTATTTGTCTGCCAGTGATTTAGCTGTTTTACCGATAGCTCAGATATCAGTAGTTTTTGTTCTACTGAGGGCACATTGGGCGATTGCTTACGACAAACATTTACTGGACAGCGATCACTATCATCGCTTAATTTTTGCCATCTAAACACTCAAAGCATACCTAGCCATCATAATAACTTACTGGAAGCTTTCTCCGAGTCTAATGTGCATGCCATCCTAATTTCGGAGAGCTGGCTTAAACCCGAACTTCTTTCTACGTCGTACTCTCTTCCCGACTTTATTCTGATTCGGAATGATCGAGTCGGCAGGAGAAGTGGTGGTGTCGCAATTTATCTCTGCAGTGCCATTCCTTACAGAATTCTTGCTTCTTCACCGGCTGTTTCACCTGCAGAATATTTATTCCTTGAGATTGACGTCAGAGGGGCTAAGGCCGTTGTCGGCGTCGTCTACAGTCCACCAGCCCTTGATTATTGCTCCAGTATCGAGCCGATACTGGAATCTTTGGGTCAGAGTATGAACATCACATTATCATGGGCGACTTCAACACCAACCTCAACCCTCTCCCATCCAGTCGTTCCCATAAACTCCGTGATGTCGTTGAGTCAGCCAGCCTCCACATCTTGCCTTTACAACCCACTCACCACAACAATGATGGAGAGGATACCTGGCTAGACTTAATCATCACGTCTTCCACAACCCTAGCCTCCTTCCACGGCCAACACCTTGCTCCTGGTATTTCCCGTCATGACCTTATATTCCTATCATACCGCCTCAAACCTCCCAAACCCCCACCTAAAGTTCTGCACAGACGTTGTTTTGGTCGCATGGATGTGAGCAAACTCCGCGAAGATGCGGCTATTATCAACTGGGAACACATGGAATGTGCTACCAGAATTGACGACAAGATACTTATCTTTAATAACGCCATCGGTAAATTGTACGACGTCCATGCCCCCACAAGGATAGTGAAATTAAAGCGTTTACCAGCACCCTGGATTACGAGAGGTGTGCGTATGGCGATGAGGCGAAGGGACCGGGCTTTTCGGAATTATAAAAAGGACCGCTGCGACGAGAACTGGAGTCTTTTCAAATCTGCAAGAGATCGGTGTAATCAGATGGTACGCGACGCAAAACGCCAAGACATACTTCATAACATTTCATCCTCATCCCCTGCCGATATCTGGAGGTTCCTTGGAACTCTAGGTATCGGCAAACAGCGACGTGTTGACTGCCTTGGGGCGCTTAGTTTAGATGATATCAATATACATTTCACAACTACCTCGTCACTGGATCTAGAGACTAGGCGTCTAACGGTGAACTACTTAGCTGGTTTAGCCCAACCCGATGTCGAATCCTTCCACTTTTCTCCACTTGCATCGAATGAGATCAAAAAAAACAATCCTTTCCATCAAATCCAATGCTGTTGGAAGTGACAACATCAGTCGACGAATGATCACTACTATCCTGGATCAAGTTCTTCCAGCCGTCACTCATATTATAAATTTTTCCTTAGTTTCTGGCACCTTCCCATCCTTGTGGCGTAAAGCCTACGTTATTCCTTTGCCAAAAATCCAAATTTTTTCCCAACGCATTTTCGTCCCATATCCATTCTTCCTTTCCTATCCAAAGTTCTCGAGTCCTGTGTGCAACAGCAACTGTCCAGGTTTGTTTACATAAACAAATTACTAAGTCCTCTCCAATCCGGTTTCAGGCCTGGACATAGCACTTCTATTGCACTCCTTAAAGTGACTGGCGATATTAGGGAGGGCGTGGAAAACACCAAGGTCACAATGTTGACTTTGGTTGACTTTTTAAATGCCTTTAATACCGTCAGTCACGATATCCTATTATCCCTCCTCTCCCATCTTAAGATCTCATCCGATGCTCTAGATTGGTTCTCAAGTTATCTTCGGGGGCGTCAGCAGTCTGTCCGCCTCGATGAGTCATCATCGAACTGGTGCGACAACAACTCTGGCGTTCCTCAAGGCGGTATTATTTCTCCTTTGTTATTTTCTATGTTTATTAATCTCTTAACTCAAAATCTTCAATGCGCTTATCACTTATATGCCGATGACTCGCAGATTTACTCTCAGGCAACTGTTGAAGATGTTGCATTAGCAATCCATAGGGTTAACAAGGATTTAATTGCCATAAAAAGTTGGTCAGACCAGTTTGACTTGTCTGTAAATCCCAGTAAATGCCAAGCCATAATCATTGGCAGCCAATGGTCAATACAAAGAATAGAGTTAGCAATTCTGCCAACGCTAGTCTATGGTGGTACAACTATAGATTTCTGTCCAGTGGTCAAAAACCTTGGCCTGCATATGGACTGTACCTTGAGTTGGCGTAACCAAGTAACTCAAGTCAGCCAGAAAATTACCGGTACCCTACGTGCTCTAAATCGCTTAAGAAACTTCCTCCCACCCAAGACCAAGACTATGCTTGTGCAAACTTCGGTTTTCCCGTTGATCGACTATGGTGATATATGCTACTATGACCTGAATGCAGAACTTCTCAACAAACTGGATCGTCTTCTTAATAACTGCATTCGATTTATCTTTAACCTTCGCAAGTATGATCATGTATCTACTTATCGTTCTCAATTGAAGTGGCTTCCTGTTCGTCAAAGACGCAGTATGCGTGCCCTCACTACTCTCTACTCTATCCTTATGTCTCCCAATACCCCAGAATACCTTAATTCTTATTTCCAATATTTGAGTTCCAACCATGATCGAAATCTTCGTTCTTCCAATAATCTTCTCCTACGTTGTCCTTCACATAGTTCTGCTTTAATTCACTCGTCCTTTCCCATTCAAGCAATCCTTCTTTAGAATGCCCTCCCTCTAGAACTCAGGATGGCAACTACAAAGGATCGCTTTAAATCCACGGTAAAACAGCTGTTGTTGGATAAGCTGGCAGAAGTATCCTAACTATATGTTTATGTATATTGGTATTTAGTGTATGTATATATTTAATATTATTAGAATTAGTTATGTATCCTTAGTTTATAATTGCTATGTATTTAAATTTTGTATACGTAATTATTTATATGTTGTTGTATTATCAAATGTATGTATTTTTAAACTATGTATATATGGATTACGTTCATGCTACAAAAGTTCTTCTTCACTCACTTCTACAATACACCTACTTTTAATCTCTGCACCACTCTAAGGTAGACTGATAGAGAATGCCTTAGGCATTAAGTCCGCCTTTATACGCTTCAGTGTTAAATATTTACTTATTTATTTATTTATTATTAAATAAATAAATAAATAAATGACTCGCTCCGCTTATCACAACAAGATCACGCTACAAAACAATTATAAATATAAGATTTTTTTTTCTACACTATTACTACATTGAGAAAGTAGTGTGAACTCGGCTTTGCAGATATTACATTACCCTTTCTTTTAATAATTTTTAAATTATACTATTTACGGCCCTTATCAATCAAGTAGATCATGAAAGATTTATTTTTTATAGTGGTTTATTTTGCATTGACATGAACAGTTATCACGTCAGTCTTGCTGTGACTACAGTTCCTTTCAAAATAAATAATGGAAACATTGGGTAACAGTGCATAATATAGATCTTTCGATTTACATAAAATAACAATTGAAACATGATAAACGGTGTGAACGTGTAAAATTAATCATAAGAAAATACTTTTGGACGATATGCGTTGTATCTACTCCGTAAAATAATAACTTTTGTCCTCCATGCCGGTAGGATTAAAAGTATCCCTATCTTTAAATACGTTTCTTTAGAAGATTTAAACCCGTTAAATAACAATGGGACCGGACATGAAGAGCCGCAAAACGAGCTCAGACTTTTGGTGAGGCCAATGTCGGACGGTGGAATACAGTATGATATAATCATCATGCATGTTTGAATGATTTATTTTCAACATTTGCTACAAATACTTCTTAATCCTTATTTCCCCATCGATGAATTTCATTAACAGGGCAGTCTAAAACTATCTGTAGACATGAATTCTGCATTATTTATTTTATAGAGGCAGGATTTGAATAATATTATTATTAGAAAAAATAATGGTGAGGCCAATAATGATTTGTAATATTATTAATTTTATTCAATTCCACAAATATTTCATCCACTTTAAAATGTATATACTAAAAGCTACCGTACCACCATCGTTTTTTCTTTTCCTTGGCTTCAGCGACTCCATTATTCTTCAGGAGCCATTATCCTTATTTTTATGGAAGAATTATCCGTGGCTTCAATATCCCAGCGGTCACGTAGAAAGGATCGTGTAGGAAGTTATCATTTTATCACATTGATGGCAGCGTGACTGGAATGCCTCAAGCACCAGTTATGGGGCCTCTGCATATTATAAGCATTTTTTTTGCCTTTTTCAGCTGAAAATAAACGAGATTTAGTATAAGCTGCTATACAAATCTGAACGTGTAGCTCCCGATGAGAATAAAGTTTCGTATTCATATGTATATCTCATACATATATTGGATTAATCCCGCTCTGGGCGCGTTAAGATGAATCTGCAATATTTTTCCATTGGTGTGTTTTATTTAGCGTGCTACCGAACGGTAGCACGCTAAATTTCTTTACATTACAATTATTTTTAAATCGTAGTAGACCTTGTTCCAAGGCCCTCGCTAAACCCCAAAGCGGTTTTGATCAAAACATGCCGTATCCTTTACTGTTACGTAAAACCATAAACAAACCAAATCTAGTCAAAGTAAAATAACACATACATAACTTCACGCCTTTATCCCCGAAGGGGCAGGCACACACTCAATCTCGCCACTAAAATAATATCCTATTAAAATTTTCTCACTTCCTAACCTGTATTACCTAACAGATTCTTCCTCCAACAAACGCTCTTGTATAACGGACACTTGATAAAGGTCAGTACTTAAAAGCCTGCCAGTCTATACTAACCTTGATGCGAACTTCAAACTCGCTTAAGCGATCGACTACCTATATAGTTTCAAAGTTCACTTGCAGTACAGTATAGGTATATTAAGTTGGGTCGTAAATGTGTGTACATAGGTGAAGATGTTGAAGATATTTATTGAGTTGTGTAACGTATTGATGAAAGTTTGGTCGAATTTTGAATGGTAAGTTTATTAAATGTTGTGTTGCTCTTAGGCCATAATTTACAAAGTATAGAAAGAATTCACAATAATCTTCTATGGTGTGAGGAAAAAATTACAGTAAACATTTGGACGTTAGGTATTGAGCTGTTTGCCGAGCTCTTGAAATTTATAATCACTGACATTAAAAATAAATTCAGGCAGATTGTATTAAGCATAATATATATTTTATTAAACTTATCAGTGAAAATCATGAAAATAAGGGCATTATTTACTGAGTTAACATTGATCTGTACATGTGACTTGCATTATAGGATATTCTTAAATAGGTCTTCTCGTAACCCAATCTTGATGTAACCATATAACATAGCCTATTAAATGAAAGTATTTGCTTACATATAACTTGCATTGAAACATTGCAAAAACTACACCTTATATGTAGATACATCTCTACATAAAACGTAAATGTCAATACTTTGACTTAACGAAACATTGCTAACCACCAAAGTAAAATTAATACCACCAACTTCCAATAAGCAGAAATTCAACAAATACGGCAAGAGCATAAATCAACAGTGTATTACCATATTTGTATCCACAAGTAAACGTGTGTGGATCAGAGGGGTGTATGAGACTTCACGCAAAGTTATTTCAAACAATTTGTTCTCGACTTTCCCTCGGGCTCCAGTCAATTTTGTACAACTCGGTACATCGTAAGCTGTTTTATTTGCTTTGTGCTCATCTTTCAGATGGTTTTGTTACCGTGTTCCGTATTAGAGGTTAATGTATTGATGGAACTTAACAGTTATAAGATGCTTTAAATTGTCTTTCGGGATATATACCACGTACCTTTGTTTGGAGTAACCGATATTTCGGCACTGTTGCAAGCGCCATGTTCACGGATGTACTGAGGGTATTGCGGGGTGGATGAATGTTACGAGCAAGTATAACGGTCTACCCGCTTTCTTACTCGTTTTTTGCGTACAACACCACTGCCACTGTTTTCACTATCGCACTGTACCCGATCACGACATACTACACTCACTACGTCAGCTCGCGGTTTGAGTTTTTCCGTTTCACGGGTTTTACATAGACGCACCACTGGATGCCAGATACTCGACAGTTGAAACCCTTCCTCTCTATTGAAATTATTAAACTTTTTGATTTCAATAGCCTCCCTAACCATTCGAGGTATGTAGTGGCGTTCTGTCGAAAGCACCTGAGGGTTGTGTAACTCAATCCAGTGGTCGGTACCCGAGTCTAAAAGGTGTTGAGCTATGGCTGACTTATGTGGCTCGTTATTTTTGACTGCCCTGATGTGTTCCTTTATCCGGCAAGAGATGGTGCGTTTCGTTTGTCCTATATAGGAACTGCCACAGCTGCAGTCAACTTTGTATACACCTGGCTTTTCTAATGGAAGACTGTCTTTCGGCGTTCTTATATATTGAGACAGTTTCTTAAAAGGAGTGAAAATAGTCTTTACTGAAACTTTGTTAAGAATATTGGCGATCTTATCTGTCACTCCTTTGACGTACGGTAAGTACGCTGGGTGTCGTTCAACCTTGAAGTCCAGGTGTTTTTTAGTATGTCTGGGTGGTCTGATTCGCCTACTGTATCCGTTTTTGTGTAGAACGTCGCTTAAATGCGAAAGTTCCTTACCCAAATGTTCATCGTCACACAAGCTGTATGCCCGGTCGGTAAGCGACGTTATAACGGAATTCAGTTGACGTGGGTGATGATGTGAGTCGGCGTGTAGATAGCGATCTGTGTGTGTTGGCTTTCTGTATACAGAGTGGCTTAATGAACCGTCATCCCGTACGCCAATCATAACATCGAGGAACGCCATTCTTCTGTCCCTTTCGATTTCATAGGTAAAACTCATTTTACTGTGGATGCTGTTTAAATGTGCCAAGTACTCTTGAACCATCTCTTCATCGCCTTCCATAACACAGAAAATGTCGTCTACGTACCGTTTCCAAATTTTTACACTTAATGGGGCAGTAGCAATGGCTTGGTTTTCAAAATGTTCCATCCATAGGTTGGCTACCACTGGAGCTACCGGGCTGCCCATCGCTACGCCATCAATTTGTAGGTAGTACTCACCTCTGTATAAGAAGTAATTCGTGGTCAGGCAATGATGTACCAGGTCGGCATATACCTCAGCAATATGGTCCTCACTGATCCTACGTCTAATTACCTCCATGCAGTCTGTTATAGGTACGTTTGTGAAAAGCGATTCTACGTCGAAACTGACCATCACTTCTTTATCACTAACGTTACCCTGCCGTAGAATCTCAATGAAATGTCGGGAGTCTTTGACATACGATGTTGTTCTACCCACCAATGGTCGCAGGACCTTAGCTACATGTTTAGCTAGTTCATAAGTAGGTGAATCCACTTGACTGACTATAGGCCGTAAGGGAACGTTGTTTTTGTGCACCTTTGGCAAACCATACAGTTTAGGGGGTAGAACATTACGTGGTCGCAATAAATGGGTCACCGTATCTTCATCGATCGCGTGCTGGCACTCCTTGATCAGCCTTTGGGTACTACGGTTCAATCTAGCGGTCGGGTTATAATTTACCTTTTTATACGTGTTGACGTCACTTAGTAAATGACGCATTTTTTCGTCATATTCACTAACGTTAATGACTACCGTCGCGTTCCCTTTGTCAGCTTTTAGGACAAGTACGCTCTCATCTTCACGGAGTTCACGTAATGCGACACGTTCAGCCACGGTCGTGTTAGGCTGAGGAAGCTTTGCTCGACGTAAACAGACAGCAACGTCTTGTCGTAAAACTTCGGCCTCCTCGGACGGTATTTTATTCCGTCGGATAACCTCCTCAACTGTGCCGATCACTTTTTCGTAAGGAACATGACTAGGTGTTGGGGCGAAATTTAACCCTTTCTCTAATATATTGAGTGCAGCTTCCGTCAACGTTTTATCGGATAGATTTATAACTGTGCGTTCAATATTTGACTTTTCTTGGTGGGAGGTAGATGGATTTTGTTTCATCATTAAGAATTCAAACTTACGCAAT